>JAJHJA010000175.1:0-600000 GCA_021202915.1 Heliconius himera | reverse complement strand
TGATTAAGCCATGAAATAATTACATTAAAAATAGCATTGTAGCTGTATATTTATAACGTAGGAGTAGCTAAATCAATAAATTTTGCTCATCGTAGTGCTCCTTAATTATAGGCAGTGATTTTTATATACTTTTAATCCTATTACAGAATATTTGAAGACAACACAGGTTATAGTCACTTACGCAAAAAAAGGAACAAATAGCATAACTAAAAAGCAATATAAACATACCTTGTGATACAATTTCCACTTAGTGTTCAAAGTGTCAATGGTAGCGAGCGCCGTCCTCAGTAATTCAATATCGTGGGCCAGCAGCGCCCCGCCCAGAGCGGTGAGCGCGCCGCGCAGCTCCGCCGTCCGCCGCGCGCCCTCCGCGCCCTCGCACGTGTGCGGGAAGAAGTACCGCCAGCGGTGGATTAGGACGCTGTGAATATTATTATTTACTTTTTAAATATTACTTTTAATCTAAAGTTAAATATGTATTTGTATAAAATTGATAAAAAAAAATGTCTGGCTGAGTATCTCGCGCCAGGTCTTCTCAGATCTGAGGCATTAACTTTAGTGAACTGGTGGCAAGTTGTTTGATATTTAAAAAATTAAGCATATCACTTCTTATTTGGAATCAAATTATTTGACTTTAATCAAAAAAATATAATTTTTATATGTTCGTAATTTTAGAAAACATATAAAAAATAGAATTAGCGGAATTTAAACTCTAATATTTTATTAAACTTATAAAAGAAAAATATTTATTTAGATTTTTTTTTAAGCTTGCGTTGAAATAATAACTTGATAAAAAACCTCTGGCTAAGGCGATATATACAGAGTGTGAGTATACGCACCTGGCGAGCAGGTCGTGCGCGGCGCGCGCGAGGGCGGGCGCGTGCGCGGCGCGCGGCAGCACGTGCGCGTGCAGCAGCGCCAGCACGGCGCGCACGCGCACGCCGCCGCCGCCCGCCTCCACGCCCAGCCGCACGCACTCCACCAGCCGCTCCAGCCCGCCCAGCGCCTCCACGCTGTCTCTGGGGACATTTATTTTGAGTGGCGGAAGTGTATTTTATGTTATTAACGGCTGTGGGTTTAATTTCCAGTTAGAAGGTGAAGCGCGATTTTGAGTACAGCCCGCTATATCCAGCACATAGAAGAAACCTAATGTTAAAACGTTCCGTTCGTCACTTTGCTTCGCCGAATTCTGGAGGCATTGCGTGTTGAGTGGCGGAAGTTAACGCTGCGCTTTGTTGCGACACCCCAGCGAAATAATAAAAAAATATATTTAAATAAATATTTTATTTCCTCGAGTGGGAATCGAACCCATAAGTCGTCGCAATATTACGAAAATTTGTGTGGGAAGTAGGGAACAGAGTATCTTAACACTCAGTTGCTTGCGCTATATGTAAAATGCAGCCATGGAAAAAAAGCTATATGAATTTATAATTAGCTTACCTCTGCGCTACTTCAAGGAAGACATCAATAGCAGTGTAAGCAAACGTCCCTAGTTGCGGCAACAGAGCCGTGAACAGCGCCAGGAAAAAATCCGTGATTTGCGTCTCGGCGCTCGCGTAGGCGGGCTCGCACAGCATACGCAGCGCGCTCTGCGCCGCGGACGACACGCCCTCTGCTATTATCTATGGGTAGAAATGTTATTTATTTAAACTATAATTTGACTATAACTAAAAGTTTTTTTTTAAAGAACGCCAACTATAAAAATATAATATACACAACACTCTTACCCTTTATGAATTTAAAATTAGAGCCAATAAGCAAAATATTACAATACCCATCATATTGAATACAATTTTTTAAAATGAGAGTTTAATGTAAGTGTAGCACACTCTTACCTTCTTAGCAGCAGTGGGCGCGGCGGCGAAGGCGTGCAGCAGCGCGGTGAGCGGCGGCAGCGCGGCGGCGGGCCCGGCGCCGGGCAGCGCGGCCGCCCACGCCGCCAGCAGCGCGCGCGCCGCCTCGCCGCCGCCCGCGCCCGCCGCCAGCGCCAGCGACACCAGCGCCTCGCGCACCACGCCCGCCGTCTTGCACTCCAAGTACTGCAGGGACCGCTGTGCGTGACTGTACAGCTCGCCCAGCATCGCCATGGGCTCGTTTGCAAATTTCACGTTCTTAGACATACTGAGCAGCAGATGTGCTGCCGCGTGACAAAGTAATGGAGGCTCCTGGAGACAACGATAACTCACTGTATATTATTTCTTTTATATAAGCCTATGTATTATTCTTTTATAAAATCTATAACTTCAAATATTCGATTATATCTTAAAATGTCGTGGTGCAGCGGCACGGTACATGATTGTAAACGAGACTGTGATCCCAATTACCACTCGGGAAATAAATTGTTTTTACTTTCCTCGCTCTGGCAAAGGAGACAAAGAGTATTGTTGAGGTCTGCTATTAAACATTTAGAAACAAGTTGGCTTATCAATAAGTTTCTTCTACCTATTCTGCTATACGGGACACATCGTAAAACTATAAAAAAAACTATGAGAAATAAAAAGGTGCAAAACTATGTGCTTACATGCGCTTATATAAAATAAATGCTACATTTACCGGTGCATCATGCGGTACTAGAAACGGCAGTGCAGAGACGAGCAGCCCCTCCATGGTGTGCACCGGCACGCCGCACTCGCCCGCGTAGCAGCACCACGCGCCCATACACGCAAACATTTCTGCGTGCCTGTTAGATAAATACATAATAGTATTAAACAAAAATATAGCTATACATTAAACTGTATGTATAGTTATTCGATAAGGTTTGGAATAGGAAATGGATGCCACGTGTAATCGCGGTAACGTATACTATAATAACTCACAGTATAATATGCGCCCTTGCAATCGCAACAGAGGATTGTGTCCGATGGGGCCGCGTGAGGGCGGCGCCCGCGAGCGCGCCCGCGCAGCGCTCCACCAGCGCCGCGCCCGCCGCGTGCGCGCGCCCCGCGCCCGCCCCCGCGCCCGCCGCACTGCTAGCCCCCTCACATTCTATTAAAAAATGTATATATTGTTAGAAATCGGAAGTGGTTAAGGTTTTTAAGAAAACACGATAAAAACACACATCTCGTCGTCTCGTCTTTATGATTCTAAACTATTTTGAAAAAGATACTGTGTAATTGCAATAAGTGATATGTATCACGTACTAACAGTACTTGACATTAGTTTCTTTCCAATAAGGGCCGTTACTTACAAGCAACTACCCCCAATTGACACAATTCCACTGCTTTTACCATCTTTTCATCTACATCTACCCTCTTTTACACGAGCTCGCTAACAATATATATATTTTTGGGCTTCCCGGATTCCCAGGATACAATATCCTGCATATAGAAGGGTAGGCGGTATTCCGCACTGTAAGACAGCACTCACCGGCGAGCAGCGCGGGCGCCAGGCGGCCCAGCAGGCGCGTGAGCGTGGCCAGGTCGAGCAGCGCGGCCAGCAGGCGCTCCGCCTCGCCGCCCGCGCCGCCCCGCGTGGCCGCGCGCGCGTGCACGCCCGCCAGCCCCTGCCAGCGCTCCATCTACACGCATATTAGTGACCTCGCTTATTTATTCAACACTTCTGAACAACCAATTGACGCGTATTACCCTCAATGTTTATATCGCTTTATATACAAGTCAATGTTTATATCGCTTTATACACAAGTGTATATAGTCAACCATGTGTATGTGTGTTTTAGATTCATGCTGTTAAGACACTTTGTTCTCCACTTTCCGCCAAATTTTCGAGGTATTGCGTGTTGAATGTCGGAACTCAACTGTTTTATATGCGGTCTGCATAAAAGCATTTCCCAGTTATAAAAAAGGTGGTAAGGTTATAACATAATGGATACTTACCACAGCTGTAAAAACGTCTAAGGGCGCTAGATCCGCAACTCGTGCGATACATTCTATGCAATGTTTCAAAAATGTCTGCCACTCTGTTTCACCCTAAAAATTAGAAAAATAAATATACATAGTTATTTTAAAACATCCAAAATGAAAGGCATAAATACTTCAAAAGTCTCTATATATTCGGAACGTAGTTTAAATTTACTATTTACACTTCGTTCATATTATAAGTATAAGAGGGATTAAGTCCATAATACCATATTTTTTTGAGCTTTTATGATCACGCTAATTAAATTTATCACACTTCTCATTTAATTTATACACACAGTTTAGACCAATTTTAAGTTGACCAACATGCAGCTTTGAGCAAACACAACTGTTCGTGCATTGTGGTTTATTATTATTTTTTTTGGGTGGACCCAAGACTATTCTGGGCTGGTTCAAATTCAAACGGAAAGTAGCGAACTGAGTGTTTTGACACCAGAATAATATGTAGACATACTACATATTCTGCTATATGTGAGATATAATAGCGTGGGACCTAAAATACCTACATCATCATCACACACGTCGTTATCTAGATGCTGCAGCTGCGCCTTATTGTGCTGAAACTGAATCTTGTTCAGTATACCATTCACTAACGCCTGTAGAGCTTCCCAGTACCTAATCAATTAACAGTGAATATTACATTTTGTAAACTCTTTGAAGGATAATGATGTTACTTTTTTTGTAGAGTTTAACTACTCAAACTGGTATGAAAAAATAATTACTCAATCAAAACAATTTATATAATATAAAGAAAAAAAAACAAATCTTAGCATTCTATGCTTTTCAAATATACATACAATTATGACTAATAGATAAAAACACACTTTATACAGATATGGTTGATATCTGTATAAAGTAATTCATAAAAAGTACATATAAAGTGTACATATAAAAAAACAGTAAACCTATTTAATAATCTTATTTTATATAATATTTATGTATTTCATTCCTATTTTATATATTTCATGTAAATTAATTTATACTTACTTTGGAATATCTTCAGGTTTTAGCACATCTATAAATTGAATCCATATATCTAAGCAGCTTACAAATATAGCACATGTTGGCACCTGAAGCATATTTTTTTATTATTATTAAAAAAACACGCTAATATGTATGCACAGTAGATACTATTATATAATTTCCGTTGCATGATTTCAAATATCAACATACACACATTAAAGAAAATATTATCTATACTTATGACGATTTATAATTAAGATATAATAAAGTTTTGAGGCCGTCGTGATACAGTGACACGGCGTGTGTCATTAAAAATGTAATGTCACGGTGTATTAAAAATATAATAAAAACATTTCTGTACCTGGAATGTGTAGTGGAATAAGTATGACAAGAATTCAATAGCATCAAATTCAGGTTCAGCTTCAAGTCTTTTAAAATGCAACGAAACAAATAGCTTTAAGAATTCAGCTAATTTGTTCAGGTAGCTGTAATAAAATATCGTAAAATAATCAAAAGTAAATATATTTTTCTTTATTTAATAATATTTTAAGATTTAATGTAATTACTTTTAAAATAATCATTATTATTTAATTTTTTATTTTCATTTGTAAGAATAATATTTTTTCGTTTAGGCCCTATTTAGGATCCTTTCAATAAATTTAAAATTTGATAAAATAGATGGATGGGGTTAGGTTTACTTTGAGATCGCAATAGTATCGTAAGCGGTCCCATGATATTTAATTATTAGTGCAGAAAATCTTTACTGAGATAATGAGCTTCACTGTGAATACCACTCTAACACATCCTGGTCTAGATAAATAGAGCTAGCGTTAAAAAAAATCAGCTTAATTTGTCACTCACAGCCTACATTCAGTGGTTGGATATTATAAATAATGTATAAAATAAACATATTACAATCAGTGTGAAGATACATCGTTGGGGCCGTCGTGACCCAGTGGAACAGTGTGTGAATGTAAGCGCGACCGGTTATGCTTTCGCTTCCACCAACGAGAATAGGTTATTTTCACTTTCTTGCTCTGATAAGAAGAAAAGGCACTGCATCAAGTTCTGCCACTCAACATGAAATTTTGTCGAAAAATGGTCAGAAAATGGGGGACAGAGTGTCTCGCACTAGGTTCCCTCTACCTCTACACTGCTGTATATGGGGAAAAAGAAGCTAAAGAAACACAAAGAACTGTTAGAATCAGCACAACATACTCGTAATCAGCTCGTTGCATGTGGTGCGCGTGGTTGAGGTGGCGCAGCAGGCGCAGCGCGCAGTGGTGCAGGCGCAAGGCGGTGGCGGCGGACGAGGGCGGCGCGTACCGCCTGTACAGCAACTCACACACACCGCCTAACCCCGCCAGCGCTGCTTCCCCGCTCTGTGTACAATGTTACATTTTATTTGAACATTTTTAAAGTGTAACTAACACTTTTAAAGAAAATTATTTTAGATAACATATAAACGCATGAACGAACGAGCCAGTGCCTTTTGAAAACGAAAAAAAAAAAGTTCAATTACTGACTAGTATCAATGCATAGTATATGGAAAATGCAACGCAATGCATAGTAATAATATAAAGTATTAGCATTTTTTTTAATAATTTTCAACTTTAATTGGTATTCTGATTTAAGTTAAGCATATCTTCATATTTTTAGTTTACATACATTTAAAACTTGTTTGAAAAATATTATTATAATGCTATAATTCTTTGTATGAAATTTTCAATTTAATTCTATCTTACAAACATATGCTGCGTTATATTATTTGTATAAGAATACTATACCTGTGATTGTGTAGCAACACTGCCCCAGAAGAACACTGTAGTGACCAGAGATGGTGGCACATGTGACGATAATGGCAGCCATGAAAATAAATGCTGGAGTGTTGTTAAGCATTTCACTACTATCTCCATATTTAGTGCTCTGGAAAAACATCAAAATATTGGTTTACATAAGCATAATAATAACAATAACAACATAATAATAACAGTTGAAAATTGTATAAATGATATGTGGCCCAGAGTAGACCTGTCAAGACACTCGATTCTCCACTTTTCACCCAAATTGGAGATGCATTGTAAAGGACAGAAGTCGATGCCAACCTTTGTTATTAGTAAAGCGGTTAGACTAAAATAATTCACAAGTAGCATAACGCAATGTAAACCTTAATGCCACAAGAGTCTCAAGATTTTATTATAAACATTACATAATTAAAAACACATAAATAATTTTAGTGTTAAATAATATTATAAAGAACCAATGTTGATTATAAATTCAGTAGAGTGTTAAACTTAATTTATTCTTACTTATCTGTTGAATGAACGTCATGGGCATTAGCTAATAAATCTGGCAGTGTAGATGCTTGAGGCATTCCTCCTGTTGGAGATGGTGGTGGATTTGATTGACCCTCCTTTTGAGCATTTTTTTCGAGTATAGCTGAAAATTAACAATTAATTTTATAAATTATTTAATCATTTATTGTTATAAGTTCACATAGTTAAATATATTGTTTCTTGTATAGTTAAGGCCAGCCAAAGTTAATGACTGTATAATCGACTGGTTGTGGGTTCGATCCCCACTTGAGGAGATGAAATATTTACTTAAATTTATATTTCCATTTCTTCGCTCTGGTGTCGAGGCAAAGAGCGGCGTTGAGTTCTACCACTCAACACGCAATGAAAGTGGAGAGTAGAGTGTCTTAACACTAAGTTCCCTCTGTGTAACCTGCCTTGTGTGGGATACAGCGTGAAGCTGATTTTTTTTTGTATAATGAAAATAAATATAATATATATATTGCCTTTATTTGAATGTTTATTTTTCTTTATGTAAATTTATTTATGTATACATTATATATATGAGTATATGTATATTTATGTATAAAGCATAAAAAATACTATATGTATGTATGTATATAGTATATCATTATTGGTTTTTTTAAATTTAATTGCAATATAATATAATTCCTCTTTTCTTACAATTAGTCTGTAAGAGATTGCTTGAAGAACATTTTCTAAAAATATTTTTTTTTATTTTATACTTTTTTTCAGCTGTTCCTCTCTAGCTACTATTAATACACTTAAATTCCCAACTTTCTGCCAAATTCTGGAGGCATTGCATATCTCTTATATACAAAAATTAATATTTTAGTTCTGAAACTAACCACTTAAAGCTGTTAACATTTGTGGCATGCCTTTAAGCATGAGCCTCTCTAATTGACTTTTTCTTGCTGAAGGAAGAAGTACACCAGTATCACGAGCAGCACCCAACTCTTCACTTGCAGCTTGAGCTAATACCAATCCCACAATACATTGATGGCCCTCACATTTTAACAACTAAATAAAAAATAAAAATATGAATAAAATTATAATTTTAAAATTTTGAAGATATACAATTAAAATTCTAGTCTTAAACATTTATTAAATAAAACGTAGATTATGCATTGTTTTATTTATGTTATCATATATATTGAAAATCCTAATAATTAGACTTGCAACAATAAATATTTAGTTACTATTCGGTTTTCAGTCTATTGTGCTGCTTTCATTATATATGGCTGAATGTAAATTATCAACATAGTAATCAGCTGAATATTATCTGCTGAATACTTAAAAATAATTGTGATCAAAGATTTTTTAATGCAAGATCTATCAACAATATAAATTTTGAGGCTAAATTCTGGCTGAATTCATTTTTAAAAACATTTTCAACTATTTGCTATGGATATTTAGTATCTAAAATATAGCGTAAATTATAATCATTGCAAGCCCAATAATAATATATTATTTAGGAAATTTAAATTAATTGTTTTACATGATAATTAAGAAAATATTAATGCAATATAAATTTACCTCAACTATATTACTAAAAAAATCTGGATATAAATGTGGCCAATCATAACGAGCAATGGACACCAAGAGGGCTGCTAACTTATTTCTAATAAAATAAAGCATGGTTTCATGTTTTGACATCAATTCATTCATCAAAGTTAATCTTATTTCTGTTTTTTCATTATCTGATAGTTGCATCCATTGTCTGTTTATTATTTTCTATAAAAAAAATTTTAAAAGTCACAAAAATAGATATGTCAATTATATTGTAAAATATATTTATTATTTCTATAGAAATGTAAATATTCTTGAATTTACCTCTAATGTAGTAAGTGTGACTATTAAGACATACTGGTTTTCTGATTTTTGCAGAAATAATAGGCAATGCTTCCAGGAATCTCTAGTACTTGAAAAATTTTCAAGCATATTTTCTATTTCTCTCTTTCTAAAGTTATTAGTAGTTGGTGCAAAAAACTCTGACATCAACATCTCTAACGAGGCCAGGGCCTCGTTTAGCTCGACTTCAGTCTATAAATAAAAATAGGAGAGAAATAAAAATGTTACAGTACAATAAACAAAATAAAACAGAAATAAGCACGAGTAAATATTGCTGCTAATAAATTTATTTACCATGATTGTGTTGTGTGTGCTTCAACAAAATTTACATAATGGTAACAAATTTAAAATGTTTTAGTATATTTTTTGATTTAAATATTTATGATATAAATTATCATAAGCACTTAAAGAAAAAAAATACAAAAATTGCTCCCTTTTTCAGCCGTAAGGGATCAACATAGAGTAGTGAACAAAATACAAATGTCACATTTAAAATGTCATCTGTCAAAGTCGGTTTTAAAAGTTTATTATCAGAAGTAGGAACAAAATATTCTAAATACTTTTATTACAAAAGAGAAATAAATTTTACATTTTTAAATATAAGTTACTACGCCAAAAGTCAGCTGTGGTATCTGCATTACAAAATATTATTATTATTATTTTAATATTCACGCACAAAGGTGAAAAAATACTGTTAAGATATGTTTCTACTATCTTTTTCGAATATTGATATTTTATGCATGTATTTCAGTACCTACTCTGTTATTTATCTTCATATGTATATTTTAGACGAACTATTGCAAGCTTATAATTTGTAGAAAATAAAGTATAATATAAGTGAGGAATATACTAAAGTATAATCTAAGTTGAGGCAAGTCATGGTGCAGGGACATAAAATATGACTGTAAAATCGACTGGTTGTGGGTTCAGTCCCCATTCGACCAAATGAAATATTTATCTACATTTATATTTTATTTCTTCGCTCTGGTGTCGAAACAAAGCGCGGCATTGAGTTCCGCCACTTAACTCGTAATTCTTCTAGAAGTTGGCGAAAAGTGGTGAATGGAGAATTTTGTTGAACCAAGATTCAAATTGTTATAATTTTTTTATTTATAAACAATTTGAAATAAAAAAATTGTCCATTATGATGTGATAAATAGACTTTCAAGTTGACCACGTGAACTTATGACCTATAGAACTAAGTACACTTTAGGAAGGACAAAGTCAAAACTTTAGAAAGGAGAACGTGGATAGTTAACTAAGATTAGCTCATCTTTCAACATAATTATTATTACATTTAAAGTCGTATAAGTCGTTTGATGTCATGTAAAAATGTAACGTAGTCTGTAAATGTTTTTACGGGGTCACCATTTTAGATACTATAATTATTATTTCGAGCGTGTTGTTTATATTGACTGATAATCTGCCCATAATCTGTGGTATAAATATGTCAAAATTCAAATGTCAAAGATAAAAAGTTAAATATATGGAATCTAACATTTTTACAAATATTTATTCAAGTAGAATCTTTTGTAACTACTTATCTAACTCTAAACATAACTTTTAAAAATACTTGTCTAGAGACAACCTGACTAGGGACTACCCCGTTAGTCGTGAAGCTAAATAAATAACATTTTATTTTAAATACAAAAATATATAATTTTGTCTCTCTCTTCTCTCCAATCTCAATATTGTAACTAATTTTAGAATTAAAGTAATTAGTTTTACATAAACTTTTTTCGGATAAGTTGACCAGTGATTTTTCAATACATTAATAACTATGGAAGCCGATAACGGCCGCATTGCTGAACAATCAGTTCAAAATGAAGAAGTGCCGAAACCTAATAATGAACAAGACCTCAGTTCCACTGTTAACACTCCTGTTAACGGAAATGATGCTGAAGCTGTTAATAATCCTGTCAGTTCGAAAGATTCGCAGAAACCATCACCTAAAAAGCCGAAAAAACGAAAACCCAAAATGCCAAGAGATGTTACTGCTCCACGGCAACCACTCACTGGTTTGTGTTTTGTATTGTCATTATATTTAATTTCTAATCTATAACGACATATGTATGTGTAATATATTATAATATATAACTCAGGCTACGTAAGGTTTCTTAATGAAAGAAGAGATCAGTTGCGTGCAGAGCAACCGGAGTTAGGCTTCGCAGAGTTAACACGACAACTAGCTAGTGAATGGAGTAAATTGCCTGCCGAAGAAAAACAGCAATACTTGCAAGCAGCTGATCAGGATAAAGAAAGGTATAATATGTAAAATATTTTCAAAGCAAAATGTGAGGTAGATGAATAAATTATTATTCATCCAAATTGTAAGTAAATTATTACACCTATGCTCTCTACTTTTATATTATAAATATAAAGGTTTGTCAGATGGATGCTTGTACACTTTCATATAAAAAGTAATGAATCACTAAACAGTAATAAAGGTAAACATGAGAATATCACAGACTACAATTTAAGTAATGTTTTTGTAAAATTTGCCTATAACATAACAACAAGTTTTTGTTATGTTATAAAGCTTAAAATTAAAGAATTTGATAAGTAGCAGTCTATAACTTAGGCTCTAAAGATTTGGTAAGGCAAAAATTTTAAGAAATTAATATATTGACAGTTGCTAATATTAATAATACTAATATTAATAATTTAACAAATTGGTGATGTACATAATATTTATACTAAAAATAAGCATAAACTTATACTAAACTGTATGTAAACTTATAGTAATGTGTATTTATATATAATTGATTTAAAAAAAATCCCACTGAGCTTCTTGGGCTGGTTCTTCCTAAGTCTGGGGCATTTCAAGAAATTAAGCATATAACCTACGAAATCAGAAACTAGTTCCAATTCTTTTTATGTTGCCTACTTCCTTTATTATCAACTCTTAGTTTGACCTAGGGTTGAAGCCATAGGTAAAAGCTAATTATTTATAAGCATCATAATCATTTAAAAATTTAGTCTTTAAAGAAAGTACTAAATGCTTTATACCAATGCTACCAGTTATAACCAAAAATTTAATACACTAAGCAGGTCAGGCAAAATCCTGGTTTTTGGATTCTTTAATTACTTTAATTTTATAGCCTCACACTGTATACAGCACATAATGGGGTAGGCAGGGGAAACCTGGGGACCTAGTGCTAAGAGATTTCCCGCCAAATTCTTGAGACGTTACATGTTGAATGGGGGAACTCAATAATGCATGTTTCCATTGACTTATAGCTCATAATTATGAAGAAACCTAAATATTCTTAATTATTAAGGTATATCAAAGAATGGACTGAATATAAAAAAACTGATGCATATAAGGAGTTTAGGAAACAGCAAATGGAACAAAAAGATTACAGTAATATTTCCACTAAAAAAGTGAAGCCTAATACGAGTAGTGAAAATAATATACACAGTGCAGGTAAATTTATTGCTTACATTTTTTTAACTTACTATTTGATAATTATTCATAAGTTTTGTTTTATTATTTATTCATATTACAAAATTGATCCATTTAGCAACATTTTTATTTTTATTAGCTGCTGTTAATATTCAAGCACCTGAACAAAATTTGACACCTACAACTGCTGCGCCAGCTCCGACTCCATCGGTTCCAAGACAACCAACTCCGCCACGTCCCAGACCGTGTATAACTCCTGCTTCTGTAAGTATATTACTAACAAAAAAATTAATCAAAATTGCTTATATAAAATTTATTAAATGAGACGCTTCTAGAGAATACTTACTAACTAGGTTACTAACCGACCAAAGTATCAGTTTTGGCAGTATTCATTTTGGCATTAGGCAAAATGTTACCAAAGAAATACTGTTTCTAAAACTTTTATGTAATTTTTTCATTTCTATTTAATTTGATCTATGTTTACTCATTTTTTTAATAATTTTATATAAAAAAATTTATAGAACAAAAAAAAATAATCAAAAAACAACTTTACACTTAACAAAAGAAGAAACTTAATAAAAACAACAAAAGTAACATCGGAATCACAATAGTACTGTCTTATAATTATGTCTTATAATCTGACCGATGACAAAACATATCCGCAGTACCTGTGCTCTTTAATTTATCATGGTAGTTTATGGTGGTAGGCAGAGTTGACTACAAACTGCAGTGTGACGTGCCTGTGTTCCTTGCCACCGTAAGAGTAGCGTAAGAATTTCTTAAGGTCGTAGAAAGACAAAGGTAAATTATTCAAATAAAACTTTAAATATATGCTGTTCTGTATTCTATAATCAAATATTTAATTGAAAAAAAAAGTAGAAGGAAGCATAAAATTCTTTCAAAATTGCAATAAATCGACTCACGAAATAGTAGTCATTTTATTTGACGTGTGTCCTCTAGTTCGTGTTACTACCGAATTGGGGAAATCTTAGATACTTTTTATTAAATTTATATTTATATAATAATTTACATAATTTAAATTTAAAGCTTAAAGATAGTTAATTTAATTGTTTAAGTTTCTTGTGATCGAAGTTCGGTGTATACTTTGTTCATTTAAATTCCTATAATACTATTATAAAGGTAGCTCGAATTCATATTTTTAAGCTAAATTCGTATAGGTACTACCAATGGAATTTTAATTTTTAATCAGCTTTTTTTATTTATATTTGTATATTTTTTATAATATACAGGATAATTAATAGTTGCTTTACATAATTTAAAAATAACCGAAAAAATTGGATTACGGAAATTCCCAAAATTAGTAACACGAAACAAGATCCTCTGCATTTCATTATTTTCCCTAAATTCGTGATACATAAATACACATAAAATCACACATTGACTCCCTTGTATTAATTAATATTAGTTACCATGGTCTTGTGATCTAAGTTAAGATTTTTTTTTCAATAATATGCAAAGTATAAAATGCCATACAAGAAAGTAAAGAAAGAATACTATACAAGCGACTGTTTTAGCGACTCATCGTTAGAAGATGATTACATTACGGAAAATATGAATGAGAACATGCCTGCTGAGGAGATTCCTTTAAAAACTGGCGATTATGTGATTGTAAAATATGAGAGCAAACATTTTCCTGGTCTTGTCACTAACGTGTCTGAAGATACGCCAAAAACTTTTAATGTAAAGAATAGTCTTTACATCAAAAGTTTTTGGCGTATCTTAGTTATAGGACTATGAGTGGCTTAGATACAATTACTGGTCGTGTAAATTGGCGCTGCCCAGAAAAAGATGCCATCCTCACATACTATTATGAAGACGTTATAAGGAAAATAAAAGCTCCTACGAGGAGTTTTCTCTGCAGTAGATATATAGTTCAACATTTAGAATTTTTTAGATTAAAAATAATGCCGCCAAATCATTCAGATTTGAAATAATTAAATTATCATTTTATTAATGTTATTGTTTTATAGTTTCATACTTTGTTGAAGTATTATTCTTTATTTTTTTTATTATTTGATTTTACTTTTATGACATAAGTTCTTAATTTTATGGTGTAATTAATCAAAGAGAAAACAAACTAGCACAGCTTCAATTAATGAAACTTGAATTTAGTTTTAATTTTTAGTTTGTAAATTATAAAATTTTAATGTCGTCGTAAACTGATCTCATCTTAATATTTTTAATTATATTTTTTCTATAATTAAGTTCCTGAAATATTTGTTTTTTTGTTATTAATTTATAACAAAAAAACAAATATTTCAACCTTACTTGCGGTGTAAAAATTTTATCCTGAATCAGGGGCCACAATTTCACGAACTTAGAAACAGAGCTAAATTTTATTACGAATTAGGGTTCAAACAAGAGGTTCACAAATAAATTAATATAAAAATTAAACTTAAGTTAAAACACATAATTCATACATTATATGACTGCCAAAAGACCCACTTTGATCACACAAAAATTTGCAAATTCATATAACCTTTAATAAGATATTTAAAATAGTTTGAAGTTATAAGAGCCTTAAACTGCCGAAACCATGGACACTTACCTTACCTAAAAACTGCCTAAGTAACCATCACCCAAACTCCATATTCCCTGATAGTACTTACCAGTGTTGGATGTATGTGCACAAAAACTTTATTATCTTCTTGATTTATCTTATTGAGAAGTGTATTTTGTTAATATTTCAGATTTTTCATTATATTTATAAATTTTAATAAATTGCAGGGTGAAGAGCTGTCAGGGGATACCGATATTCCCATATTTACTGATCAATTTTTGCAACACAACAAACTTAGGGAGTCAGAATTACGGCAGCTAAGAAAGGCAAATTCAGATTATGAGCAACAGGTGAGTTTTATAGCTTCTGATTATTTCGTATTAAGACAATTAATTCTGTACACTCCGCCAAACTTTCGAAACATTGCGTATTGAGTAGTGGAACTCAACGTCGAAAGAGATCTTCATTCGTACCATCAAATTTACTAAGCCAGAACCAGATATATCTTCTAAAATGTATCGAATGTTATTAAAGACATGTTATCCTTTAGAATGAAAAAAAAGGCCGTTTAAGACTGTCCTGGCGCAAGAGCACAAAACGTGTGACTGTATGTAACGCGACGTTTGTGGGTTTTCGATCCCCAGTCGGGGAATTATTATTTATTAATATATTCATTTCTTTACTCCGGAACCGAGGCAAAAGCCCGGCGTTGAGTTCCGCCACTGAACACGCGATGCGTCAAAAAATTCGGCGGAAAGTGGTGAATGGAGTGTCTTAACATTACTTAGTTACCTATGCCTATCCTACTATATGCGGGATACAGCATGAAGCTGTTTTTTTTTATTATTATTATTATTGATATTATAAAGGCACATAGCCTTATTATTTATAAAATGACTAGCGGCTCGCCCACGGCTTCGCCCGCTTAAAATACATGATTATTGATTTAATAAGCAGAATTGATTGACAACTATAATGACTTCTAATATGACTTTTTTACGACATTATCGTCAAAGAATTTTTGATTGTTTTAAATAAAAAAATACGACCATTGTTGATATTTGATATTTATAAAATATACATAAAGCTAATTATTTATTACACGTATATATTTTTGTAACTTTATGTTATTTTTACCTATATAATATACTCTGTTAAATGTGCTGATGTCAGTGAATAATTTAATTTACTCATTCAGAAACAGCCTTAAATGTTAAATTATTGATTTGAAGGATTCATAATATTCTTTGTAAAATAACTGTAATAATTGCACATTAACTCCTGTACACTCCTCTAGACAGACGAGAAATTCAAAAAAAATCTTTTTGCTTTCTATTATTCTTTTTAAGTGTCCCTCTTTCCATTTCAGTCAAAATTACTAAATGTACAGACAAAATATTTTTACTGTCTTATTATATATAGAGATAATCTAATTAAATTTTAAAGCTTCCAAAATGATGTATTATTATGTTACATATAGAATGCTATATTACAACGACATGCAGAAGAAGTAAGCGCGGCGACGGCGAGGCTGCGTGTTGAAACTGCAGCGGCAGCGGAACGAACAGCGGCTCTAGTTGCTCATCGCAGAGCCTTGGTCGCATCCTTAGCGCAGGCCTTACAATCTGTGGTCTTGCCATTGCACGGTAAGATCTGGTTATTTAAAAAAACCTGATTAATGCTTTTTTGCGGTATAGTATCCAGAGGAAATCTAGTCTTAAGATATTCTTCCCTGCCGAGTGCTCGATACATTATTGCGTGTTGTAAGGCGAATATCAAATAAAATTCATTCCCCAGAGTGGTAATCAAAGCCACAATCATCTTGTTTACAGTCAAATACAATGCCACATAATGAAGTTATGGAATTAAATAGTTGAAACTAATGGTCCTTATACATTTATTGTAAAAAAAATTTAAAGAAGGCCACTGTTGAATTTCTCATTAGCTATTGATAGCAGAAATACATTCTAAGCCTGTGGCAGCTTCTTGTATAACCGACAGCTTAGCTACTTGATATCAAACACTGCCTAATTCTAAAAAGAATCTTGATGAAAATGTGTTAATATTTTATATGTTCTATTCCTCATCATAATGTCACAAATATTTATATAATTTCCAATGACTCGTTCAAGTTTTAAATGGTACGAAAGTATTCACTTAATAACTATAGGCGTTTTCTGTAAGCTAAGAATTTACGTTTACAAAAATTAGAGATACAGAAAACCAGGCTAGTAATACATATTTTAGCATACATAAAGGACAGTACTGACAGACAGATTTGCCTTTGCACCAGGTTAGTCTATATATTTTTTTTATATTATACTTTGTTACTTTATATACTTTTATATTTTATACTGTCTTATTATTGCTTAATTCATACTTTTGTTATATGTGTATTGTCAACAGGAGGGCCAGCAGGTGGTTCAGAAACAAATATTGAAGAATATATGGAAAAATTACAAAGCTATGTTTTGGAAGGAAAAAGTAACCCTCTCTTAAAGCAAGCAAGAGACATTCTTAATAAAGTTGAGCTACCTACTGTGTAAAATTGAAATAAAATATGAGCTAACAATTTTCTTTTTTTCATTTATTTTGCCTTATTACACTATATTACATTACAGAATAACATGGTATACTTTACCAATAATGTCACAATTATTAAATTATAATTTCTTTAAAAAAATATTGAAAAAAATTAAAAGTTATGAATTTCTTCTTCAGACTCTTCTTCTGAAACATTTATATCATTATTTTTCTTGAAATCAGTATCATATTCATGTAGTTTTTTTCTCCACATTTTAATTAACATATCCCATGATCTTCTACTATACTTGGTAAACTTATCAGGTGTTTTTGGATCTTCTTTTGTTCTCTTTTCTCTGTAAGAAAAATTCACTAGTTAATATTTTTTTAATCTTACTCTCTACTTATTGTCACTCGGATTTGTGGTCCATTGTTTTGTTATTCTTCTAGTACCTGGGCTAATTTCAGTAATGGAAATAATAAAAATATAATTTAATGAATATTAAACCAAAATAATTAAAAATATATATTTATGTACAATTATTAAAGAGTATGAAAATTACTACTTCCATAAAAAAATATATATAGAATAAATTATCTATGGTAAAAATTAATAACCTATTCGTAATAGGGGGAAATGGGTGTTATTTTAATTAGTTGAACAATTTTCATTTAGCCAAATTTAATCAAGAATCCTCAATAGTTTAGATGTAGGTTTTTTTGTTTTCATTTTATAATTTTTATCCATATTGTATTACATGTGATGCACTTACAAATAGATAGCAATAATGTGATCACCACCTACTACAAAAATACAATGAAATATTGCCGATTTGTCCATTTTTTATTCTCACAAACCATACCAGAATGAAGAAGGATATATCTTATCCTATTTTATGCAATTAACTATTTTCTATAATAAACCTAAGCATTCAACTTCACTGCCAATACCTATGACTCAATTTCGTGAGAGGCATATGCGGCATTGTTGCTTTGATATGTCTATGTGTGGCATTCTTCATAAATGTGTTTTATTTTACAATGATAATTATAATATTAATACTTTCATTTCTATGCTCTGGTGTCAAGACAAAGCATGGCATTGAGTTCTGCCACTCAACATGCAATGCCTCAGAATTGGGCAGAAAGTGAGGTCACTACACACTAGGTTTCCTGTGCTCTCCCTTAAATCCTTTACTCATAAAATTAAACCTTTACACACATTTGTTTTGTTGTCTAGAATTTTCTATCAAGTTTTGTGCTGTAAATGTAATTAACAAGGCAAAACAAGTACTAAAAGTGGATGGTGTAAGGTGTGAATTGTGCATAGTAGTTTAAATAAGTTGTTCAATTCATAAACATACAGATAATCAATGCTATACTGTAATTATATTAATGCTACTTACATTGGCACTTGCTTTATATAGTTATGATATCCAACTGTGTTTTTACCATAGTCAATCTGTTTCTGGCGTCTCTGTAACACAGATGGGCATGTTTCTAATTCCATCGATTTTCTTTTTTGAGTCTTACTGTAACAAGATTTATTTGTTAATTTTAAGTTAAATTCTTAATCTATTAATTTATATAATTATTGTTTACCTGTTTTCCTCCACATCATGTTTTGTGTTGGGCTTTGACTTTTTTCTACTATTTGAATTCTCTCTACTATCTGGCCTCAATTTTTCTTTTACACCTCGTGTCACTTAAACAACACGTTTTATTGTTATAATTAAATTATATATTCATGTTTAATATATTTTAACCTCGTTTATAAATATTTACATACACAATAAGTGTTTTATTTACCTGTTTCTCTACTTGCTTCATTTTTAAATCTATTAGTTCGATCCATAACTATAAATAACACCTGAAACACATTTTATATTTAAATATATTACATTAAGAATAAAAATTAAGATTATAAAGTTAGATATAAAAAAAAGAAAAAAAAAGGATAGTTTCATAGGACAGTTACAATTATGATGTATTGACATTCCTTTTGTTATAATAAATTTAACAAAAAATACCTTTTACTCTGTTGCTATAACGGTTTAATCTGTTTATTTAATGTAAATATTATTTACTTGGCAAAATGCATCTTTCTACCTAAACAATAATAGCCAATGTTATTTGAATATTATATAAATATTATATGTGTCAATCATATATGCTGGCGATCTCTAAACTTATAAGTATATTATAATTATAAATAACTTATACAACACAATTTACTATAAATTATTAAAATGGTGTCTAATTTTATGTTACAATACCGGTGTACTACGGCGCGAAAAACTGACAGGAGTCAGGACGCATCATTCACGTATTTAGTTTTGATCACAGATTGCATATGATACTGTCACTATCGGTAGAGCTAGTGGGGTGCATAGACACATTTTACGACTTTAAATATAAAACAATCTCTATTGAAGTATGCGTTAATACTGGTCTAATTATTTTGATTTATTATTTATTTACGTCAATACAGAGTGTTCTAGTTCAACGAATTATTTACATATTAATTGTATTCTCTAATTAAAATGGAATAAACTCTAGATTTACTAAAGAAAATCATTGGATATTATAATTTAAAATAAAATAATTTAAAAAAAAATACTCGTTATGTGTCCTCGCGATTGGTAAATAAATCTTTTTTTTTTTATGGAAAAGGACAAGGCAAACGAAAATTTTCATCTAAAATATTTGTTTTATCTCACAAACCATAGTAGGCACGAAGCATAATTTTTATTTACCTATAAATCCTATCGAAATAAAGCCCTAACATTGTTTCTATTTACGCCATCTGGCGTAGCCATTGCCCCTACATCCGCTCGATAGAAATTTTTATCTTAAATTTGTAGTATATGTAACGGAAAGAAAAAAATGTGTTTTTGAATATTTTTGCGAAAAAATAATGTATTAAAATGTCTTTAAATCTAATAAATTATGAATCTGATTTGTTAAATTTTTTGTTTGTCTGTTTGTTCACGCACTTGTTCGATTCACTATATAACATTATGGTGTAAGTCTTAGTTAGCCCCCTCAGGCGTGGAAAGAGGGCCTGGTAATAATGTTGCCCAAGGCGAGGAAGAGCCCACTCCAGCCAGATAGCTACCGCCCTATCACACTCCTCAGTGCGGTAGCTAAGCTTTTTGAGAAAGCCCTTCTACCCCTCCTGCTTCCGTTCGTCACACACCTGAAGGAACAATTTGGATTCCGCAGCGGGCATTCAACTACACTCCAGGTGGCAAGAGTGTTGAGCCACGCAGCAAACACCCTCAATAGGAAGGAGAGTGCCACAGCAGCCTTCCTCAACGTGTCACGCGCAGTCGACCTCGTGTGGCACCCGGGGCTCCTGCACAAGGTGCTAAAAGCCGGCACCCCTCACACCTCGCGCTTGTCCTTGCCGAATTCCTCCGCGGCAGGACCTCCCGCGTTCGAGTGGAGAGTGTAAAGTCTAGCAGCCACTCGATCGCCGCCGGAGTCCCCCAGGGGAGTATTCTATCACCGGCCTTGTACAGTATCTACACGGACGACATCCCGGTGCAACAGGACACCATGCTGGCGCTATACGCAGATGACATTGCCCTGGTCACCCGATCGCTTAAGCTGACTCACGCCGCAAAGAAGCTACAGCGCGCCCTCGACCTGCTGCCGGACTGGCTGGCGGAGTGGAGGCTCGCCCTCAACGTTGCCAAAACGCAAGCCCTCTGTTTTGGGGGCCGCAAAATACCTCCTCCGCTGCGCCTGCAGGGCCAGCAGGTCCCTTGGAGCCCCTACACCACCTACCTTGGCCACCTGACGCTCGTCACAACCTCCCGAGGGACATCATCCCCCTCCCCATTCCCGACTCCTGAGCGCCACCTAGGTCGCTGGTCGCTTAAGCTTGGCCTCCCCCGGGCAACCGAGGGTCTCACCCGGCTGAGCTGACCGCCCAGGTGGCACATGCTCATCCCGTCTATCCCCTGCATCCCACGCACTGTAACTGACCAGAATAGGACAGTTACCCTTGGGCTATACAGGCCCTACCCAATGACGCACCCATGGGTGCCGCTAGAACACAGGCTTACGCCCTGATGCCGATCCCTATCGCTACGGTACGTCGATGGACGAAGAGACACGTTCTTAGTTAGCCTTAAGTAACGAAATAACAATAATAATGAACGCTATCACCATAAAATGTATGTCAGTAGAATGTATGGAAAAAATGTTATATTTTTATTAATTCTAAAAAAAAGTCCACGATACCGTATATCTATCTCTTATTTATAAAATAAGTCACAATAAGGCATTGTTTGTAACAAAAAATAATTGAAATTGCAAGGTGATATTTCAAGGTTTTTTATTTGATAAACATATTGAAACTTCAACGAAAAGTTATTCCATCAACAAGGAAATTTTATGAAGATATGCTTTGGCTTTTATAGCACGTAATTTGCTTACTTAACAGAGCATTGAAGTAAGTTAAGTCAAAAAGTATACGTTATACTTTTTGACTTAACTTACTGTTTACTACCGTAAGCATAGGCACGATTTCTGCGTAGGGCGCCCTTGTCGACGGTTTCAGTCTCGAAAGCAGTGTAGAATGTAGTGCTTGCATTTTCTCAAAATTATTGAATGTATAAATTATATTGATAATATAATTTCTATTGATTATTTTATGGCAAATGCAGTATAATAAAAGGTTTATAAGTGGTATGCGGGTGAAGTAGACCGCTAGTAAGAAATAAAGCGCCGCCGATATACAGAATTGATGATTGTTATTTTATACAATATCTTCGCTCTGGTGTCGAGGCAAAGTGCGGCATTGAGCTGCGCCACTTAACATGCAATGCTTCCAGAATTCGGCGGAAAGTAGAGAGCGGAGTGTCTTAACACTAGGCTCTCTCACCCTACCCTGCTGCATGTGAAATTAAAAATTTAAATAAAAGAATTCTTTATTTCCAAATGTTTTTAATATATTGGACAATTTGATGCATTCCTTCCTTCCCAGCTGTGCCATTTAAATATTCAACTTCAATGAATAAATCATTGTCTTTTATATAAGTTTTCATAATACCCTGCACTACAACATCTTTTTTATAATTTTCAGATTCTGTGTTTGTAGTTATATCTTCAAGATTATGAACATCACTTATTTTCTCTTTTTGCTGTGAATCTATTATTTTTTTTTCCAAGTAACTCTCAATGGGTGACTCTTTTACAATTAATTCGCAATTACTTGTTTCAGTGTTTGTGTTATTTTCGAATTCAAGTTTAGGTTGTTTCGCTTTTTCATCTAATAAACGTTTTTGAAGTCTTCTTTTCCGTCGTTGATTGGACCACGTGTTAGAATAGGCAAGAATATTTAAAACAAATTCATTTTTTTTCTTTGTTACAATTTCTGAAATAATCTTTAAGTCTTCTAAAATCTTTTTTAATTTTTCTATGCCTTCATTCATGATATTTTTTTGATTTGGTACAGTTGGTAATTTAAAAACTATTGGTATATTTTTCTTGCGAGATTGTTCTCTTGGTGAAACTGAAAGTAGACAATATTTTTGATTTGCTTTATCCAAGTCTAGACTAAATAAATATACATTTATTATGTTGTATTTAAAAATATTACTTTAGACATAATTTGCTTAGTTATGAAAATATTATAACATTTTCCATTATGATATGTTAATCGACAATAAAGATTATAAAAGAAATAAATAGCATTTACAAATGATTTGATAACTAATTTTTAATAGTAATTAGCAACATATTACTGAGATATAATATTATGTTCTAAAGTAAATAAAAAAATATAGACACCTAATTTGGAGAAATCATAATCTTGATAAGTCCAAGCTAATCCCCATCGTGTAACGCGACCTTGACAAAATTCTGTTGTTGTATATTTAATTCCTTCTGCCTTTAAGTCCATCACCAGTTCCTTCAAGTTGTATTTATGACCAATCATAGTTGTATAAATTCTGCATATTAAAAATGAAACAAAAAATTATAAGCCTTTTAATAATGTTTTTAAGCAATTTGAATATGTTTTATAACGCAATAAAACTCACAATATTTTATCCTTACAAATTTTACTCTCTTCTATCATTTTTCTACAGAATTGTAATTCTCCTCCTTCTGTTATCAATTCATGTGGAGACCCAGTGAAACCATTTTTTGGAGGAGGTCTAGAATGTAGAATTTAATAGAATAGTATTAATAGCGTTAGTGTATAAAATATTATAATCAAACAACTACATAGACAAAAAAGTACTAGATAAAAAAGGCTCATTTAAATTAATAAAAAATCAGCAAATGTCACCCTCCATAGAATCTACCAATTGAAGATCAAGCTGTTACGACAAAGCAACATCAACACGATATTTTAAAGTTAGAAATGGACGGCAAATGTCGCCAAAGCGCCAGCAAAGATGAGGTCTCGCAATATCATCTCAAGTTGCGAGAAATAAGCGTATGTAATATGAAGAGACATAACGGTTTGGTTCAGTACGTGTATTAGTGTCTGGCATTAAAATATAACTTTGAGGTGGTGAATCTTTAGTGGAAAGAACTCCTTATGAAACCGCAGGTAAAGATAAATAATGAAGCTAAAATTACGTGGAAACTACCAATTCCAACTGACATAACAGTAATACACAATAGACCAGATGAATCCATTTTTCTGTGGGCCTCAGGACATGATATAAAGAAAACCCGACAAAAAGTCAAGTGTAGGCATGCTGACAACGAATAATATAATAATCATCCTTAGTATAAATATATTCTGATTTTTTTTGTGTTTACATCTACCAATTTCGAAACATTGCGTTTTAAGTGGTGGAGCCATGTTTTGTATTGTTACCATGTAAAATGAAATTAATTAATTTTGATACCCTTAAGTGGAAATGCAAACCACAAGCATCATATTGTGTTGTGATACAACTACCTCAAAGATATATATATATATATATATATATATATATATATATATATATATATATATATATATATATATATATATATTGACATTACCTTGCTGGACTACGTGATTCCCAAAGTTCTTGAATATTAGTGTAAAATGGTGGATTACACATACAAAAGTCAAAAGAAATTGAATTTTCCTCCACAAAAAGATATTCAACCACTGATGATGTTGTGTTCTTTTTCACTGCAAGTATTATTATTCTTCATTTTGTTTGTTACTGAAACATTATTGACTTGCCAAACCAGATTTAAGATTCTATACAAATTTATAATATTTTTTAGTAACATAGATATGCTTTGGTTTTTTTAATTTCAAACACAAGAATTTAATATATTTGTTATTGGTGTAGATTGTTAACATATATATTTTATTTATTTCTTTTTCTAGTTTTATTGTCAATAGAGATTTTCATGGACAATAATACTAATAGTGCAATAAAATCACAAACATAATAAAATAACATATATCATTTTATTGTAATAATCATTATTTACAAGTATACTATAGTCATACTGGGGGAGGTCTGTGCAGTGGCCAGGCATAGGCTATCTGATTGGTTGATACTTTACTTGTGTTTTGCTTAGATAATATTGCCATCAATTACTTTTTGTCATTGACTAGGCTTTTTTAGTTTAAATTTGTATCCAACATGTTACCATAGGCACAGGTAACCTAGTAAGACACCATTCTCCTGTTTCACCCTACTTTATAGGCAATGAGTGGTGGCACTCAATACCAGAGCACAGAGATGAAAATAAATAATTCTAATTAATACTTACATTTTATGAAATCTTGTAAATTATTCCTGTTTATGTTATCATTTGCTTTCAATATACTTTCATCGTCTGTTTCTGTTCCAACCATATGCCATTTATTTTTCACTGCAGCCAGCAAAGGATATATAGCACATGCTCCTGTACCTATCATAAACAATGTGAATAAAATAGGTTTTTATTTAGCTTTATGATTTATCCACTGAACTAGTATTAAAGATACTATTCTAAATAGGTAGGAGTGGAAGAACTCAACATTTCACTTTGTCTTGTTACCAGAGCAAAGTAATGAAAATATTTTATAAACAAATAGTAAGAATAAAACCCACAATGTGTAACAAATTTTTAATTGTGATCCTGCGCCACATCTGGTCTGAAGTTAAAAAATCATTACAACATGTTAAAAAATTCATTACCCATCACATATTTTACTTAAAACTCACCAATATCAAGGCCTTGTATTACATCTATTCTATTTATGATTACCATTAAGTCTTCAATCCATAATATGTAGTTCAATCTTAAAGGAAGTGTAGGTACTAATTTGTCATTGGGAATAATAATATCAAGATTAAAGTCAGATTTTAATAGACATTTTGTTAAGATTCTTAGTGCCTGTGGATCTTTAAAATCGATACTAACTTTTCCAGTCACATCCTAATAACACAAAACATTTCTTTTAAATTAATAAGTTTATTTTATTTCGAAAATATTTTAAAATGCTCGAAAAATTTAAATTACCACTTTTGCTATGTCCGAAAAATCTTTGTATTGTTTGGCTAATTTAGCAAAATCAGGGGGTTCTTTATATATGTTACGAGGATGCATATATTTATTTAGTGCCATTTTAATGTTAGTATATAGTACTATATAGTTGTTATGTTAAATGACGTTAAACCTTTTACTAAGTGTGGTATTTTGATATTTGATACAAAAATATATTTTTTTGTTAAAGGTGTAGAAATTATTACAAATATTGGTATAGTTTTTTGATTATAGCGTTCAAAATTAAAAATATTGCTGATCTGTTCGCTTATTGTTAAATTGTTAATGACAGTGACACAGAATCACAGAATACATACAAAGAACACATATATCCAAAGGGAATTACAGGTTACAAAACTCAAAAGTTAATTACAAAAGACATTTATCATACTGTCATCTTTTAGGTACGTTACCGTACGCTACTTGTTTAGGTTTCTTGTTTCGATAACAATTTATAAATTGATTATAAATTGGTCAAATATTATTTTTTAAGTAAAATTGTTCATCTAAAATAACTTTAATTTTTTTTTGATGATTTGCCATTTGTTATCCATAGACAACCTTAGATGAATTAGCTATAGACTCTCGCTCCTAACTGTTATCGAATCATCCTTTGGGTATATGTGCTCTGTGTATCGAATAAACGAACTCCATTTTGTTGAAGTGTTGTAGCATTCGCGTCGATTCAGGATTATTTGTAATAACATAAAATAAATTGAAATATTAAGTAATTTGTTAATTTCATCAGTTCTTTTTAAACATAACAATTGAAAATGGTAGACAGAATTGATATGGCTTTAGACGATATTATAAAAGCAAGTAAAAAAGGAAGAACAGGAGGCGGTGGAGCTGGAAGAAAATTTGACGCAAAAAAATCTAGTCGCGGTGGAGGTGGTTTTCGAAATGCCCGCTCAGGTGCTGTGCTACGAGGTCGTAACCGCGGAGGGGTATCAAAACCTGCTAATTACACAAGGGTAAATCGACTAAAAATAATAAATTGATTGATTATACAATTTGCAATATGGCGGAGCAACGTGGTGAAATGACGCATCAAGTGCATATATCGCCTCGTAAATTCATCTGTAAAAGATAGTTAATTACGGGCACAGTTCAACCGCAATCGTAGTTTATTTTTAGACAAACGTTAGAACAAGATGTTTAAATGTATCATGGTCCTACGAATTTCTTTCTGCATAGTCACTTATTTGTCCTTTGTTCTATAACCAAAGATGTTTTGGTGTTATTCATAAATTTAATATAACTGGACTTGCCCTGTATGTCGGATTCGGATCTTTTTTCGGATCTGCAGTTACTTAATACTTTACATCAACCGCCATCATTTTAGAAGACACTGCCAAATAGCACAAGTAACACCGGGCGAGACTGTAATTTTACGACTTTCGTCTTGAAGTAGCAGTATCCATAATTAATATGGTGAATATAAGATGCTGTTTATGGAATGGGGACGTTTGGCTTTTTATAATAGTGCAAAATATGGATAATGTACCAGTGTTTATTGTATAAAAGTGCAGTGTCAGTGGTGAAACAAACATTTGTATATGTAAAATCAAGTATTAATGTATAAAATGTATCCAAATTTTAAATTGAATTATGTATTGTTTCAAATGTTGTGAATAGAACATGTACAACTTATGTTTGCTAATTATTTTGAGTGTATACTCAAAGAAGCTGCAGCGGGCAGTTGGCATGATCTATGAAGGACAACCTATTTCAGGGTGATGTAAACAGCACATGGAAACATGACATGTTCAATGACTTCAATGATAGGAAGATACAGAGGAGTGCACCAATCACAACTGGGCCAACCAAACTCCTTGTTTCAAACTTGGATTTTGGTGTCTCAGACTCTGATATTCAGGAGCTGTTCTCAGAGTTTGGCATTTTAAAAAGTGCAGCAGTGCACTATGACAGATCTGGAAGGTCATTAGGTGTGTATGCTATTAATAAGGTACTTTTTATCCTGTTAAGCTTGGCATGCTTAGTGTGCCATACTTTATCTTCTTGAGACTAGAGCTAGGAGATGAAAATACTAATCAAATTAACATTGTAATTATATTTAAATATATAATTATACTAATATTATACTTTGTTTTGTTTTTTTTTCTAAAAAGGTACAGCAGATGTAGTTTTTGAAAGAAGAGCAGATGCATTGAAAGCAATGAAACAATATAATGGGGTACCACTGGATGGGCGTGCAATGAATATACAATTAGCAACTTCTGAAATTAGTACATTTAGAAATGAAGAGAGAAGTAGACCAGTAGTAGGAGGACCAGTTCGAAGAAATTCAAATAGAGGTATATATATTAAAAATAAATAATAAATCTAAGATTTATAATGCACCTAGGTTTTGTTTACCAATATTTCTGAGACTTGAGAAAGCTTAAATATTTTTTCATCTTTTATACTTTTACTAATCATTTTGTAATATATGACTGACAGGTGGAGGAAATAGACCTCAAACTGGAGGTCCTCGTGGAGGAGGTGGTGCAAGAAGAGGTGGTCGTGGCAATGCAGCACCCCGTGGAAAAAGACCTGTTCCTACAGCTGAACAATTAGATGCAGAACTTGATGCATATGTTAAAGAAATTAAGTGATATAAGCTTTAATAACCTTAGTTAATAATTTTGTGACGAACTTAACTGTAAGATATTAGTAAGTTGGTGATTAATATTGAAAACACATTTTTAGTTTTCTCAGCCTATAAATTTAGGTTTGACAATATCAGTACAGATTTATCCAAATTGATAAATGGAATATTTTTTAATAAAAGAATACCCACAGAATAAGTGTTTTACTTGTATTTAGTTCTTATTTACTTCACTAAATTTCCTTGATGATGAAATAACTTTTGCTTGTAAGTTTCAATATACATTGGCAGTTCTCTGAAACACAAATTTAATTTTTCTTGTGTTTATTCATTAATAGTAAATTATTTTAAGGAGATAAATATTATATTAAATACTTAACTAAAGAGTAAACAAGTAGCCTAGATAATTTTAGTGATGAAGTGCTTGCAAAAACATATTTAAAAAGAAAAACATTCAATAAATTACTCCATGCCTTTTTAGTATATTCTTAGCAAATATCTTTTCACAAATATTCGCAATTAAAGTTTTTTCATTTTTTACTATTTTCAATGAAATAAGTCTAAACTTAAAGATGAGTCTTAAGTTGCACACACATCAATCGTCATTTTTGTTTTTATTTACTCCTTTTAAATTAAAAATGTTGGGGTGATCACAGTTACTATCTAGTTTGTTGACTGGTACACTATATACATATATATACACTATATATATATATATATATATATATATATATATATATATATATATATATATATATACACACTATATATATATATATATATACTAGCGGACCCGGACGCGGCTTCGCCCGCTTAAACTTTACGAATGCTTATAGATTTATTTAGGAAATTGTTTGTGAAAATATGGAACTAATTTAAATAAAAAAAAATATAAGTAAACGTAACCATAGTAAAATATTAATAAAAAAAACTAAACAAAACCAGCTACATTATTAATAATTTTATCTCTTTTTGTCTTTCTATTTCCCCGAGCTAATATCCAGAATAACTGAACTAATTTTTATTGGACTTTCAGTGATCGATTTTACTGATTTACTCGGGACTTTTACTCTTTTTACTCGTTTTCCTTGCGCGCGTACATAGATACTATATGAAATAACTAAAGTCTTTTCTACATTAAATATGATAAGTTTTGCGAGCAATATCAAATAAAATCCCAGAAAACTAAAGCCACAATTTATTAAGTGTATAACAACGGTATAGATAACCATCCAACCAAGATGAAGTAACCAATAATTCTCTCCTTAATACTTAAATAATATTACACCGATGCCGCGCAGGGCCGCAACTTACACCACACCAAGAAATTTATGAAAATCTAACTAATCTGCTCCTCGAATAAGCGAAGAACCAAAGAAAAGTATAAATTAATTATAAATATAATAATTACATAAAAATTTACAGTGGTTCGAAAATGTATGAAAATTTACAAAACCGTCAAAGTCATCTGCCCGTTCGCGTCGGTCATACTATGCCGGCCGTATGCTAGGTTATTACGAATCAGTGACATCTCCTTATTAGAATGTTATACAGTGAACTATAATTTCAATCTAGATGAAATGCTAAAAGTGACTATTATATTCATTTTCATAAGGATCAATATCAAATTATAGAAAATACATACAACAAAAACCCGATAAATATAAAGTAAATTAATTAAAATGGTTACTTGTTGTTACTGTGTTACTTTGCTCAAGCTTCAGAGATAAACATGGTATGTGTATCGCGGACTTTTTTAAACATTATTTAAAGGACAATATTTTTGTAAAACATTATTTTTATGTATCTCATAAGGTTGAGTCGGCGCAAGCCACGTATGCGTTAAGCAAGCTCATTTTGGGTGACGTTTGCTTATAACAACAAATAAACTTTGCAAACCGTTGCTTAGCAACGGTCGGTTGTTATTAACATGGCGGAATAAATTGCCTGTCAAATTGAAAAATATTTTAATATATTAGTATATATCGACAATATTACAAATATGAGAAAAAAAAGTAACCTATGTTCATCCGAAGACCCTCAAGTATCTCTGTATGAGTATTTTATTACAATTGAATTAGCGGTTTGGCCCTGATTGCGGCACAGACAGACAGACAGACAGACAGACAGACAGACAGAGTTACTTTCGAATTTATAATATAGGTATGGATATATACATACAGGGTGGAAGTGTCAGCGCTCCTTTTACGGAAACAGCATATAGGATAAAATATTTTAAACCCCTAAATTAATCAAGATACCTCAACAGTATAGTTTCATTTCACTATGATTATCCATACCTGTATTTCGTGTGACGCAGTTACGCATAGATACCAATTAAAAAATTAATCAACTTCATAACAATACCTACGAATTACGATTCGATTTCGTAATGAGGCGTATGCGGCGGTTTCCCTTTGATAGGTTTATGTGTGCGTGCGTCGTTTCTCACCTTCACCTTCCCGACTACATGTCAGCACATAGGGATGGGATGCTGACATTTTACTGATTTTATCTCTGCGATCCGATTTGCTTTTTCGATGATCCTAGTACCTTTGCTGCTGCTTTTACCGACGTGATTCTACAAGGCATGGAACTTTATATTCCTAGTACTGTGGTGCCAATCGGTAGCAAGTCATTGCCTTGGCTTGATATGTCTTGCAACCTTGCTGTCCTTAGCAAACGCGAGGCATATCACATCTGGGCCGACGTTGCTAAGGACCCGAAGTCGAACGGGCCAGATGGCATATCTCCTTCAGTGCTCCGTTCATGTGCTCCTGAGCTGACTCTGGAGTTAACGCGTTTGTTTCGGCACTTAATCGGCATAGTCCCAGACTCATGAAAGAGCGCTCATAGCCATCCATACCGATCACGAAGAAAGGCTATGGTTCCAAGCAATATAGTAGAACTAATAGAAAAAATTATAGAGGACACTACCACTATAGAAGTGAATCTACAAATTTGCGAAATAGGATATTTATACAACAAAACGTGTAAGAAGACGCCGTAAAATATCCGAAGAATTGGCTAGAGATGTTCTTTGTTTCTTTGTGAGATGGTCTTTCTGTAGAAAGTTAAATTTTTCGTTTTATGAAAAGCAATCTTGATCGTCTCCAATAGGAAATATGTACACGATTAAGTGACCTTAATTTCAAATTTGGATTACTGCTAGACGTTGAAACTTTATTTAAAAAGGATAATGTTGATAACGATCTTGAAAAAAGTTGTAAAAATTTACGTGAATTATGTAATACAGATTTCAGAAAAGAAATTGAACCTAAAACCCAATTAGAATTTCTTACTTTTATAATCTTGTATAGAGACGATGTTGTCTAAAGCTGAGAGTGGCACTTCAAATACTCCTGACTATGTATGTTCATTTAGCAAATTAAAATTAATTTCAAAGATCAAGACAAGATCTGGAAAGAATAGTCTGGTGCCTACCCCAGAAATTTTACTTACGACAAAATATGCCCCGAAAAATAAAAAAAAGCAACATTTGCACGAACATCAGATATGTTATGATATGTGATATGTTGTCCAAAGCTGAAGCCCATAGTAAATATCTCTAGATACCCTAATGGTAGTACTAGTTCAGGATATAATCTGAAAACTATTCGTCCGTATAAAGATGAATTTGGAGGGTTTTAATTTAATTTCAGCAATGATTATGTAATTACTTGAGCTTGAGATGTACTTAGATATATTTCGAATCGAATTTTATCAAAATCAGCTTAACAGTTTCAACGTGAAAGAGTTACAAGCATCCATATTTTACGTTGTTTAAGTACTGGAAGCTGAATTTCAGAGAAAGCTCAAGTCCTTCAATTTTTGTACGGAGCCCTCGGTGGGTGAGCCCGACTTGGGTTTGTCCGGAAGAGTTTAGAATTGAAGGCTATTGTGGAAGCGGATCCATCGCAAACCATGTCCGAGTTGGCTGCATGCTGCGGTGTTAGTGATAACACTTTTTCAATCAACTTGAAGCAAATAGGAAAGATTAAGCTTGAAAGGTGGGTACCTCACGAATTGATTGAAGCAAACCAGCAAACGCGCGTCAACTGCTGCGTTACTTAAATTAACCGGCACAATAATGAAGGGATTTTAAAACTAGTCTTTACTTGTGATGGAAAGTGGAATATCTATGATAATCGCACATCGCAATGGCTAGATCTTAACTAGCTAAACAAATCCTGCTCCAAACGAAAATTGACCCAAAAAAATTACCTACTCGTCAGCCTCTGCTGGACTAATGCCGGTGTCGTTCATTATAGTTTTCTCAAATCTGAACCAGAAAATTGCGTTTTTTGGAGACGTTTATTATGGGCAATTGTGATTGTCATGAGTGTGATGATACCGTCGACTCGGACTCTGGTCGTATGCTCCGCTTGGGCCCTACAACGCCACACCTTGATAGCTATAGTGGTTAGGGGCCTCTCACTGTCCAATAAGATGGGAGCCATGCTGGATAGTGAGATCTACTCTGCCTTCGGAGGCCAAGGGGCTGGAGAAGGCAGTACACCCATCTCCTGCTCCTCTTACTCTAGAGGAACTACTGCGGGAGGCTTAGAGTAATTTAAATCATCACGACATTAAATCCTTCAATAGAATTGCGAAATTTTCCGTGTTATGATCCTAATATCGATGCAAATCTCATTTGTAACTAAAAAATATGAAATTATTACGCGTGTATCTCGGGACTCCCGACAGAAGTGATAAATTAAACGAATCTAAGTTGAACTAAATAATATTTAAATAATTTAATTTCAGAAAAGCTTAGATTATTACTTAAATTTTATTAATAGTACTTTTCTTGATTATAAAATATATTTAATTCTTAGTTACAATTGTTCAATATGTACATTAGAATTTTGTGCATGTGCATTATTAGTATCATTATTTAATCCCATAAAAGTAACAATTGGCATTCACGTTGTGTGATCAATGTCATGTCAACAGTAATTATTTGTATCGCACACTAAACTCATGCGAAGATTCGAGAGATAAGCGTCTGCTTGAAATACGACTAGCTCTGTGAGTTAGAATGAGAGTGAGTTTTTAATACATTTATTTTTTCTACATGGTAAGGAGTTATTGATTTTTTTATAATTATTGAACTAAGCTAATCGTTCACTGGTTGGATTGAGGTGTGATTACTAACGTTATAGCAGTTCAAAGTGTTATCAAATGACAACAGCTCCTATGTAAGTATGCGCTATTCTATAGTTTCAAGAAGCAGCCTCAAAGCGAGTCGAATAAGTCAAATTGCTTAGTATCTCTTTAATTGGCAAGAAATATTGAATGTTACAAATAAACAAGCATATCAAAAATTATAAAAGATTGTTAACTATCTTAAATTTTACAAAAAAAAAAATTGTTGTTAAGCTTTACCCGTTAATCGCAGTTTTAGTAAAAAAAACTTAACATAACTGTAAAACCGACTGGTTGTGGGTTCGATCCCCACTCGAGGAGATGAAATATTTACTTAAATTTATATTTCCATTTCTTCGCTCTGGTGTCGAGGCAAAACGCGGCGGTGAGTTCAGCCACTCAACATGCAATGCCTCCAGAATTCAGCAGAAAGTAGAAAACGAAGTGTAACACTAGGTTCCCTCTGTCTAACCGGCTGTGTGCGGGATACAGCGTGAAGCTAAGTTTAAGTTGTATTCTAGAGTCTAGTCTTTTTGGTACATACTGCTAATATTATTATTTTTTTGGGGAAGAACTGGACCAATAACCGTGAGGAATATGAATAATCGAATGTAATATTTTTATAAATAAATAACGGAATACAAAATACTCGATACAGATTTAATTACATTGTGATAAAAGGAAATGAAACCACTGCTATTCAGCATTAGTACTTATATCATTAAAAAAACATAATTCAATAAGGCAAAACTTCGATACTACTGCAAAATACAAATGTTGCTGGGCTGTTTTTTATTTTTATTTAATTTTCTATACATGACAAACTTTTACTTTTTTTTTCTTTTTAAAGAATTTTATTTCAATTGTATTATTGTAATAAATAAAATTTTTCTACATCCAAGTTTTTTTGACAACTGCTAATTAGGTCCTAATCAGACATAGCATAATCGATTCTTGTAACATCGAATATTGACTAGACCATAGACTATTTGGGATTTTACCTAATATACTAGTTATCGCTATTAAAATAAATATAAGCAATTTTGGGTTAATTTTTATTGTCAGATAGTCGGTTTTATTTTTGTATACTTTATTAGTAATTTTGATTGATTTGCAGATTTCATAGTTTGTTTTTAGTATTATTGTATTTCGATATTTATCTAGAGACTCAACATACTTTGAATATCAACATGGGTCCTTCTGGTAAACAAATTTTACTTAACATCAGTCATAGTGATTGTTCTTGTATATGTGACGTTTTAATACATTTTACTTGTAATATCTAGATCCATCAGACGATGATTCCAGCAGTGATGAAAGTTCTGTACCGTCTAAACGTCCACGTACCGATACTTTCGGTGCTTCTTCAACCTCCTCTCACCGTTCAGGTAAGTGTGTTTTCATATTTATTTATTAATAATAAAATTATGAATAGTACCTTTTTGTCATATAAATATTTTATAACATTTCAATTCAATGAAAAAAATATTTAATTTTTCTAGGCTTACATGATTCTGATGAAGATTCACCAGAAAGACAAACTACTGAAACTGATGGTCGACTCAATATAAGACATAGTTATAGCGAAAACAGTCCAGAAAGAGCAACTAGATTAAGTAGAAGCAGTTTGAGTGAAAATTGTTCATCTCCTAACGATCATCAATATGATGATTTTCGCCCTGGATTTAAGGACAATGAAAATGAGGAAGAATCTGTTCGATCAAGCTTTCAAATGTCTAATGATAGTGCTTTTTACCATAAAACATCCAATAATTTAAAAGAAACATCAAATTCTTATAACAATGAATATTCTGAAATATCTAAACGAATAATGAGAGGTATGGGTCATAAACCTGGTAAAGGCTTAGGTAAATTTGAACATGGTCGTGTAGAGCCTGTAGAAGCTTCCACACAAAAAGGTCGTAGAGGATTAGGTTTAAAACCGTCAATAGTTGGAGAGGTGCCTCAAAATTTCAAATGGTCACCTGATGAATCTACTCCTGAAGCTAAAGAGGAAGTTGTTAGTAGATTTTTTTTCATATTATATACATACAACTTAAATTACTATTTCAATTGTGGGCATCATATGTCCATAAAAATATACTGGGATATGTTGTTTTGTTTTCTGACAAAATAGAAAGACAAAACTTTTTTCATACAATATTAAATCAGCTCAGCAGTATTTTTTACTTCATTGTCATTATATAGAATTTATTCTGTATCTTCTTACATAATTAATCAACTGTTATTACCATAATTATTTTTTGTTTTGGTAGACTTGGATGCCTACTCCACCTGAAGAGACCCTTTATGGAGATATTCTAAAGAAATGGTTGAAAAAAGGAGAGAAAAAATTAACTATAGAAGATGAAACTGATTTTGTAGATCCTCAAATATTAAAAGGAATTTTAAATTCAAAAGTGAGTTTTTTTTCATTATTTAGATTATATATTGTTTAAAATAATAATTAATAGAATGAATAAAATAAAGTATTTATAATGACCACAAAACACTTATTATTTTACTCATAATCAGTAATTAAATACTATTTATATATTATATTTATTGCTGTATACAATTATGGCTTGTTGTGTTGCAACAATTAAATTTTTTATTGAAATATATATATTAAATTTTTTAATGAACAGAGCAGTTTTATTATAGTGTATGTATATTTTTTAACTTCACTCTATATTCCATATATATAAGGGAAGGGTAGAGGAAATATTATAAAGATGCTCCATGTCGCATCCAATTTTCAGGACATTGAGCATGTTTATCATCCACCTTTTAGGATGGACTGAACATTTCTTTTTGTCTTCTGACTACTAAAAAATGAAACATTAATTCCCCCTGAGTGAAAAACAAAACGTTGGTCTCTATAATTTTATGAGACATAAATATTTAACAATAATTTTTAATTACTTTCAGTCTATCTTCGATAATCTTGATGGTGAGGATATGAGAAATGCAAGAACACGCAGCAATCCATATGAGACAATCGGTTCAGTTTTCTTTTTAAATAGAGCAGCTGTTAAAATGGCTAATATGGATGCAGTTTTTGACTTTATGTTTACAAATCCCAAAAATCAAAATGGTCAGCCCATACTGGATAAGACTGATTTGCTGTATTTTGCCGATGTATGCGCAGGGCCAGGTGGCTTCTCTGAATATGTCATGTTTAGAAAGGGATGGAAAGCAAAAGGTAATCAATCTAATTTTAAATTTTTTCAAAAACTAAATTTAATATGAATGATGAGGATGAAGGATGAAATGATATATATGACATGTCTCTCAAAGATAGAAAAAAAACTACTGATTCAATTTAAAATATAAGAGAGGCTTGTTGTTTTATAAGATAGATAGAGATAGAAAATAAGAACTTAAGTCTTTCTTTATATTCTGCATATTGTATGTGTTAGTGCAGGACCTTGTAGCTACTGTGACTTGTTTTTTTTTTTGTACTTTTTGCAATCATGTTGCAATTATATTATCATTGCAAGCATGTTGCAATGATAATATAATTATGTTTGTTGCCCACAAAATGTTCTGTAATAAGAGCCGTTTTATAGTTTTGTACAAATCCCTTGCTTTTTTGATGACCAAAAGGATGCATTGTGCATTCTTTTGGTCTACACTTTACGCCTAGCGTATTGTACTTATCGGGATAAAAAATCTATAGACATAAAAAAAATAGAAATATATTTAACATAAAAATGATTTTAGGTTTCGGATTCACTTTAAAAGCTTCAAATGATTTTAAATTGGATGACTTTTGCGCGGGACCATCTGATACATTCAATCCATATTACGGTGTGAAGGAAGATGGTAATATATTTGATCCGGCTAATTTGGATTCATTGAAAGATTATGTTTTAAAACAAACAGATGATAAAGGTGTTCACTTTCTAATGGCTGATGGAGTAAGTATACGGCATTAATTTTTTTTAAGAATTTTATTCCTTCTATTATTGTGTAGCGAAACACCATCTACCTGTAAATATAGTTGTGAGTCTAATCCTCACTTGGGAGAATTATTTTCTATTTCTTACTCTTCCAAGGCGTCGTTAGCTATTTAACCGCAATGGAAAGCAAAATGGAGTGTCTTGACACTAGATTGTGTCAGACTACCCTGCTATATGCAGAAAATAGTGAAAAACTGTTTTTTTTTTTTTCGTTTTTTATTTAACATTATGGAATATATACAATATTGTATTATATATTCTATTTTATTAATTTTAGGGCTTCTCCGTGGAGGGTCAAGAGTTGATTCAGGAAATATTATCTAAACAGTTATATTTGTGTCAATGCCTAGCTGCCTTGATGTTGGTGCGAACTGGAGGCCATTTTGTCGTGAAGCTATTTGATATTTTTACCCATTTCAGTGTTAGTCTTGTTTACATTATGTATAGATGTTTTGAAAAGGGTAGGTATCTAAGTAACATTTTTTATATTTTAATATATGTTTTTAATGAAAATTAAGTAATGTGAGTGTTTTACAGATTTATATGTGTAATTGTGCCATCACATTCGAAGATTATTTAATATATTGTACTTAAAATAAACAATTTTACTTTACCAAGGTTATATATTATAATACTTAATTTGTAATTATAAGTTAATAAGTTTGTGATGACCTCATAATAATGAAAAAAATATATATTTTTTTAATCTTTTATAGTTTGTATCTTCAAACCTGTAACATCAAGACCTGCAAACTCTGAAAGATATTTAATATGTAAGTGGAAGAAATATGGCACAGAATCAGCTGAACAACACTTATTTTCTGTTAATTCAATACTATGGAACAGTAGAACTAGTAATGAGGATATCACAGAACTGGTGCCATTTTCAGTAATACAAGAAGATAAAGAGTTTTATGAGTACATTTACAGGAGCAATTTTGTGTATGTAACTGTTCCATGACTTAAAAAAATATATGTTGTGATATATTACGTATCATTTTAAAATGTTCTTCTTTACAGAATTGGTGAAAGACAAATTAAGAATCTGTTAAAGATAGCTGCATTTAGTAAGGATAAAAATCTAAGAGAGGCCAGCCAAGCAGATATGAAAATACAATGTTTAGAGTTATGGCAAGTTAGTAATAAAAATATTAACCTCACAGTAGTACTCTGAAAGTGATGGACGAAGATCTTAATCTGCTTAAAAGAACATGTGTTCTTTCAAGCAGATTAAGATCCATCTACAGCCGTCATACCATACAGAGCCATCTACAGCTATCATCAGTATGCCTAGGACAAGTGGTCCAAAAACAAGTTACTATACGTTCAATTTGTGAAGGAGAAACTGCGTTTCTGTTAAATTTTGCGTTGTCGGATTGAGATTGTAAAATATATATGCTTTAACTTAGACAAAAGGCTCATCTGGACCTATCACATTAAGACCTATCACGTGAAGAAATAAACTGTAACGTTACGGCTTATAAATAGAAACTCCATCCTATCTGTTGATCTTCAACTCTGTGCTAAAACTTATCTAGATCTACGGAACCTTTTACTGGGGCGCTGCTAACGTACTAAGTAACGTCATGTGCATTTTACGAGTTGGAATCAACATTCTGATCAATATAACAAATGCTTTTTGGTTCTCCACAAAAGACGAGATCCACGAATCATAAAACACTTAGCTGAAAAATATTAAAGAATTGTTTTTTTCTTTCTCCTGCTTCAGTGTCCCGCATATATGGTAGGCAAATCGTAGCTAGTGTCAAGATACTATGATAATTTTTGAGATATCGCGTGTTTAGTGGCGGATCTTTAGTGTTTACAAGAATGCTCTTGATGAACAATTTATTTCCCCGGGAATCTAATCTACAACCCTATCGTTTACAGATAGATGCTATGTCGCTGCGGCACGACGACCTCTTATTAACTACATCTGTTTATTTATATTTTCAGTTACCAAACAAAGTGCGTACAAAGCCGGAATCCCGTAGAGCGGAGGAAACCTTCCGCCATACCATGTCTCTGGCGCACCTCACTCACGACCCGCACACATTCAAACGCACTATGTTAAATAAAGAGCCGCGTGTTCTACTATCACCAAAAGACCTGCAAACTATATTTCCTAATGTATTTGATTGGCATTTCACTTTCTTGGGCAATCCTAAAGGAAGTGCGGATTTGAGGATTTTTATAGGTATTGATTGTCCACTTTTTAGTCTTGATTTGGTTTGTATTGATACCACATTTTCTGAATGAAAAGAGATGGTGGGGGGTTGGGTTTAAAGTCGGGAGAATAATCATTTTCATTTCCCCACTCTGGTAGACAAAACGTGCTGTTAATGTCTGCCACACTTTCACAGAATGAAACTAGTGTTAAGACACTCCGTTCTCTACTTACCGCTAATTTTTCACAACTGCTAAGGATATGTTTTTCGCGCGTATTTTGTATGTATATGTATGTATGTATGTAATATTTTTTATTACCTCATATCCCCAGAACCGCTGAACGGATTTACATAATTGAGGTATCGTTAGATTCGTCTTAGCAGCCCAAGTGTTCTTAGATAGGCGAGGTTAAAAAATAATCATAGCGGCTGTGGGACGCCATTGGAATAATGAAAAAAAAAAATGGTTTCGAATACCATAATATGGGTATCAAATTCAAAAGCTCAATACGAGGATTTCAAAAAGGTATATCATGATTATCATTACCATAATGATTCCTAACAAAAATGTGAAAAATAAAAAAATATTTATAAAAAGAATAACCCCGACTGTATAAAACTAAAAGGAAAATAAACAAGCCCAATAGTTTATTAGGATTAACAGTTGGTTTAAATTTATTTATTTATTTGTTTTGATTTGCTAGTGACTATTACATTTTTAAATGAGTAATTTTACAAGCACTCCTACCCTACTATATGACAATTGTGATAATTATATGATAAGATTTTGATTAATGCTTGTTCATGATTCTTAAATCTATAAAAATAAAGTAGGGAACTAAAATCGTAATGTGAATTATTATATTATTGTTTTTGTATGTTTAAAAATTATATACCGGTATCTTAGCAGTTCATGATTGTTCCTTGTTTAGTCGTATTAATTACTAGAAAAAACATACATTAAGTGAAAGTTAGATTTTTTTATTCATAATTTAAATATACCTTTTAGCATGTGGAGGTAAACAAGTGTGCCAACTTGAAGGCGACCATTGGAAAAATGTGGCCAGTTTGAATATAAAGCTCCCTGCAAATACACTACTCTATGGTGAGGTATGGTGTTCTTTAAACTGAATATATTTTATACTTGTTGACACTATGTTAGAGAAATATATTATCAAAAGTTTATAGCAAAGTACAGTTCGACGAATCGTAACTGTCCTAAAATTAAAAATTCAGAGCGGCTACGGCATGTCGATCGATACTGTAACTTATAAAAAGTATATTTAAAATTAGATTTTTATTATTATAAGTTTGTTAGGTTTATTTTATTTTTTTACAAAATATATACAATTAACATTTGAAATACTTGTTGGTCTCTTCCTTGCTTTATATTAGAAATAATATAAAAACTTAGCTGATCATTATTTATTTCTTAGATTGCTCGTGAGTATCGAGGGCAAGGCAAAGGGCAGCACCGCAGTAAAGCTTTGCACATTATAGATGCGTTGGTACTTGGTGGTACAGATATATCCTCATTGCCGTTGACTGAAAGGTATATATTTACACAATTTTTATGTTTATTCAATATTTTTTTAATAAAAAGCGTGTTGGTGCAACAACATTAAAATTTTTGCGGTAAACAAAAAAATAAGCAATTTTCATAAAGGAAAACACAGTTATTAGACTTAATATATATTTTTTTAATTATTCAGTAGATTTACTTACAGTCTAAATTCCATATATTATCGTATTTTACGACGTTGTCGAGGCTTGTCGTTTAAGGGGAGAATAAAATCAATATTCTTTTTCTATGTTAATGTAATTTTATAATCAAGTATAAAATTAACAAGTAACAATCACTAATATTAGTAACATTATTACTTTCCTGTCAACAGTTGATGTTATTATGGTTATGGGCTAAATAATAAAACTGTAAAATAATAAGCAAAAATTACATACACAGCTGCAGTTTTTATTGATTTTGGCAACTTAGAAAGTCCTTTACTTTTACTTAATAATGATGCAATGTTGTCGTTATTGAAATTGAGTGTGATGCTACATAGAGTGTATGAAAAGCAAGCTAAACCAGTCGAGAGAAATCGATGCTTTAGGAAGTTTGTCGTTAAATTAAGTGACACGGATTATGTTACATGGAGATTAGTATTTGATAATTTTATAGCCTATGTAATGGCATCAAAAGTGTATAGAGTAAAAATAATCTAAATTTGATGATAAACAATTTTATTTAAGGATAAACCAGTGCAATATATTTTGCAATGCACTTGAGAAGCCGGGTGTTTCAGAACATTTGCCAATTAGGTGTAAAAGATTTTTCAATATGGAATCATTTTCAACTGCCATCGCAAATTTGGAATATCGAGAATTGAAGAGAATTTCGAGAGCTTTAACCATAGATATACCTAAGCGTGGGGACAAAAACGAAATGTTTTATGAAGTTGCTTCTCTACTATTCATCAAAGAAGTTAAAGGTATTTAATCAACATAGATTGATATTGATTGATTGATAAATATTTGTGCATCCATAATATAATAATGTCCAAAATACAAACAAAAATATTCACATACAGTAAAAAAATTAACATTTCTTAAATATTTTTCAGAACCTTGGGTTGCCCGAATTTCTAAAACTTATAATTGTAAATACTACTATTCTATGGGACCAGACAAAAAAGGCCGTAGTGTCTACGTTATTCCAGACAAAGCCCAATTGGATATGATAAGTGGTTATACAGAGCGTATCATTTGGAATTGGGAATCGCCAGCCATATTTGAAGGTCGTCCTGAAGTTGGACTATCAAAACTACATATGGAACAGCATATTAATGGACAGTTATGAGTAAAAATATACCATTGTAATTTTTTCCCATTACAATACAAATTAATAATTTTAAACATTTTTTTATTGAAAAAATTGTGAAGCTTTTGTGATATGAAAAGGATTGCTCTTTGAAAAATTTTATTTGAAATATCATAACGTAAATAATTAAGCAATCAATATTTTTGCGATTCTATAATATTTTAAATGTATTATAACCGTTTCCTTTGTTCTATGATAGTTACTATTTATCAAACACTTTGTTTTTGACGTATGTTAATAGATACCGTAGATTCTTAAACTGAATTTACAAACTAAAATAAGGGTAATTACTTAAAATAGATTTGTCATTTGTTACTTGCCATTTGTCAGTCAACGTCACAGCAAAAAATAGTATTAGCAAAAAAATTACAATAAATAAATAATGAAAAATTTTACATCGCCATCGAAAAAATCGTCTGTTATGTCATTTCATCCAGAAATCAACCAATTCAACTATCATAATTGAAAAGGATGCCAACATTACAAAAATATGTAAATCTTTTCCAAAAAATTGGTTTTGACGCCTGTATAGACTCCCATCATTTATTAAAATTATTAAACTGGTTAAGCGGTAATCAAAATTTCTTTAGTGAAGAATATTTTCTGTATTTTTGCTTTCACGAACCTAAAAAAAATAATAATTGTATTATTTGTTTCGGCTGATGCAATTTTTATGTCGTTGTGACTACTTATTTATATGTAAGCTCAGTTTTAAATAGATGGTCTATTCTAAGTTTATATTTCAATTTGAATAGGCACTTGATCATTGCAATAGGGATGTTGACTGTTATAATGTGATACACATCCGCAAGTTTTTGTATTAGTATAAAAAAACACTTTCGTCATTATTTTTACTTTCACGACAAAAACGTGAAAATTAATTTTTATTATGAAATATTTTTGAAACTAAATGTTTATACTTTTAAAATCAATTTTTTATACATGATTTCATATTTTATTTCAGAAAGTCTTTATTTAAATTACATTATTCTTAAGCTTCCTACGCTTGTGTCAAGCAAAATATACACATTCAGTTCAGTTGTCAAAAAGCTATTTAAGTCATTAACATTAAGTCAAACAAATGTCGTTACTATATATGAACACTCACACAAATGCAAAGCTCGGCTTAGACCTTACGGACTGTCCTTCCGTAAATATCTAGATCTCCTCTTGAAATAAAAATACTTTTAATTAATGCAACTAAAAATGAAATTGTGCTTTCTCTTTTGTGACGTTATAACAAATGGATCATTATGATGAACAAAATTTTAAATTGTAGGAATTTTGTGAACTGAAAAACAAAAAAAAATAGTAACGTAAACTTGGTCATAATATATAAAAATGAAATATAATAAAGCGGAGGAGTTTGTTCGTTTAAATGCTAAGATCTCTGGAACTACCGGTCGATTTATATATTTTTTATTTTGTATAAAACTGTATTTCTCAGGAGCTATAGCACTCCTGAGCTATATAACATCAGAGTGTAATTCTTAGTTAGCTTTAAATAACGAAATGACTTTAATAATGAAAGTCATCGAATTGCTTTAAGCGCGTGCCCTGCAAAAATAGTTGAATATATGTAAGTACATTGTACTACGAAAATATTTAATTTCATTAGTTATAAAATAAAGCCCGCGACAATATATCTGTCTTTTATAAATAAGTCACAATAAGACATTTTGCCGCCCCCTATATCTATCTTTTATAAATAAGTCACAATAACACATTTTGTGACAAAAAATAATTGAAAATTTCAAGGTGATATTTTACCGTTGTTATTTGACGAAGATATTTAAAACTTACGACTGAAAGTCATTCCATCTTCAAATTTTATCAAGATAATCTTAGGCTTTTATAACATGTAATTTAGACGTATACTTTTCAAGAAACTGTAAAATTAAAATAATTAAACACTTTGCGGCCGTACGCAAGCCTTGGCCACGGGTACCACGGGGGGAACCCTTGCCGCCAATGACATCTTCGCATGCAGCCACGTAGTACTTGCACATTCTCTTATGAAAATAAGTTTTTTGTGATTGAATGTATAACTTACATAATCTATCTTTTGGCAAATGCAGCACAATATAAGTATTATAGGTAGTAAGTCGCAAATGGGCCACTAGTTATATGTATAATATACGTAAGCTATAAAAGTTCAGACACTATAAAAACTATCAACATCCCTTTTGAATAACCACAATTATTTATTATTTTGTGACTTGATAAAAGATACTTGTATTTTACTACACCTACTGTTTTTAGATTTTTAAACAGAGTATTAAATATAAAAAAGGCATTGTATTCTTTTTTTTTGTTTCAATAAATATAAATATTATGTGCGTTTATACCCAGGTTTTTATTTTAACCTTATTTAATCTGTTTATCTATATAATTAGAAAGTAGACAGAAGGCGAGGTGAAATTACAATCTCTATCTATCTATTTTAATTAGGGTAGCCATAGTGAACCTGAGAATCTAGTATATATATATTCTTTATTGCACTATAAAAAAAATAAATAAAATAAAGTTACAGAAATGAGGTTAACAAAGGTGGACTTATCTCTAAAAGAGATTTCTTCCAGTCAACCTGTGGAAGTGGGTGAAATAAACATATAGCGGGATGACAAAATTGTGCAATTTTCGAAAAGATTTTAACAAATATGATATATTAAAAAAAATATATACCTACATACACATACATACATACATACATACATGAATACATACATACATGAATACATACATATTATACATACAATACATTAAAACTAATATAATTATGAAGTTCTTTTTTTTTTTTTTTTCTTTAATCTTCAATGATAAGTACTGTCTAATTCTTTGATAAAATGCTTTTTTAATGATGCTTTAAAGGACACTATAGATGAGCTTTGTTGGATAGACTTAGGAAGCTTGTTCCAAAGTAATGCAGCTTGTACGGAGAAAGACTTTTGCATAAATTTTGTGTTAGTCTTGGGAATGTCAAGCGTCGGAATGACACATGATCTCCTTGAGCGAGTGGGACTAGGAAGGATTTTAAATCGGGAACGCAGATAGGAAGGAAAATTTTGGTAGTTGAGTATCTTAAACAGGAAAGATAGGATATGCATATCACGGCGAAGTCGGATAGGGAGCCACTTAAGCTGAGCACGAAACTGAGAGACGTGATCATACTTACGTAAACCGTAAATAAAACGAATTGCAAGATTTTGAAGACGCTCTAATTTGATAAGTAGCTCCTCAGTCACATCCAAATAGCAGACGTCTAATATTAATACAGGAGTATTAATACTCCATACCTATTAAAAAATTTCGTTCTCCAGTTTTCGCCCTATTCTGGAGGCATTGTGAAATTCGACGCCACGCCTTTGCCTCGTCACCAGAGCGAGTAATATGAATATGTTAAACATTTCATTTCCTCGAGTGGGAATTGAACCAACAATCTGCCTATTCCGCCATCCTGCTTAACTTTTTTCCTTGGGCGTCTAGGTCCAAGGTCAGACATAGCATGGCACTTCCATCCGACATAGTTCTTAAACTGGCGTGCAACGTGGCCATACCATATCAGGCGAGCTTATCCGCGAGATTATCCGCCACGTCACGGACCCCAAGGCTACCTCAATGAATGTGGTATGTGTGCGGTCAGACCGCGTTACGAAGCACTTTTGACACTTGACGTGAATCTCCTGAGTGTGCCGAGATAGTGCTGGCTAACATTCGCTGCCGTATAAAAGAACCGGTCGGATGATGCTCTTGTATATCAGCCCCTTGTGCTTGGGAGGTATTCTGCGGTCGCAGACCACACCAGTGACCTCGCGCCATTTGGCCCAGGCAACGTTTATCCGGCCATGGACTTCGTGATCGACTTCGTGCCTCCAGCCAGACTCGTGTATAACGGATCCAATACACCTGAACTTTTCCAACTTAACATCTGCCTCAGGACCTATAAGGATAGTGCTCTAGTCCGGGCTCCCGCAGGCCATGCAATCAATCCTCATATTTATGTATTTCTAGAGGTTTATTTTACGATCCAGCAGCAATCGGTTCTCGTCAATGAGTGTTATGTCATCGGCGTACATCAGCCTCAGACTAAGAGCCGAGCCCTGTTGAACCCCTACTATAATCTAGAAGAGTTTAGTGTCGCCAACAGCAGTCCTAACTATAGAAGCGGAATCGTAGTACATGCTTCTGATAATCTTAATATAGGCCTCGGGGATCCCTTCAGATCGCAATGCCCACCAGATGCACTGACGAGGCACTCAGTCAAAGACTTTCTGCAGATCTAAAAAGGCCACATGCAGAGCTCTTCTTTTTTCTCTGTATGCTTCCATAGTGCCCGATCCTGCCAGATATCCATATTGAGTCTCAGAGAAATTACACTCTCGGCTGAGTCTGAGTCCGATTATAAGATTACTGTTCCTATAATTACCACAATTTTGAACGCTGTCCCTTCCCTTGTAAATAGGTACCCCTATTTATATAACTTTTCACCTCTGCCAGGAAGTCGATCTACATTAATCAACCACCGCTTGTTCTGAGGCTTACATTTGTCGGCTATTTTCTTCTTCACAGTGACTTTAAAGTTCATGACAAGAAGACTAATGTTAGGATTTCGCCTGGAATGACTTTACAGTAAGTTACCCTGCGCATATAGCACCGTCTGGTGAATAAGTAGTCAATTTGAGTTGAGGCTCTTATACGTGATAAGTTGCTGAGGATTCCTTTGGAAGAACGTATTTATGACGGTCAGATCGGACTCAATACAGGTTCTCAGAATATTTTCTCCCTCTGTATTGCAAAGACCGTGTCCAAAATCCCCGTGAACGTTTATGTCTCCCCCAATTATGACCACTACGGTAGACGGTATAGGAAGTAGTACTCCTTCATAGTGCTCCCAAAATGTCTCCTTTTCGGCCACGTTACATCTCGCCTGAGGAGTATAGGTACTGATTAAGTTTGTGGTAACCTCCTCGCATCAAGCGGTCAGAACAACAGCCACCTACAAGGAGCCCATTCCGGAGCTCTTCAGAAAGCACTACCGTCACATTGTTTCCACCTCAAAGTTACCTAGTGTATATAAGCCGGTATCCCTGTCCGATGTTATGGGACTAACTACCTACTACTATTAAATACATATATTCACAACGGTAGAACCAATTTTTTTAAATTTATTTATATTATATGGTGCCCAAACTAAAAAAAATATTGAGACACAATACAAATAAAAAGGCGATTATTAATAATTTATCAGGCATATTCCGGTACTAAAGTTTATGGACGTGAATTTAACGTTAATTGTCATTTGTCAGTGCCATAAGTGATATTTTGGCGGTTAATCATTGTTTTTGTAAAAGTAAAAGAAAATATTACCGTTTTAATTTGAAAATATCTTTAAAATAATTTTGTTATTTTTATATTAAGTTTTCCCCCTTTTGAATTAATTAAAATGACTGTATCTGAAGCTGGGAAAAATTTACCATGGTATATTTGTTTACATTGGTTTCATACTTATTTATTTTCTAATTCTAAACTAAACTCTTCTTAATTGCTATATATAGGGTCGAGAAATATCGTCCATCAAAGTTAGATGATCTTGTATCCCATGATGACATTATTAAAACAAGTAAGACTTTTTTTTACTAATCATGTGTTTCATTTTGTCATAAAAAACTTATCTATAAATATTTTTATACAGTTGCTAAATTTATGAAAGAAAATCAAATGCCTCATCTGCTATTTTATGGGCCACCTGGTACAGGGAAAACTTCCACTATTTTAGCATGTGCCAAACAAATGTACACTCCACAACAATTTAATTCTATGGTAAGTTTAAATACAATTCTAGTGCTTATTATATTATCTTATAATGCTTACAATATATTTCTTATCTGAAAATGCAATATTAAAAAGCATGTATGTTTTTACTAGTATTGCCTAATGTTATGACATTGGATTTTCCGATTTCCATCAGAATTAGAGATATCAAACCCACAACCATGGTGTTTAACAGTTAGGTACTGACTCACTGGTCTGCAATGACTTCAATTATAAAATTATTATTTTGTTTATTTATATGAAAACTTTAAAAAAGTACACTACATAAATTGAAAATATGCAGTTTTTAATAAATTGTGCATATTTTTTCTATATTTGCTATGGCTTAAGATAATATAAGGCTTCCATATGTAATATTAATACTATATTTCTTTTTTTTCCTAAGGTACTAGAGTTAAATGCATCTGATGACAGAGGAATAGGTATTGTTCGAGGTCAGATTTTAAGTTTTGCATCCACTAGAACTATATTTAAAGCTGGACCAAAGCTTATTATACTTGATGAAGCAGATGCTATGACTAATGATGCCCAAAATGCTTTGAGACGAAGTAAGTTTTTTTATAAAATCATTGCAATTTGCATGCGGTTATAGAACTAACTAAAAGCTTATACTTGACTAAGCCTTGAGAAGATGCCATGATTAACTATGCCCAAAATGCTTCAAGACGAAGTAAGTTTTTTTATAAAAGTTATAATTAGATTTACAATATATATACATCGTCCATATGAAATGAATCTATATTTGTAACCGACTTTAAAAAGATGTAGGCCTCAATTCAGTTAGTCCCTAAGTGTGGAATAACACTTTAAAAATTTTAAAATATTTAATAAATAGCATTCTCTATTGCCAGATTATTTGCCAGTTCTTAGTAATTATCTTTGGGTAGAGGAAATTTGTAAAAATCTCCCTACAGAGATGCTAACAATATAAATAAGTTGTAACAAGCGTATAAAAATTTCGACGTAGCTTGATGAGAATGTATGGATTAGTGGTCAGAGCACCTGGTCGGTTTCCAGGAGGCGCGGGTTCGACTCCAGCTACGTTCAAATTTTTATGTTTTCTAAATAAGTACAAAGAGTGGTATTGAGTTCTACTGCGCAACGCATGTTAGGTTCCGATACGATACACTATTCTCTTAAAGCGCAATATAGAGAACTAAACAGCTTACACAAGGTCACTCTTTGTCTACTCAGATTGTTACTTCTCTTGTGCAAGATGCACCGTCCATAATATAAACAGTCATCACACTTTAAAAGATACTTGTTTAATAATTATGACAAACTCATGGCGTGGTATTTATATATTTACTATATGATTTTATTATTTTTTGTAAATAATGTTTGTGAGCACTATTGGATATTGTTCTAAATATCTATATTATAAACCTTCAATCAATGAAATTTCAATATACGTTATTCAACAATACCAATATTTCGTTGTATAGTCAATAGTTAATACTTAGATTATAACTTAATATGATATATCAAAAGTTGTATATAACGTAAACAATCGAAGATTTCGATTCAAAGTTATTAAGCTATTTGTAAGTAACCATGGTGACTAAAGCAAAAACAAAACTTGTTTTTGATAATGTTATTATCGGCAATTTAGTAGATATTTCTTGGTGATAAATTACTGCTAACAAAATATGTCAGATACCGATGAAGAAGATAATATTCAAAAGTGTGTTAAAATTTCGTTAGTTGGGGAACCTCAGACTGGCAAGGTAAGTAAATATTCAAGTACAGAATAAAAGTAATAGAATTTGTGTGTTTGTTTTTGGAAAGTCAATGGAAATGAAAAAAAAATTGCTTATAATTTTTATTAAATCTAAGACAGTTTATATGCTGAAAAGAAAAACTGCACTGAATGTACTTATTAGTCATTGCAATTTGAATGCGGTTATAGAACGAGCAATTATCGTTTTATAACTTGCTGGCACGTAGACACTAGACACGCAACTGAGTTGAATAGCATAATAGAATTTTGAGAGCTTTACTTATTACTAATATGGCGTTATATACTGAAATATATTATATATATTTAAAATTAAAATTATTTTTTTCCGAATTAAAATGAAATAATGCAATATGACGACTAAGAATAGTAATATGGCGCTATATCTATTCTTACTCGTCATATTGCATTATATAATTTTAATTTGGAAAAAAATATATATTTATAATATATTTCAGTATATAGCGCCATATTACTATAAACAAAAGTAATCATATGATGCATGCATCAAACGTTTAATGACAGAGTAGCATATGCAACCGGTACTTGGGCGGGAGCGGGTCGGGCGTGACGCAGGGCGCGGAGGTGCTCGCGGCGCAGTGGGCGCACAACCCGCTACAGTTGTGCGACGTGGCGGGAGCTGCGTTGCACACGGCTATGCTGCCGAATTACTTGTACGCCTCTGATGTTAGTTTTTTTTTTTGTATTATTTGTCGCTCGAAGTTTATTTTGTTTTAGGTACTGTTATTATATTTATGATTTTGTGAATCGTGAATATCGCTGGCAATTAAAAGTTTCAGAAAATCCTCTTTTAGGATACCTTTTCATCAAATTTGAGATTCTTATGTAGTGTCCGCTAAATGTTTAACTGTAACTTAGTAGGTATAGTAAATATAATAAACTATCAAGACACTATGATGGCATGTTTGATCTGATTTCTGAATATAATTATAAGATGGCCGTAGATGCAATTATTCGAAGCACGTTCCGCCGGTCTAGTAAGATAAATCACAGCGTGGAGTTTCCCTACCCTGAGCAGAGTGAAATTAAATATTTTTTTCATTTTTATAAGTTGACGTGTTCATTCTTAACCTTATCATATTTTAAAAATATATATATTGTTACTTATAGATTATAATATACGTCTACGATCTCACGAATTTACAAAGCTTTGAAAATTTAAATATCTGGATAACAACTGTGAAAGATATCTTCGAAAAGGAAACAAAGAAACCATTGATGGCTTTATTTGGCAATAAATCTGATTTGGAACACCAAAGAGCAGTTAGATTATCTGGCGTACAAAAATTAGCATCAGAATATCTTTTGGAAAATTTTAAAGTATCAGCCAGAACAGGAGAAATGGTATTTTATTGTTATATGCTATAGTTTAATTCTATCAATATTAAGACATGGAATCATTTTAGTTCTGATATGGTTTAGTTGCTTTTAGGTAGCTTTGCTTACAATCTATGGTTATGGATTCAATTCCTACTCTAGGAAATGTTAAAAAAATAATATTGTTAACATGTAAATAAATAAAGTTTGTTATAAAATGATATATGTATTGTTATGTTTTAGGTCAATGCAGCATTTACAAATTTGATTTCCCGTGTACTAGGCATTAAAGTGCCTCTGGAAGTAGCACCTTACAAGAAATTACAAGAAAACCAAGTGGGCGAGCCAAATGTACCATCGTCACCAGAACCAACCAATCTTATTATGAGTAGAAAAGTTTTACGAAAAGTACAGAGAAAAGCATCATCGTCTGTCTGTTCTTTACAATAAGCATGTGTTTTATTCTTTTTATTCTGATAGTGCCTCTTAAACTCGAGTTAAAGGTTCGCAGTCAACTCCATATAAGATATATGTCATTATTTTTATTATTATTACAACTGTATGAAATAAATTTTTAATACAATATAATCTCTTATTTGTAATCCATATTTAAGTTTAATTTTTTTAAGCTCCACACTGTATCCCGCATATAGCAAGGTAGTCAGAGGGAACCTAGTGTTAAGATACTCCGCTTTCAGCCGACTTTTGGGGGACACTGTGTGTTGAGTGGAGGAATTGATGATGAAATTATTGAATAATTCATTCCGAGAGCGAATCGTACCCACAACCGTCGTGTTTACAGTCTTGCCATTGTGCCACATCGACCTCACTAAGTATATATTAAATAAACCTTTATAGTTAGTACCTATTTTACATATATTTTGTAATAATTGCACAGTAATAGAGAAATACACGGAAAACGTGAGGTTCTGCATAATTTGCAACTACTTGGGTAAGATAATTCCGGCGCTGCAGTCGCGATGCACGCGGTTTCGGTTCGCGCCGCTACAACAGGCGCAGATCGTGCCGCGGCTGCGGGACATCGTGGAGAAGGAGAAGTGAGTTTGTATTTATAGATTGTTTTCTAGTTTTCTGCTTAATACGCTTTACGAAGCAGGGACGTTACCCTAAATGAGGATCAAACTGACGACTATTGCGTGCACCGCATTGGATCAACATATTTTATGTTTTATTTTATGTTCAGGTGTTTTGTGTGATTATGCATGTGGCTCTCTAAAAAAAAACGGAGAAATTGATCACTAACTTAGTGATCAATCTCTAAGTTACCGCTCTACGCTTGTGGATTCGAGTCCCATTCGGCGGAATTAAATATTTAATATATTAATTTCTTCGCTCTGGTAACGTAACTCGCGGCGTTGAGTTCCACCACTCAAAGCCTCGGTAGAAAATGAGTTTGTAACATAAATGCCTTAATGGGGACGGAGTGCCTTAACTAGGTTCCCAACCTGGGACCTTTTACCTTTTTACGTGACGGATACAGCGTGAAATTATACCTCCCTGAAATATTCATACACAAAAACAATATAGGATACTTTAATATTTTTTTTTGTTTGACAGTGTCAAAATCTCCGAAGATGGCATAAAAGCCTTATTAACACTGTCGGGCGGTGATATGAGGAAAGTACTGAACACGTTACAGAGTACGTGGCTGGCGTACCGTGACGTCACTGAGGACAACGTGTACACGTGCGTGGGACACCCGCTGCGATCCGATATACAGTTTATAATGAATTGTCTGCTGAATGAAAATGATTTTTCTGCTTGCTTCCAAAGTATCCTTTTTTTCTAATTAAAATGGGTTTCTTTTGATAAAACTTAGGTAAACGGGATGTAGGCAGAAGCCACAAATCGGCTCTATAAATTGGGAAATTTAAATGACACCTCATTTGGACGTAACTTAAATGATCAATGGAACCGAAAAACCGTCTTGTCTTGATAAATTTGTTGTGTATATAAACAATCCCTTGATTAGGAAAATGGCGTCAAGCTTTATATAACTAGATTTAATAGTTATCAATCTGTTTTGATAAAAGAAATTTCTCTGAGGGTGCTCAGTTTGAATATTTCGTTTATAAATAGTTAATAGATATAAAAAGTGATTATATCTTTATCTTTTATTTGCCCATCTAATTAAAATAGTTTCTCAACACCATATCTATAGAAATTCAAGATCTCAAGATCGCTAAAGGTTTAGCGTTGGGAGATATATTGACAGAGATACATACAATCATTCAAAGAGGTAATTAATAAAATATTTTTTTAGCTCCTATGGTATACAGAGGAAACCTGGTAACCTAGTGTTAAGACACTGTTCCCATTAAGACACTTCTGTTCCTCATTAATAAAATAAACTACTAATATCTCATATAAATCTTACAAAATTAATTTGGAAATTATTACTTGGCGATTGCCATTTTAAATAACATTTATTGTATGTCTTTTTTTAATATTTAACACACATATTGTTGCAGCGAAATTCCCACCGGAGGTGTTAATACAATTATTAATCAAAATGGCGGACTCGGAAATGCGACTTGCAAGCGGCTGCAGTGAACGAATAGAATTGGCTGCACTTATTTCTGCCTTCCAATTATGCAAAGAACAAATAAACATCGATTCTCTTAGCACTTAGGACGTACGCTTGAATAAAACATGTTTTCTTATATTGGCCTTAAAATAAACGTTGTCTTTAAATTTTCATCGATTTTTTTTATTGAATTGTGATAAAACATTTATCTTTAACATTCTTTTAAAGATAAATGTTCTTAATTAATTAATAACTCTTCTTACTAAATATATATATATACTTACGCTTTTTAGGTTCAGAAAAATCAAATACTTTAATATTCAATATATTTTATTCAAAAATATATTATTTCTATTTCTTAATAAACATATTATCGTAACTATTTATATATTATAATTTGTTTAATTCTAATATATTTACAATTGTCTTACAATAATAATTATTAAAACTAACAACGGTAAAAATAAACTGTTGTGAAACAATAATACTATCATTTTACAGTTAATCGTCTAGATAATTTATTGAAGAAAAAATTGACACGATTGAAATCTATATAGACATTAAATGATCTATTGTTGGTACTATTAGTGTTTAAAAGTAAACATGGCTTCATGTATTTTGTATATTGAACTATTATATATTATATTTTAATTAAAATAATTAAAATTATTTGGATACAACTTACTTATATAGTCGGCAGGTATTGTAACTCTGATTTTGCAATAACAAGCTATACAGTATACATTCTTTTCCAGAGATCCTTTTAATAAAGACTTCTTACAACTTAAAGTAATATCTAAGAAATAAATATAGGAAAGCATTTATTGTAACATATACTAAGGATGTTTGTGTTTTCCTTTTATTTTTATATTTACCCGAATATATTCGATACAAAGCTGTTGATGGAGTTCGTCAGTGTTGAGAAGAGTCCGGCGGGGGCGGGGGGTGCCCGCGGCGGCAATGGCGGCGGCCGGTAATACTGCCCCCCGTCTATACGCTGTTATCATTTAAATATGAATTACTTATAGGTTCCCTTATTTATAAAACATGAACACGTCCAACCCGTGACTCTAATTTAATCAAAATATTTATATTAATCCAATTAATTATTTAATTAGCTGTTACATCTAACTGAAATAAAATTATAATGATTGCCTATACTAAATTGTAGAGATAAAACCTTTTTTTTTAATATTTTTTTAAATACGATGCAAAATGAATATATCATTGGTAGGCGAGTGTTCATGTTATTTTATTGCAAGCTAGAAAAAAATCGTGCAAATAAGTGCTATATACAGAATGGACGTGTCAGCGCTCCTTTTACGGAAACAGCATATAGGGTAAAATATTTTAAACCCATACCTAAAGAAATTAATCAAGATACCTCAATAGTTTAGATGTAGGATTTTTTTTTTCATTTCACGATGTTTATCCATACGTGTATTTCGTGTGACGCAGTTACGCATAGATACCAATAACGTAAACACATACTACTAAAGGTTAAACAACTTTGAACTTTGCCGCCAATACCTACGACTCGATATCGGAATGAGGCGTATGCGGCGGTTTCCCTTTGATAGGTTTATGTGTGCGTGCGCCTTTCTTGACAAATAGCGTTTTATATTACAATCATTTTATTTTTTATTTTGTTTGAAAAAATATATTTTTTATTTTTAATTAATTGTATTAGGCTTTTATAGAGGAGTTAAAACTGTGGTATCATTAAAAGTGGTGCTGACACTTCCATCCTGTATAGATTGTACAGCCATGAGCTTGTTATAGTGAAGTTATAAAACTTATATTGTTGGATATATCTACAAAAGCTATAAATAAATAACAGGTATCTTCTTTAAATAATTCATGCACAAACGAATTTCTTACCTCATTAAAATTGTAGGAATTTTGTTTGCTAAATTGACGTAACGAACGAAATAAATCAATTGATATCATTCAAATTTATTAATTTGTCTTATTAAGTTTGTTTGTATCTATACTTATTTTATTTTTTTTATACTTATTTTTAAATTAAAATTACTTTATTGTAGGAACTATTGAATAGGTGCACAAAATTTTAAAGTGAATACAGTTAAAAATATTTATATAAAATAAACCATTTATAAATAGGAGGGTTCTATTTGCTAATTGCTACTAGAAGATTAAACATTATTGTTAATAAGAAAGTAGGTATAAGATATTAACTAAATATTTACAATTTTATTTTATTTGAAATACAGATTTTTCGTTAGGTATGTTATGGAAGATTTATACTACTAAAGTTATGTGATATGGATTTTAAATTGGGACGAATTTATAGACAAGATACATTGACGTAAATTACCAGAATTATGTAAGCTTCGATACTTCTTTTGGTTTTGAATGTAATATATTATATTTGATATCTTGTCTTGTCTGACATCTGATGATCTACATGTTTTTTGGTTTAGATATGTCCACAGGAAAAATGATTTGTATTTTGTCTATTCATTCTGATTTCTACGTGGATCGGACTGGTGATTGGTTGGTGGCGTTTGGTCCCTTAATCATAAAAAGCGGAATTAAAAATTACATTTTATCAAGGTATTTACATACAGCTGGATATAATTTTGATAAGCTAAATATTGAATACAATTTCAAAATTTCGTAAGGTTTGTATCGCACATTTATTCGATTTAAAATTTTCGTAATTATTAATATTTAATGTTCTGAAATGCTAATTATCTGATTTTAAATCCCGTGGATAGGCGGTAGTGGTGGTGGTGGTGGTGGTTTTTCTTAAATGCGTCTTTCGCCCGGCGACACGTTCCGGAGTGTACCCCTAAAGTGCAACTACATTATACTAGACATTACCACACGTTTATGCATGGATAATTTCTTTAAATTCTACATGTTTATACATAATGTTAATCAAAATTGAAAATTTTCTGCTCACATTCAACTTTACCACTCGCGGTCCCATCCGCATACATAGGTGTTTTCGTGACGCCATTACATACAGACAAATAAATTTTCTATAAATTGTGACTTTTAAAGTGTTTGTAATTCTAGCTTTTTTTAAGAGTCTAGTAGATATTTTACACCCTTTCATACCTAGATAACATTTTTTCCTTAGAATTGATTATATAATTGCAACTGTTTTACTTTAATAGAAAATTACATATTACATAGGTAGAAAGTATCCATCGCCCTTTAAAAATATTTTGTAAATATAGAAGAAAGTAAATTTCGCTAAAACCCTTTTATTTTAACCTCGAGAAACCCACATAGATATTATTTACATATTATAAAGATCATGTATAAAACATACATACCGACATGTAATGAACTCACCTTAGCGGAGTGCAGGGTGACATTTAATAATGTCGGATGATTGTCTATCACAAAGAATTCAACTTCCTGTGGCAGATATCCGTCTGCAGCAACCTGGTAAATTACAAAGGTAAAAAAAATAGATTCACGCTGTATCTCGCACACAGCAGGGTAACCAGAGAGAACCCGATATTAAGACACGTTCCCCATTTTCTGCCGAATTCTGGCATGGCGTGTTGAGTGGAAGAACGCAACACCGGGCTTTGCCTCGACACCAGAGCGAAGAAATCGAAATATAAATTTAAATAAATATTTCATTTCCTCGAGTGGGGGTCGAACCCACAATCAGTCGCTTTTACAGTCACACTCTGTGGCCACGATCACGACTGGCCTCAACTTATAATAATTACTTTATATGTTCAAAAAAATATTACTGAATATAACATACTTCTAGTTTATACGTTCCTGGTAGTAAGATACGCCAAAATTCTCCATATTTTGTAGTATGGTAGGTCACTTCTCGGCCTTTTACTCTCACGGAGGCGCGCTCTACAGGGTTGCCGCTCTCGTCCATAACGAATCCGTGTGCTCCGCGATGAGCTTCTGCCAAAAACTTTATCAAGGACTGTAACCAAATAAAAAAACATGTTTTATAATATAATATAACTCGAAAAAAATATTTGAAAAAAATTTGAACATATATTATGAATTAAATATATTTTGTTTGGTTTTATCGTTATCTTAAACGCTTAAGCGGAATATCTAAACATCTAAGATTGTTTGCGTATTTTGATTTAGATGGCTACATTGGTTAAGGTTCTGAATTTAATGCTGTTTTCTAAATTATACTATGCCATAGGTATGTAGGTATATATTAATTACTTAGTATACTAAAACGAATAAATTAATATACTAAACTATATTCATATTATCAAAGAAAAGCTTATTACATTGCTATAGGTACACATTACTCCTTTATTATAATAGATTTCTTTATTTGCTGTTAAGTTATTGTTTATTTTGGATTTGGTAAATACTAACACAAGTACCTAACTATCAGCAGCCTTGAAAAGGAGATATACCTACCTAACGAAAGAAATGACTATCTAATCTAATCAATTCGTTCGAAATACAGAATAACAAATAGTTTATATCAAGTTTCCAACGAACTGTGACGATCTTGGCAGCAATCAAAAATGCTTGCACGTAGAGTCTTTTATCTTGCATTATTATTTCACTGTGCAGTTTTAAGTCGCTGTGTACGCAGGGAGGCTGTGGCCCATTTAAATGCACAAAATATAACAGGAAGTATATACTTCACGGAGTTTGAGAACGGTATACGAGTGCACGGGACTATCACCGGCCTCGCGCCAGGCCAGTACGGGTTCCACGTGCACGAGCTCGGAGACACGAGCACGTGCGACGCGACCGGCCCCCACTTCAACCCCGACGGCACCTCCCACGGCGGACGCGACCACTCCGTAAGGCATGTTGGCGATTTTGGAAATGTACAATTCGTAGGAAACGTAGCTTCAGTCGACTTTTTAGACGATGTAATTACATTTCGGGGCCGAAACAGTATACTTGGGCGCGGCTTAGTCCTTCACGAGCAAGAGGACGACTTAGGTTTGGGCAACCACGAGACATCCTTGACCACCGGAAACGCGGGCCCGCGCGTGGCCTGCGGCACTATTGGCATTAGCTCACCAAATTGGAACTCCGGGCTAGCGATCGTTCCCTCTCTTACCTTACTTAATTTCAGTTTAATATTTCTTATATTCAAATAATAATGTATGCAAATAGGTTTAAATATTTATAAATTACCTGTTTATTGTCCTGCCAGTATTTAGGCAACTCGTGCGCAGGAGGATATTTGCAACAAGATATTTCCAAAGTGATTTCCATACATCCATGCCACAAATAATTGTAATCCTGCATTCCGCCTGTAATTAACGAGTTATTATACTGGTAGCACAAAAACAATTACCGAGTTTAATATGTATGTATCTGTAATAAGAAATTCATATTTCTTTTATTAATTTTTATTGTTAAAGTGTTGATTTTTTTATATTCTTATAAATATAATTATTATTTTATTTATATTAATTCATAGTTTTTTTTTTAAATTTAAGTAAATGAATAATTTTATTTAGATGGGTAATTTCAAAGGACGTACTTAATTTTTTTATCTTATCTTGTGATTCATGATATTAAATATTTATATAATGAAAACTTACTTATTCGGTACAGATGATAAAGCCTGTACATAAAAATAACTATACATATTTTGACATCAACCAAGACATATGCGAAATTATGAGAATAGCAAATTCAATATAGATAATAATTGGTCGACGAGTCGTGGCCGCCCTTTAGTTGCAGATGGCAAATTCGATTTTAGTATATTTCTTAGTTTTTGTTTAGCTTCACGCTGTATCTGTATCAAAGTATTGTGTGTTGACTGGTGGAACTCAACGTCGCGTTCTGCCTCAGTACCAAAGCGAGGAAATTATATATATATATAGATTAAATATTTCATTCCTCTGAGTGGGATCCAACCCATAACCGTCCCATTTAAAGCCCCACGCTTTTGCTCCTGGGCGACGGCATCTAGAGTTTTTTTTATACTTTGAACTATTTTCTTTCCGAGTAGTAGTACAATGAAAAGTTGTACAAAAGCTCAAATAACCTAACTTTAAGGCGGCCACAATCCATCGGCCGTACTGTATGTTTACATAATTGTAAAGTTACCCGTAAGAGGGTACCAGGCGGCACCGTTGGTGATGCCATGTTCGAACTTGGGCGAGCCGGACTTGCAGGACACGCCGCGCGACATCTTGGCGTGGTTGTTGGAGTACACGAGCGCGAGGTGCCGGAACACGTCGTCGTCCGGCGCGATGGACGGCGAGTGCGCGTAGCTTTGGAACACTGCGTTCAGGGGATATGTAGCCGGATGGCTTATTAGTTACATGAGTGTAGAATTTACTAACATTGTCTAACTCTAAAAGGATGTAGGTTCGAATCATATTGGGGGAGTGATTATATTGTAAATCGTATGAGCAATATTTTTCATGCCTTCCCAGCATTTACAGGAATTAAAAAATACATTGTATAACAAATAGCATAACCACTAGCTTTATAGTATTGCTAGTATCACATATATTTTTTTAATTTTTAACGTGTTTTGAGCACTGCAGTCGCACTATGGGCAATCGAGGTCTGTATCAGATCAAAAATCGATAACTTTTTTATTTGTTAAGATAAACAATTGAATTTTTGCATAAGCATAAAGTATAAAATTGCGCTTAAGATAAAGTTCAGATATTATACTTTTATTGGAGTATATATATATTAAAAAAATAATGAAAAAAAGATTATTTAATTTCCTTAGTCCACACTACTTATAGTAGTAATAAAAATGTATTATTAAATTAGTTTATTAATAAACAATGTTTTTTAAGCTGTTATCTATTTGAGTAAGAAATTAATAGTTATGATTACACATACTTAGTTAATGAAATATAAAATTTACAAAAATTGATTTACAAGTAGAATAATATTAGAAATGAATGTATATTACATAACGAGTATATTATATTTAATCATACTTGGTGAACTTCGGGATCCATAATAAGTTCATTCACTTTTAAAAGATCTAGGGTATCTTCATCAAGTGCTTTCACACTTTTGCTATACTCGTATGTTTTTCTACGACTGGAATTGTATGGATCTGATGTGTAGAGAAGAGTATGAAATACATCCTCATTTGTAACTGATTGAGAGCACTTTCTGGCATGATGTAGGCGAAATCTTTGATAGTCCTTATTACGGGATTCTTGTTCACCTTGTGCATTCTTGGGATCTCATTCGTTTGTTAGATTCCTTAAATACATATATTGCGCTTTTGTTAAGTCCAAATCAATGAAAACACTCAATTCCTCTTGATCTGATAGCATTTTTCTCTGGCTTGCATTTTCTATGAGATTCAAATATTGTATCTCGGTCAGAGAGACATTGTATCTCGATCAGCAAGCCTTAGTTTTTCTACGAGTTTTGCTTCTAATTCTCCTATGGAACGTAAGCCCTGAACATTGGCATTGCAGATGTGTCCAAAGCCATATTCACTAAATAGCGCGGTATTTTCACCTCTTCGTTGATTCTGATGAGTCCCCATAGGGACACAGGGTCTTCCACGTTTTCTAGACGACGTCGATGGTGAGTTCTAACGTGCTACTTCTTCAATGATTAGTAAAGTTAACAAATATTCAGAATCAAACCAATTTTCGTTGTTTTTTTTTAAAAACGAATCTTTTTACCGGGACGCTTCTGTCCATTGTTTATTAAAGGAACGAATAAGATTCCTTTGAATGTCGCTGATAATAAAACATGTTGTCTACAGAAACATGATACTTTTCTTTAAGAAATATTAATGGCTAATATTGATTGCTTCAAGTTTTTTTCCTCCTTCAATGTATGAGAGTATAATTCACGCTTGGAACACTTGAAAGTATTAGCCACTTTGAAATTTAGTGAAGTTACTTAACAATCAAACGTCTGTTAGTAATTTTATTTCTAATTTGTAAGAGTTTTATTAAATTAATTCACTCTATTTATATAATTTCATAAATGAGGGTATTGTGCATTTCATTAATTAGTTATACCGCAAAATGTGTGCAAAATGAAAATAAAACGTTCTTTTATTAATAAATAACAATAATTTCATTGAAATTTACCGTAATCTAATTAATTAAATAGTACAACATTACAAATTTCAATAGATAGAGTTTTCTTGTTCCCTGACTTGTATCGTAGTTTTCGTGATAACTTCTAAAACCGCACGTTTCCGCAGCTGATTTTTATAAATGTTATTTATGAATATCTGGACTATAAAACAACATCAAATGTAACGCGTCGGTAGACGTCGGTAACTGTCAAAAGTCTCGATGAACTTTAAGTACGTACTTTTTTTCTCTTCACTCATTGTTAATATTTTTAATAGGAATATAATAACAAAATCCACAATATAATAATTGTTTTAAAATCTACATACTATAGGCTTTTTAAAAATATATAACACTTTATACCTATTTGCACATTTCTTTTAAGGAAATTAAGTTTAAAATATCGATGCGAACAACCTGAAATAGACATTCTTACGTATTACAATTTTTCACAATAAAAAAAATATATTCCAAATGTAAATCACGAAAAAACAATTCATTACATTAAAGGTCCACTATTATACTATTAAAAAAAAAAAAAAAAGTGCGTCAGGGACGACTTTAGTAAAAATGAATTTTGATCTGCCGTTGTTCTACCATTATCCATAGTGAGTCGGTTTAGCTTACATATATTTAAATTTTAAATCTATATACCTCACCCGAACATAATACAGACGACCTGCATATTCCTGGTAAGCAGCAGAAACACACAAACGTATAATGTAAATTAAACATTAAATGTGATTTCATTTATAACTTAAATCATAAAATATTTTTATATTGTTTGAAATAACTAATAACTTTGAAATATTTTTAAACATTTTTAAAGTGTTATTCCACACTTAGGAAAGAAAAATATTATTGTTTTTCTTTTTAATTATTTGGAAAACGTATAAAAATTTGAACATAGCGGGACTCGAACCCGCGCCTCCTGGAAACCGACCAGGCGCTCTGACCACTAAGCCATACGTTCTCATCAAGCTACGTCGAAATTTTTATACGTTTTTTACAACTTATTTATGTTGTTAGTATCTCTGTAGGGAGATTTTTACAAATTTCCGCTATATAAATAAGTTGTAGCGGGCTACGTTCAAATTTTTATACGTTTTTCAAATAAATAACTTTGAAATACTTATTATAAAATAAGTCAAATTTGATTCCTCGCGTCGTTGTTAGTGAGGCAATAACAATACACAGTAGGTATCTATTTATCAACAAACACTAATAGCCTTTCCATACCAGCGCATTAATAAAACATTTCTTGCCAAATATTCTGTTATGAAAAGCCATTGTAAAGACTAAACCGTAAAATTATTGCTTTTGGTGACAATTTGACACTATTGTTATATGGCAATGTTTATGTCAATCAACAGAAAGAAGAACGTGGTTGTGGATTTAATTTCTAATAGGAAATATTTACATTATTTTATTTCGTCTCTCTAGCTAGACAAAGTGGAAATTGAGTTGCACCACAAAATGTCGCGAATTCGAACTAAAAGAGAACATCTGATTGTCGCTATCCATATTCTGTTATGCTTAAAAAAATATTATAATAGAGATAGTTACTAGCACTCGGCGTATTATCGAAAGGATAGGAAGCAACGAGAGCGCCTCCGTGCAGGGATCCCGACACCACGAACTGGATTTTGCTGATCCATTCTTTCACTGCTTCCGTCTCCGGCTGCGACTGCTTGGAGTTCTGCTTGAAGAAGTCCGGAAAATTGCGGTTCAAATCGTGCCGGCGTGCGTTGTGTCTGTTATGGGGAAGAATATGATAGTTATATTTTTTTTCCTATATTTATTATCACTTGTTTTCTTAATTTTAGAAATCACTAATAAAAAATTAAATTTTATCAAAAGATACAGATTAATGAATCTAGTAAACTAGAGGAAGTGACATTTTGAAAATTATTTGAAATGAATGTAAAATTACTCAATATTTACTTATGTATGTCAGTGTTATTACAATTAGTTCCAGCACAGATGAATGTTTATAATAAAAAATTGAACAACCAGACGAACAAGTGTAGTAGTAGGTAGATAGTTACATACCTGCCATGGATGGTGTCACACTGTCCTTCACGGGAAATGAGAAAACCATCAGGATTCATAGATGGCATTAAATGAATCCTTGTGTTGTCTAACAGCCATTTTATGTATGAATCCGTCTCGTAAGCAGTCACTAAGTACTAAAATAGAATATGTATTTTAAACTAATTAATTTTTGTACACACAATTTTGAAAACTTGTTATTTAAAGCAAAGATATTATCTATTGAGGTCGTCGTATGTCTGTCTGTACGCGACAGGTTGTGAGTTAGATTCCCACTCGAGGTAATGATATGGTTAATATTTCCATTTTCTTCGTTTTATTGAGGCAAATAATGGCGTTGAATTCTGCCACGCAATGCCTCCGGGATTCGGTGAAAAATGAAGAACGGAGTGTCTTAACACTAGGTTCCCTCTACCTACCCTACTGTGATACAGCGGGACACTAAATAAAAGGTATTACCTGTATTAAGTGAAGCAAAAGCTCGCGGCCAACAGCTTCGTTCCCGTGTATATTAGCCACATATTTGACATCAGGCTTTCCGATCATGTGTTCATATGGGGATGCCGATACAACCATCACCCACAAGTCACGCCCTGGTAATGTAATATTATTATTAAATTTTTATTTTTTATATTTAAATATACATGACTAATTAACATTTGTGTTATTCGTATTCCACCTTCCTTCACTTAGGGATCAATTTTTAAAGTATTTTTAGTGACGCTTTTAAAGATATAATAAGAAAGAATAATATTTTAAATAATTATTTTTAAAAACACTTTGTAAATACAATCTTTTCATATCCGTAGTTTCTTACACTATATAATGTGTATATTGTATCTGTTGCTATTATTAACATAATATATAGTTATGATAAGTACATAATAACTATAAGGTGCTTCATTGCCTCTTTCACTTTCCGTGATCACTTAGACGCGCTTTACGAGCATCACGCTTTCGTTTTTACCAGACTGTAACAAATATCTAATGTAGATGTATTCCACGGGGACATTTTCTTAGTTCAGAAGTTTTCATATTAATTGTATAATAGTGGATTTATGTAGAGCTGATCTTTTAAATGGAAAATGTAGAGCGATACCGAAAATTACAATAAAAGCTAATAGAGATCTTAGATTTTCGAGAAGCTTCTATTTTATATGGATTTAAATATATACATAGTCATTTTTCAAAGCTTTAAGTATCTTTTATGGTCACGAATTGACAAATGCGAAGGATGCAAAGGAAAAAAATTATTAAAAAAAAATAAACAATATTATCATATGCATCAAATTCACACATTATACCATTATTAATATTCCTTCATTATTCACAAATAATAGGTGTTTACCTTGTACAGATTTTCCTATAGAGTACAGAGCGGTGAGAGCAGGATAGCGTGCGGACACAGCGCGCAGGTACCTGGTTAACTCCTCGTGGTCATGGTATTTGAATTCCAATTCGGGGCCCGCATCGCGTGACTCTATTTCACTTAGGCTGGTTGATACGTCATCTATGAATATATAAAGCTTTCTTTTTTTATTAACATTTTTTATAAATAATTATGTTTATATACTTTTTAGCTTCACGCTGTATGAGCTTTGATTGATAGACAGAAATGTAGAGAATATAATGTTCACTTTCCGTCGAGTGGCGGAATTCAACGCCGCGCCTTGCCTTCTTATCTGAGAGGAAATAAAAATATTACATAATTCATTTCTGAAGTGGGAATAGCACCCACAACCGCACCGACCATTTACAATCACTTATACGTTTATGACGTATGAGTGACGATTGTTTAAGCAGAAAAATCTGAAAACGCAGTTCGGACTTTACGAGGTAAACATTGAATAGGAAAATCGCTTAAGCTTGTTAGTAGAAATATTTAGGTACCTGAAGTATAACTTGGGTCAGATTGAAATTGTCCACATGTCCCCTTAAGCGTGATGATATTAAAAAGTAGTAAGATGTTGTATATGGTCCACCGATTCATCTATAATGTAAAAATATATTTCATAAGACTATAGGTGAGTTTAAAATTTGCTTATTAATCAACTATTACACTGAAACAAAGTATATTAGTCCTATTGAAAAAACTGAGCTATTTTGCAAACCAGAAAAAAATTGTAAATGTTCATCGGGTTATACACGTGTAGTTATTAATTATGTATTTTTGTCCTTGTATGTTACTATTTAGATTTTTATACTATGTACATTCGCTAACACTCTATCATACTATTCGATCTCGACAATATATAAAGGCAGAGTACGTCATATTAGAATTTTCACGCTTTTTGATCTTTGCATAGTTATGGGCTTTCTTTTTAACGTTATGTCGGTTTGGTTATTCGAGTTGCGCAGGCGCAACCGGTCCTAAATTGAAGGTCACTAGGTCACTGGACCGTCGTTGTGGGCAGTGCATCGTCCTCTTAGTCGAAATTATGGGCAAAAAAAATATATAATTTTTTTTATGCTGTTGTTATTTTTTTTAATGTTTGTTTATTTAAATTTATTCGAAACATTCTGAAAGTAACTGTTGCTTAATAAAATAAATTAGCTACTTCATTTAACAACTTTAACATAATTTTAGTTTTTTATATGAACATAGAGAGCTACATTCGTAAATAAATTTTATATTTACAAAAAATTTAAAATCATGAATGTTACATTATAAAACACACGATTGGATATGGAAACATAGTAGACTTTTTATAATGTAGGATGGCCGGCGTTTAAAACTTTCTTTTAGTGGCATTGACACGTTGACCTTATTACTAAATCACTTCTTTATGTTAAATTGTTATCATTTTAATTTCACACAAAATAATTAAAGATTTTATATATCTCACTATTCAGAAATCTAGATATCTGCCGCACTAGATTTCTATATTAAAACTTGTTCTTAAATAATGTGTAAGAAGTGTACCTAGATATGTCTAATAAAATCTTTTATTTAACAAAAGAACATATATATGTATCTAATTTCTAAAATTTTGTTATAATTTTCTATATTTTACTCACGTAGTACTTCTCATATTTTAAACTTTTTAGTAATTCAAGTATTTTTTTTAAATATTTTAATAACTTTAATACCATTTTATACTTGACCACCAACTAAGTGAAAGTGTAACTATAATATATGTATGTAAAAGCCATTGTTACCATACTCAATTGAATAAAAATATTAAAAATATTTAAGCATTTCTGGATTTAAAATAGAATTTTTGGTTATTTTTAAATATAAAACATAAAAAAGGAAACTGGAAAATTAAACTCTTACTACGAAGTCCTGAACAAAGGTAAAAAATATTTTAAAATACTTTCCACTTTCAGACACTCCGTTCACCACTTTTCGCCGAATTCTGGAAGCATTGCTTTGATTGCTTTGAGCATTGATTGTTGAGTATCGGAACTCAACGCTGCGTTTTGCCTCGACACCAGAGCGAGGAAACGAAAATATAAATTTAAATAAATATTTCATTTCCTCGAGTGGGGATCGAACCCACAATCATTCGTGTTTACAGGCACTCTTTGTGCCCCTGCGCCACGACTGGCCTCATTCTTAAATAAGATTTCAAAAAACTATCTAATAAATATTTGACAATTTTTGTTATTTATTTGAGTGTTATAATACTTATAAATTATCTGCCGTCCTAAATATGTAAATTATCAAAATATAATATAAAAACTTACCTTTAAATGTTCGACCACAAATAAAAAAAAAGAACTAAAAACTTGTGTTTGTCATTGATATTGAGTTGCTCTATATTTCCTTCACTAGTAAAAAGAATGTGGGCGCGTAAGTATCGTAAGTTATAAGTAACGGGACAACGAGGACTTGGCAAGGTCCTTGCCGACGTACGAACGGAACTCGACTGGTGTCTGTGTGGAGTGCCGCTCGTTGCTGCTGCTAACCACGAGCAGCGGCACGACATCATCTGCGTCATCCAACCCGCCGCACGACCGTAAAGTGCTTTCTCTCAAAATAATATTTCTAAAACTGCTTCTAATTCCAAGGAATAAGGTTTACTTCATTTACAATTCTATGTATACGTCCTAGTATGGTATTTTCTTCTCTAAAGCTTTGACTATAAAAGTGAATTTGCTAAATTCTAAGCACGGACCCTAGATATGACGTAGCATTCCCGCCTTTCGTCTCATCTGGCACTTTTCCCGCGGATAGAGTTTCTTTCTCTGCTACTCGATATTTAATATGAGAAAATACTAAGTGAAACTTAATAAGTAACTGCATTGTTCAGGTTCATTTACTTCACAGTATTTAGATTTAAGACCCGGGAACTAATTGATATAATATGTCCCTAATTAATAAGATCTTTTACTTAAGGTACTAATTAAATATAATAAGTACTGCCTATACAGTTCACATGATTAAACTTAGATAAAATATAGTTATTCTTTTTTATTTAGGCATAGATGGCTTATTAAAAAAAGACAAAATAAATTTACTTTACATACTGTAATTTTATTTGTAGGCCCAGCATTAATTATTAAGAGTAGCTTCAAACGTAGTATTCATTATTTTTATATAATTAATAAATATATATCGGCTTTTATAATAGATAAAAAAAGGATTTACACTACAGTTTCATTGTACTAGAAAGTCCTGAACAATGATAAAAAAAGATTCAAAATAGGTTCTCCTAAAACTGGAGAAGTATATCTATTTGTAGTTTGGTTTAGATACAAATATACTTATTTAAATAATAAGTATAATGGTTTACTAGTAGAGATAAAATATACTGTATTAACCTAACTGTCTACTGTACAGAAAATACATAAACAATTATTATTTTTTTTTTTAAATAATGAATTTTTATATAGATTATTGATTGAGTGTTCTTTGACTAGGACGATATTACCTTTAGCAAGGTCTCGTCAACCCTCGTTTCGTCTCTTACGCCCATGCATATGGGTCAGGGTCAAAAAGTTCTATTTCTAACAAATCCTACCTTCCAATTAAAAGTATTCACTTGACTTAACTATACCTCCACGGAGTCACACTCGACCTTAAGATAAACTACGCTCTTGCAGTCTTAGGTTTATGCTGATTTAACAATGTCATACATTGTAGGTACATATGTATTAAGACAACTTTGGTAGTTATATTTGTTAAAAATTTGTTAAAATCTTTACAATATTAAATGAAATATAAATATTATTTATATAAAACATATTTTTACAGCTTTACGTTCTATTCCGCAAGTAGGCCGAGAAAATTTTGTATCAAGATGAGATCACACCTTTCTCTGCTTTCAACCCTAATTCGAGTCATTGCGTGTTCAGTTGTGGAACCCAATATCTTGCTTTGTATTGCCAAAGAGGGGAATTGAAAATAAGTCATTCACAAAAGGGGATCGAATCCACAACCATCGCATTAACGGAGAGACTTTTGTCTTCTTAGTTAGAACGTAGTCCTTGGCAAATATAAGAATTATAACAATTTTGTATGGTTGTACACGTACATCTTTGGAGCTACTGGATCTTTTTTGTCGGATAGCTAAAATATTAGTACCCATTTGATTTTGAAAACTGGCGAAGGATCACTGCAGCGCAACTTGACGAGCACTTTTGGTTGATACATAATAATTAAAATTCTAAATCATTTGAACAACCATAATCGTCCGACCAGCTAAAATATGAGAAAAAATCTAATGGCGCCGTAGGAAAACTTGTTCAACTTTTCCTACGGCGTTTTCAACTTTCAACGTTTTTCATTAATATAAAAAAAAATTAAGATCTGAAACATCTGACGAAGACTCATAGTAGACCAGCTTGAATTTAAAATGAGATAAAAGTTGCTCATTATGACAAGCAGCTTCATCGCGTCAGCCTTTTGACGCCCACCGTTAGACATAGGCATCCCCCTAGGATCTCCACACTGATCGGTCTGCGCTGCCTGTGTACGTGTATATAATAAACTTCCGCAGTGTATTTAAAGTTTGCCACTCCCACAATTTAAAGTATTTTTAAAAAATACTAACAAGTAAAGCTTATTACACTGTTCAATATTTAGAGGATAAACATGTATGGAATTAATGTCTATTGAATGTGATGCAGGTTAGCTCCCAGTTAATGTAATAATTGAATTATTATACCACTGACTTTGAAAAGAGCAACTGTTGAATTTCTTGTAGCTTTTTTGTTTATAGCTATTATGTGTTCATTTGACGATTCAAAAGTGCTTAAATAATAGTCTATTTGAATAAAGAATATTTTGAATTTCAATTTGAATTTTACTTTATTAAAACTCTGTAAACAATCAAATATATTAAAACCAGTCAAGTGCAGGCCGGATTCGCCCACCAAGGGTTCATCAGCAATTTTAGGATGAATTCCATTATTCAGATTTTTTCCTTTATTTTTAATGCAAGGTCCTACTTACTACTTACGAGATTTTTATAATTGTAGGCCTACGGTAATTACCCTATAGGTTTTTCATTACACGGTGTATGAAATTGACTAACTTAAGCATTAACTTTTGCAGGCGTATTGTGCATTACACTATTATTAAATAAAAAATATAAGTATGAAATTAATAAATTTGTAATGTTTTTTTTATTATAATATTTTTACTTTTTGGATTTTTTTCCTATTTATATTGCAGGATCTCACTTTCTGCCAAATTTTATTGTTAACTATGTTCACAAGAATAACCTTGTAGATTTTTGTTAACTAAGAACTTGTTGTTAACTTAGAAGCTTGGTTTTTTTTTCTTGAAGAGACATGAATATTTGATAATATTGAAGATAACATTTTCACGTGATCTCGAGATAAATGTTTTTAAAAAAGCCAGACGAACAACAAAGTGATCCTATAATTCGATTCTGTCTTTTACTTTTGAGGTACAGAATCCTAAAAACGTATAAACAGAAGAATTACATTATATGTAAACAAAATATTTTTTTTGTCAAAAGCTGTTATTATTCTTAGGACGATGAAATTTATAAAAATCTACTTTTAACGCAAGCTTCTAAAAGTTGTAATGACGTTAGAGATATATCGGGTGCATTTGAACGTACAGTTTATTTGACTGGATGGAAGCATTAACCAATATTTTTTTATATTGGTTAAAACTTGCAACATCTGAAATGCCAAAGTAATTCTAATATGATTTATGTTTTTTAAAGCTTTTATATGGTTTATCTCAAGGTAAAAGTATGCAATTGAAATGAAATATATAATTATGCAGTTATTTGGATCGCATGAAAAATGAGCTTTTAAGTCAACGCAATTAAAAGATACTATAAAAATACTCGTATTTATGCACTGTGTTTGTTTCATTATACGATTTTTTTCCCACCTTAATGAAAAGTCCGCTTCTTGTCCTATGAGGCAGAGACTAAAAATATTTTTTTTGTTTCAAAAATCTTTAATGGCTCATATCAGTATGGCTCATCCATGACATATGTAAGTGCTTAATAAGCCAATTATTATGGCGCAATGCTTTCTTTACAATTAAAAAGTTATCGACGTTATTTAAAGTTTAGCATTATGAATAATTTTAAATGTAAAAGTCAAATGTGCCCTCTTACAAAGTAATAAGCCTGTTAATTTCTTTAAAAGGTGAGCTAGTAGCCACTGAATTGACTCGTTACCGCAATGAGAATATAAAAATATCAAATATTTCATTCCTACGAGTGGAAAACAAACTTACAACCGTCGCGTTTACAGTCACAGACCGCGCCACGACGGCCTCAATTATGAAATTTCATATTTCAGAAGTTTCTTCAGTTTCATATTCATATTTCAGTATTTTTAGGTATCATTTATTGCGCATTATCCCTACGGGTCTAATAAATACAATTTAATGATGCAAAGTTCAGACGGTCATATTACACCTCGAAGGCTCTTTAGATTTTTTTATGAGTCTAAATGAGACGTGATGGTTATGGGTTCAAATTTCAGTTTGAGTAATTTAATATTTGTTAAATTGCTGGTTTCTAACCTCATTTAGGAAAACCCTGGATATTACCACTTCCTCCACACTATCTTAAATAAGAAGAAAATTGTTTTCTTATCCTGGCAGCATATCTTTTTTATTTATTTTTATAAATATTTCTATTATCTGATTTGTATTTATATTTTTTTAGCTCACGCTGTATCCTGCATATAACAGGGTGGGCAGATGGAACCTTTTTCAGCTCTTCACTTTCCACCTCTTCTGGAGGCATTGCGTGTTGAGTGATGGAACTTAATACCACGTTTTGCCTCGTTACCAGAAATTCACAACCTGTCTTGTGCCTCTGCGCCACGATTGGCTTTTGTATAAAATGTACTTAAAGATAAAAAGAAACTAAATAGGCAAATGCTTTAGAGCTATATAAAAACGACTTTTTACTAAATGGCTTTCTAATTATGGTCTACGCCATTTCAAAACCCCACACTTACAATTTATATTATAAAAGTTTCGAAAAGCTTTTTTGGCAATTCTAGTAATGGTTGGTTCTTGTTTGGAATTAAATTCAACAAATATAAGCACATACGAACGTTGTATGTGCGCTTTGTAATCTCCCGTCATATTTTTTTTATATTCATAAAGATTGTCCTTATGTGAGGTCTCTAACGGTCCCCAAATAGTAGTAATTGGTCCTTGCCATTTTCAATTGATATTAATCTTATGATTATGTAACTTAAAACATTTGTTTTTCTAAAGTAAATTAGAATGAAACTAAAATTCTTACACATTTCAGTTTTGAAGATATTATGTGTTTAATTATTGTGTTTCTTAAAATATTCAAGTTTAGAAGTAATAGGTATACAGCAAACGACCTTGAAATTATTGGGACAGCCCTTATGCATCTGGGGCAATATAGCAGTTGAGAAAAATGTTAAATGTCTACCAGAGCGGGTGGCGCGGGGGATCGTACATGCGCTTTAAGTTTTGCGGTATCGATCCCCGTAGCCCTCGGCAGCGGCCGGTGCGCGCGCCTGGGACGCGCGGCGCAGGGGAGGGCCTTCGAGGGCGCGAGCTCGCCCCGGGCCCTCAGATTACGTAACGCACACGCACAGGACGGCGCACAAACAATGTGATTATATTTTACTTCATTTTTTTTGTACTATTTTAGATTATACAATTTTTAGAAGTAGTATCGTGATATTATCTAGTGGTCGCGCGACTAATTTTAATTTTCGACTCCTTTTGGTGTGTAGTTTAGATATGTCGACACATTTCCGCAATTACAATGCTAGCAATTTAAGATCAAAATTAATATGTTAAAGTGGCCTAATTTACTAATATATTTAAAATGCACTGTATAATAAAATGAGATCTCGCAATTCGTCGCTATCAGAAAAATTACAATAAAATATTTAGTGGAGTATTTATTGATTAATCTAAGCCGATAACTTTACCCGGGAAAAATGAATACAAGAAGAGTCAAGATTTATAATGAAATGAAGAAAAAAACATCATGAAAATTTAATATAAATTTTCAATTGTATTGTTCTATTGTACTTTTTACATTACAAGACAGCAAATCTCGTACTGCTCAAAATGAATGGTAAGCATTTTTATATTTTTAATAATTTTCATAATTTTCAATTAAAAAAAATCTTAGTTAATACACACGTTTAACTTATTTCACCCCTATTTTTGTCTTTATTTTATTTAGTTAGATTCATAATTCCACCATTTTTCTTTATTACCACTTAGCTTCCCGGTCACGACTTTATCTGTGGGCTTTTTGATTTCGCATAGCATTTTTCCTCTTAAAAAAGTTACTTACAGTCCGGAAAAATCGATAAATATTTTTTTTTACTAATTGCGAATGTTAATTTGAAATTACATATTTCGCTCGTTATAAACTACTATTTCATACAATCATTTGCTACATTTATTAAAGTGTCGTTAAAAATAAATTAAAATATCGATTAAATGATATAACACAGATAGCTGGGAAAGACTGGCTAAAACTAAGTAAGGACAGAGATTCCTGGAGAAGACTGGAGGAGGCCTTCACCCAAAATGGGGTCCATATTTCAAAACTCACTAACCACTAATACTACTAACATTAATACTAACACCACTATAACAATTACTTATACGTTTATCCTAACTCACTAACGACATTTGTAACTTGAAATATGGAAATAAAAGGCTTTATTATTATTATTATTATTATTATCGATTAAAGAATATTATCGAAATACCTTTTTGAATTTTACGCTGCGATACATTTTTTTTATATTTTAAAACATCATATGGATAGAGATTGAGGAGACCTAAATTGAGGAGACATTCTTGAGATTAAGGAAAACAGTAAAAAAAAATACAATTTTTAATACGTAATAATGTTAAGTTTTATTTCCTCTTCTTACAAAGCCAATGCTTATTGTATCTTTAGCTGATTAATATCTAAAGTAGCAACTGACGTCACATTTAGTAATTCAGTAGTAGGAAACAAAATAAGTAGACTGGTACGGAGAATATTAATATATACTTATATTGAATATTATTCAATATAAGTATATATTAATATACTTATATTGAATATTAAATTTAGGATAGATGTATAAATTAATGGTAAAAATATAAACTATTAATATGTACTACATCTTACCACCTACATAATATATCTCAAGTGATAACTAGTCTTTAGGTACTTTTAGTACCTACCTATTAATGCGCACAGTTGAACTGCGAACGTAGAGTCGATACAGCGCGTTAGTTGCTGCCGCCGGCGCTTGCGCCGGTAAAACTGTTTCCGTGATTTCCAAATACGTAATTCCTACTATAAAATTATTATTGTTTTTTTAAATAGTTTGATCTACTTAAAATACGCTATATCATGCAGTTTTCATAATAGTATAACAATACGGTAAATAATAATTATCCAATTACTTCGTGAGAATACATGTAATTTATAAGAAAATGGAAAAAACATACGCTATTTTAGATATAAATATCTGTGACAAAGAATCAGAGAAGACAAATAATGATGATATTATAAAGAAGATGCCTTTAGCGACTGTAATTAAAATTCGTAAGTTTGCATATCATCTTTATAACATTGGTTTTTAACTTTTTACCTTTATATATTTATTTAGGTAATTCTAGAAATTATGTCTAATGGTCAAAGATTTATTTTTAGATTGTTTATATTCATTAGGAACCAACTTTACATAAATAAAATTATAGACGTTGCTTTGATGAATGTAGGTATGTCATGTTTATCAGATCATCGATTGTTATGAAAACATCTTTGGGCTGAAGTATAAATTTTCTTGAATAGTAAATAACAATAGTGTTTCTTTCGAGTTACATTACTATTGAGTGAGAAAGATAACGAGGTCTTTTGTCTATTAAGATCGTGCGAACTGTGAGTGGGAGCTGTCCTAATTTCAAACGATGAACTTTTTCCCTTCTTCAATTAATATTTACGTGTTGTAAAACTCGTAATAGAATATAATGTGTAGGTACATACTTCAGCCATGAACAAATTAATTAAATATTGACATTTTTATTAGAAAACATGAATAGTTTAATACTGCTGCAGTTGTTAGTTCATACAAAAAATATTTGTATACTAATACAGTGACAACATAACACTGTACGTTGATGAGCACGTATAGCGTTTCCGCCCGTTGTCCTCAATGCTTGATGCGCACGCGCTGCGTCCCTGGGCCCTGGTATTCAGGAACTCGTCGTGTTCCACTCCGCTGCGCCCGCTGCACTCGGACTCTGTACTTGCATCAACACAAAAGAACAACATTTGCAGGGCCAATTTTCCCAGCTCGCTTTCACGTCTTATACATTCAAGAGACTACTCAATATACCTAGCAGCTATTATCTAAAGGATGTCGCCGAGTTATACTTCCGCATTAATTGACAATAGTAAAATATGAAAGAATACTAGCTCACGAATATGTAGTAATATAACTACTATATTTTATTTGTATTCAAAAATTATAAATGAAATTTTAAGTTAATAATGTATGTGCAGCCTATTCATCTGTGTATTTACAATTTAAATAAATATTTTCAAAATATTGCAACTAACTAAAACAATTTGTCGACAGAACGAGATCGTGGTGAACGTGATTATATAGGATTTGCCACTCTACCAGAGCAGGTACACCGAAAATCTGTGAAAAGAGGTTTTGACTTCACACTCATGGTCGTTGGAGAGTCAGGGCTCGGCAAATCCACTTTGATTAATAGTCTTTTTCTTGGAGATCTTTACAAAAATAGAAAAATACCCGACGTTCAAGGTATATTTCAAATCATATTATAAATTATCAAAAGCTGTGTTGCTTATAAATTTATTACTTTCTTTTCATAATTTTAAATAGATAGAATTGAAAAAACTACTACTATAGAAAAGAAAACAATGGAAATAGAAGAACGCGGGGTGAAACTCCGACTCACGATAGTGGATACACCAGGATTTGGAGATGCTATAAACTGTGAGGATTCTTGGCGCGTCTGCTCTGCCTACGTAGATGAACAGTTCCGTCAGTATTTCACTGACGAGAGTGGTCTCAATCGAAGGCATATGCAAGACAATCGAGTACATTGTTGCCTTTACTTCGTACCACCATGGGCCCATAGGTAAGAAAAGCTAACATGTTACTAAGAGCTTCATGTGTATCTCATTATATATACTTATTCATAAATGAATAGTAGAGATAATAAAAAAAATGTAATGAAACAAGATATACCCATATTATATAGATATTTTTTAAAAAAGTATATTTTTTTGTACAACTAGGACTATATATATTTAATTTATTAACACAATATACCTACGTACATATTAACAAAACAAATACTTCTTAGTGGTTACGTTGGTAATAACAAAGAAGATATAATTTTAGTCATTGAGTGCGCTTATGATCAATAAACTCTTATTGCGTTAATACGTTTTACAGCTCTGTGATAGAGCTCGACAGCAATTCGATTGATTCATAATCAGTATAAATGTCCCATAAATACTTACGTTATTCATGATTAATTCTCTTATAAAGCTTCTGTAATATAGTGCATGTTTTATTTTGATCGTGGCGCAGGGCAACAAAGAAACAAACCAAAACAAGTCACAAATTGTGACTGTAAAATCGACTGGTTGTGGATGCGGCCCCCACTCGAGGAAATTATATATTTATTAACATTTATATTTACATTTCGTGATGACGGTAATTCAGTGTAACCTAGTGATAGATTTCCTTTAAAAACAAACACAACTATCTAATTTGTGGTTTGATTATAACAATAGTGTTTATTTCATATTATTTGTTTTCTTTAGTCTCCGCCAAGTGGATTTGGAGATGATGCGACGACTGCACCGAAAAGTAAACATTGTTGTTGTGATCGCAAAAGCGGATTCACTTACCGCAGTCGAGATTCGAAGATTAAAAACACGCATACTTAATGATCTTGAGGAACATCAAATACAGGTGAAAAGACAACCAGCTCTTTATCTAATTGTAATTATATACGTAATTTTCGAGGATACAATCAATTAGCCTTAGCCTTGAGTAATATACCAAAATATAATATAATACTCAACAGAAAAACTGCCGAAATATTCTTCAGCATGTTTACCTTTTTTTAAAAGGATGGTTATATTGGGGTTTGTAATATTTTTTTTATATCTTAATAGGTATATCAGTTCCCAGAGTGTGACAGTGACGAAGATGAAGAATTTAAGCAACAAGACCGTGAACTAAAGGCTGCGGCACCTTTTGCAGTTGTAGCTTCTGATACGGTATTAGAGGTGGGAGGGAAACGCGTGAGGGGCCGACAATACCCTTGGGGAATTGTAGATGGTAAATTTAATATTAAATACATTTTTATACATTTGTTTTATAAGTAATGTAGTTCGTACGAACCGCCGTAGGTATCTACTACTAAATGTTGAATTATCTATATTAATTAAAAATAATAACAATAATAATGATCTCATAAAAATATCGATTAAGGAATAGTAATAATTGACTTTCAATAATATTCCTTAATAATATATTAAACGCAATAAAAAATTTTGTAACATTGTTCTAATAAATACAATATTTTTAGTGGAAAATCCTCGGCATTCCGATTTTACGAAATTAAGGACGATGTTGATATCCACACATATGCAGGACTTGAAGGACGTGACTCAAGACGTGCACTACGAGAACTTCCGAGCACAGTGTATCTCGCAAATATCCCAACATGCCATGCGAGAAAGAGGGTTGGTAAAAAATTTAAATTTTGCTATTAGTTCGTCTTAATTGCCAAGGATTCAATATAGCTTTAAAATGAAATATATTCATTTGTATTTTACAATACTATTATGAAAAATATGTTTTGGTAGAATGAAAGTAGACATTTAAAAACAAGATATGTCTATATTTATAAATACAATTGTTTACAGAAAACTGAAGAGAGATTCAATGGGGAACAATGCCGATGTCGTTTTTACGGATACGGATAGATTACTATTGCAAAAAGATGAAGAGGTATGTATGTTTCTAAAATTTTTATATTATATTTTTCACAGTAAAGTGATGCCTAATTTAAGCAAATATTTAAAAGTAAATTTGAAAAAAATATTTCAATATGGTAGAATAGTATTTTAAATACATTTGAAAAATTATCAGGGGCGCAAGTCAAGATGTAATGCTTATAATTATTCTATTATTTTTAAAATACTTAATAAATATGTATTTAAATGTTTTGTAATTTTCGCGGCATGTAGGCCTGTCATGGACTTCGTATGTACTTAATCCCAGTAAACTAAGCGAAAAAAAACAATATGCATGGTTTTCTTTAAGGATTTTTATCCTTTTATAAATAACGTCGATATAGAGTAGAATTTATACAGTACTTTTTGTAGGTTTAATTACATGTAGGTACATTTTAAAATAATAAGCGCATGGTCAAAATTAGATCAAATTATAGGTCTACAAACTTTAATAAGGTCATGTTCATGTCAATTAAGTTATTTCATTTGTCTATGCATGTACCTTACATTACACAACATTGTTTTTATGTGAAAAATATATTTTTTTACAAGAAGGAATTAGTAAATGTTACGTACCTACGTTATTCATATTTTTAATTATTTTCTATTGCTGAAAAGAAAATAATATAATTCAATATGTACTTACATTATAATAAATAAATTCCCGATACATTCGGATCTGTCAATAAAAATACTAAGAATTTTGTAACTTATAAATAAAGAATCTGACGTTATCTGAGGTAACACAAAAATTATTCAAAATAATATTTATTCTCTTTTATCATAATAAAAATATTTTTTTTGTATATACTATCGGTCTTATTCATAAAAAGTTATGGAACAGATAAAGTGTTCTATAAACCTACTATAAGGAAAACGTCAAAAAGTCGTATTCATAACAGCATTTTAGCGCTAAACAGTTCTATAAGCCTATTATAAAGTTATAGAGGCCAAGACCCTACTATAAGCGTTCTATAAAATAAAAAATGGCCGATTCTCGACAGCTGATCATTGAAAATGACATTTGATGTAAACAAAATATTGTAAATAACCTCTCAATATAGTTAATACTCAAGTTGTGTTAATTTGCCACTTTTATGATTAAAATGGAAGCTTTACAAAGCATAGATGCTTCGGAAACGATGGTAGGAATTGAAAACACAACAGTTCACATCGAAGAAGGATGTATAGAAGTAGGGGTAATCCATTTTTCTTGAACGACGAATTTTACTGCGAAGTTTATAATAAACTTGGTGTGTGATGATCTCTAATTAGATTATAGAGGTTCTAGTACCTTACACGAAATCAAAGTAATAGCTACTTGAAGATGATGGGGTCGTCGAGAGGTAAGTATTTTTATTTTACTTGACTTGAATATACTATTCATACAACGTACGAATAACGTATAAAGTACTCATAAAGTGACACGTATTCGTGTACAAGTACTTACTAAATTATCTTTTTCCTTACAGTATCAACAGGATGCCGAAGAACACCATGAGTTGTCTCAAGCCACCACTAGCCCGATATGTGCCTGAGTTACATGTGCACTTGCTCAATACTCAGCTTCTTTTATTAAAATGCCCAGTACTTTTTCTAAAGAAGAGTATATTATGACAGAATTTAGTTTGTTCTATTCTGTACCCTCAAAACCAAAGCAAGAAAAAATATAATGAAGCACATATGGCAAACAGAAATACTGTGGGAAAATGCTTTGTAGTGACATTGTAAGTAATAGAAATGAACAGTCCAGACTTCTTAGGGGTACAGTAGTATAAATGCATATATGCTGTGTTACAAATTTTTTTTAGGATAAATTTTTGTGAGTTAATATAAAGAAAATATACATTTCTATAATTTTTATTTGGTCTTATATATAATTTTATTTGTAAAGATTTCTTCTAAAAGTATTTTGTTTTTCATTGTCCATCTGGGCCTCATACAGCTCTTTTCTGTAGGCAATTTCGATGTCTGCAATTTGCTGAGCAGCACTGTTTTTATTGTCATGCTGTAACCAAAAATGTAATATATATATTATTGTTTTTAATATAAGTTTGCCAAACAAGTATGTATTAATTATGTCAAAACATATTTTATTTACAAGTTTGTTATACAATTTATAATATAGCTTGTAGATTGTACCGCTTGATTTTTGAGAATTTGTTTCAACTCATTAATATGTTATATTGCTTTATCAATACATTATTATAATTAGTTATTGTAGTTATAGTTATAATAATAAAAATAAATTCATTCAACATACATGTTTATTTTTTAATCTAAAAAGTTTTGTTTGCTGGTGTGGTATGCGGGGTGTGTACAAGTGCTAATATATAAAAAATATAATGCGAATTTATTTCTGAGCATTGTTCAGGTAAGTGGTGTAAGTTATTTAATGTATTATGATGCAAAATAAATTTAGTCAAATAAGACTTTCTTACAAGAATAACTGGTTGATAAATATACTAACAAATTATTTGTTTTTGACATTTTTAAAGTGTTATTCAATACTTAGATATTAACAAATTGTGGATGAGTTGCTATGTATAGATTGTACAGAAGGGCTTGGCTGCAAAATCTTAAATAATTAAATTCAAATTAATTTCTGGGTATTGTGGTATTTATAGTTATTTTATTCATGCAGCACAGTTAATTATGTTTAATATGTCTAAAACACAAAAAATAAGATAGGATGGGCCAGTATTTGTGTGCATCATTTCAATAGATCTTTAATACAATACACATACCATTTCTTTTTCTGCTTCAGAATTGTCACATGGAAGCGGTGAATTTTGTGGTATATAACATTGTAGTTTTTTTTTCTCTCCAGTAATATTCCTATATCATATATTGTTATATACTGAAACAAGAAATAATATAATTACATAAATATTTATTTACTCAAAATGAAATACTAATTGTAGTAGCTTATAGTGTAAATCCTGCCAAGCGGCCACCTTTTCGCGTTTTATTTTCAATAATTGAAAACTTTCTCTCTGACCAAATCTTTCAAGATCATTTATGGAATAAAAGCATGAGCATTGAAGTATAATAAGCGTATGAATGTCTCCAAAATAAAACTTACGTGGTCCAATCAGCTGTATCAGTTAAACCAACTTTATCATCCTCCAACCAATTCTCACTCTGATTCACGATTCTGATGCTATTTTACAATAATAATTATGTAAATTTTAAATAAAATAAACGAGGGGCACAGAACACTATGTAAACAAATATCTAACTTACAATACCACAAACAACAAAATATGATTTTTATCCGTAATAATGTCTATGATTAGACGTATTTGGTAAATTGATACACATTATCTGTAGTCAATTCGGCACATTTGACAAGCTTACTTGCCAATTTCATCGTAGTGGCAACATTTTAGCTTATAAACAGTATATTAGTTATAGAAGGTTTATAGAACTGTTATGAATACGCAATTTTATCGAACGTTTCATAAACTTATAGAACATTTTAACTAATGAACGTTTTAAACGTTCTATAAGGATTTTTTATGAATAAGGCGGTATATTTTTATCGATAAAATATTTGTTCCAATATTAATTAGAGGAATAATTAATGAATATGTATTAAAAAACACATATCATTGATATCCCGTATCTATATATTTCGCAGGCTTAAAATTCTTAATTTACGAATGTTTTTTTTTTAACGGTAGCTCTAATTACAATATTGAAGTGAACAAAAATTATATTATATACAAAGCGCGTTAATTTAATTTAAATACCTACCTAATGAATGTTTCTTTTATTGATTTTGAAACTAGCAGCAAACTATGTACTTATTTCTTTTTATTTATTGCTTCTTAATCTCATCGAATATAAAAACAAATTTATAATGTTATTATTACATTAAATATTTCATAATATATGAAAAATAAATACGTCTCTTATTTTAACTTATTTTGATTTAAAAATTTGTCTATACATAATAGGTAGGTACATGTTAACTTGACACAATCATGTAAATCATATTAGCTGTAATAACATTGTTAATTGAAAATGTTTAAAGTCTCTCATCGTAATATAACGTGTGAATAGTTTTTAAAAATTTTAACTATCGTGTAAGCCATTTTAGGTGCATGTACGAAATGAACTCTATCGTATTTATATAAAATATATTAATCTCTGTAAAATATATTAATTTCAGATACGACGTATGCAGGACATGTTAACTCAAATGCAAGAAAAACTCAAAGCTTCCGATAAGAAACACGACAGTATTATTGATGTATAGAATATAGACTGCAAAAAGTAGTTTAGAAATAAAGCGATTTTATAGTTGTAATCTATAGTAAATTGAAAAATTCCAAGAATTTAAGTTACTGTAGTATGTTAATTAATTCACCAAAATCTTAACTAAGATAAATAATGTTAATATAAAGAATACATTCCATAGGCGAGTATGAATCTTGCCCTTGTTTCCGACATTCACGTTAGATTTTTATAATTTTTACTCAACATATAGATAAAGGTAATGGTTTAACATTTATTTTAAAAACCTACATAAAAGGAACGAAGTATGGAGTGGTTATGTTTCATTCTTCAATTAAGAGGTAGAGTTCTAAGAAAACACATATTGTCAACAATTTTTTTTGGCTTAACCTTGTTTAACTATTTTATACCATTTTTCAATAGTTATACATTTTTTAGCTAGATTTGTAGACGAATATATCACAGTTTTAATATTTTTAAATTAAAATGTTAAATGTTGTTGTGCTGTCATTTTGACACATATTTCAATAAATACAAGATCGCAAGTGACAAAATTTTAGTACCCTATTATTACATTAAGTTCTTTCGTTAGAATTTAATGTAACATATGAAAATGAAAAAGAATCGTGAAAAGAAGACTCGTTTGAAATATAGCCTAACTGTTATCTATTATTTTTGTAATTTCCTTAAATTTTTATATTTTATTATATCAGTCACATATTTTTTGTTAAACTAATACAAATATGCATTTTCACAAAGATATACCAAAGTTTATAATACATAAAACGATTTTTTGTAATAATTTTATTATACTTAGTAAATTGAAACTTTACACTTATTGATTTGATTTTATTTCCTTTCCTCTAAAAAAAAATAAACAACGTGCCAATGTAAATAATATTTGCGTTTATAAGGACAAACATTTATATTCAATAACAACTCATTACTTTTTACAAATTGGGCAGAATCCACTTGTTATTGATAAATGAAAATATAGTAAACGCTTAAAAGATTTCAGCTTTATAAGGATCCGAGGTGGTATTACTTTCGTTAACATCATTTGTAGAGCTAATACTCGTACAAACACAGCCAGTGGGAATCGAATTCACAAGGACCATTTTTACAGTCAGTTACTGTATCTTATTCGAAAAGAAACTAATATATAATTAATACATCTACTGCTTAACTATCTACCTACTTACTAATATAAAAAAATCTATACTGATATGATAAAGCGTTTGTTTGTTTGTTTAAACACTAAGATCTCTGGAACTATTGGACGGATTTACCTTTTTTGGTTTTGTATGAAAGTTACTTTATTCAGGATTTAGAATAGGGATAGGATAACATTACGGTGTAAGTCTAAGTTAGCCTTAAATAATAAACTAACAATAATAATGAATGCTATCGAATTGCTTTAAAAGCGTGCGCTGCAAAAATAGTTAAATATATAACAGTACATTGTACATCTATGTCTTATAAATAAGTCATAATAAGGCATTTTGTGACAAAAAAATATTGTAAATTGCATGTTGATATTTAAATATTAAACGAACTTACGTGTACGTGAATTTCAATTATAATTATATGAGCGGCTTCATTCGAAGCAATTTATCATAAATTGTAGCTACGCCCACGCAGCAGCTATCCACGAATATTCTGAGGTAGTCAAAAAAAAAAATTTTCACACTACCGTCATAATGCCTTTACCTAGTTCCTGGTTCTTCATTATATTTAAATTATTATATATGGTATGGTATGGTATTCTAAAGATTGTAAATCGCTTCGAATGGAACTGCTCATATAATTATGATTGAACTTCACTTTTATTTTCTTCTTGAATAGTTCCTCTTGTGTTTGCCTATCTTGTAAAGATAGTAGTATATTTTACATTTAGTATGAAAACTCGAACGGACAAAATAAAATATAAAAACTTTTATTTGTGGCACGTGCCACACGGGATCGTAGAATGAAGTGAGATGTCATACCAGGATAGAGGTAAGGTATTATGACGGTAATGTGAAAATATTTTTTTCGTGATTACCTCTGAATATCCGTGGATGGCCGCTGCGTGTGTGAAGCTACAATTTATAATAAATCGCGAAGATTGAAGCTGTTAAATTTAATGAATCTTATAGCAAATGCAGTAAAACAAAAGAATTATAGGTGGGATGCGACCGAAGCCGCGAGTGGACCACTAGTATTGTTTTTTTTTAAGCTTTATGCTGTTTCCCCTAGGTACTCAACAGATAAGGCATAGTGGGAACTTCATGTTAATACACTCCGTTAGTAATGAAGACACTTCCGGTTCCCATGTTTTTTGGAATAATTTAACTTCCATTTTTTATAGCCTAAAACTCACCGCAAAAATCTGTAGGTATTTGTTTTTTTATTGAATTTTTTTTGAGTAAAATTTTGCAACCATGGTGTAATCTATTCTATATTACACCATGGTTGCAAAATTTTAACGCAATAACCTTTACTTAAATTTACTGTAATTCGTTTTTGTTAATAAATCGAAGGTACATGTTTGTTTTAGTAAATCCAACATCATTTGGAAGAGAATACCGTAAGGAATCAAAAAAGTAATGGTTGGCATTGACCACAGAACTTCATCATCTATACCCATTGTCAATTTACAGTCAGCTGCAGCCTTGGGTTGTCAGGTATAATGAAGAGATGTCTTATTGTTAATTATTTGCACTTACGTATTTTTGATCTGAATCATATATCAAACTAAAATTTTACCTTTTACCTGTTCAATAAGTGCTGTGGTTGTCATCATCATCATCATAGCATGATAAAACATAATTTATGTTTTATTACATCACGCTATGATCAATGGGAGTAACAAAAAAATATTGTAAGAACTGAAGTTTGAAAGCTTCAAAAGCGTTGTTTTCTATATCAGAAGTTAATAAGTAGATACTACAAATAGTTATTAAAACAGATACACCATTCAGTTTATTAAATAAATAATCCTTTCATTTAAGCACGTAAAACTGCGGTGATTCGGTGGTCGTCATCTGATGCAAAAGTTATTGCGGAAGCAAAAAAAATATCACAAACCAATACAATGTTCACAAAACGTAGGAAAATAAGGAAATTTTGCGACTAATACTGTCAAAGTTGAAGTATTTTATAATAGTCGATAAGTATAAAAACACTTTTTACTGATTGATAAATGTTAAACTAGTTTATCTATCTTTATCTATACACTTCACTATATATTGTTTTACCTGTAAAGTTGGCAGCATTGTTAAAATGTAATTTCTTTCATCTAAAAATGTTTCTAATCCAACGCATATTAGAGTAATTTCTAAACTAATGTAGAAGTAATCTATCGCCAAACAATATTTAATCTGTGGATACAAAATGAAGACTGGAGATTGAAAAATAATGACATTTGTCAAAGTACTTTAGAATATTAATAGTAGTAGAATACCATATATCGAAATTTATTTCATAAACTGTGTAAATAATTAATATTTTATGTCGTAATAATATGTCCCAGTATTAGAATATATAAAATTATAATGGCGGACCGTGATTTATCGTTAGGCCCACGAGAAGGAGTAACGTACCCTATTAAAGTACAGTACTGTGGCAATTGTTCTATGCCCATAGAATATTGCGAGTATTATCCTGAGTATGATAAATGTAAACAATGGCTAGAAAAAAACTTGCCAACAGAATTTGAAAAAGTAAAAATTGGTAGGCACAAATATAAAAAATATACATGCTCCATTCATATTCAAAGGTTATAATAATATTGATTCTTATAATTTTAGATGAAGATGATAATGGCGGTGGTGAAGAAGAAAAAAAAAGACAGAAACGAGGCGGGAAAGGTATGCTTAAGTCAAAGAAAAAAGAAGATGTCCCAAAGCTTGTGCAAGTCTCCCGAGCTCCTCGAGGCAAAAAGAAATCTGTCACTGTTGTATCAGGATTAAGCACTTTTGGTAATTATTTTATTCTGTTAAATAAAAATATCAAATTAATTAAAGAGATATTTAAAATATATCTACTATTTCACAATTATCTTTTAATACATCTTATTTTACAGATATTGACTTAAAAGTAGCTGCAAAATTTTTTGGCACTAAATTTGCCTGTGGTTCATCAGTAACAGGTGATGATGAAATAGTAATTCAAGGTGATGTAAAAGATGATTTATTCGATGTGATTCCAGAAAAATGGCCTGAGGTATAAATAGTCTTATATTTTTGCAATGATAGTAGAATATTTATTATATAGTATTATGTTATGAATTATGCACAATTTTATTTGCAGATTGATGAAGATAGCATTGAAGACTTGGGAGATCAGAAGAGATAGTCATTATTTTGAAAAACTGTCATTAAAGAATATTTACTTGTGCTTCATAAACTTTTTGTGACAAATTGTATGTTTTTTATTCATGTGAAATAGAAAAAGAAGTACATATTTTTTTTATTTATTTTCACCAACAATCATTGTAATAATTTGTAGAATTTTCATATAATAACTTAAATATAACATGAAAACAGCGCCATCTATTCAATAAAATCTCAAAGTAACTAATATTACTAATCGTTTTTATCATCTAGGAGGGCGCTGCTTTGTACAAAAATGCACCATAATTCAACTCGGTATCTAAATTTTTTGTATTTACATTTTAAAAATACTAAATAAAATCTTATTATACAATAAGATTTTATTTAGTATATTTAGTATTTTTATTATACATGTTAATATTTTGTTAAATTTAAAGCACATGTTATTCACCACAAGCAATATTTTTGCTGTTTATTATTTTGTAATGGTAACACAGTCTTAACTTTGCAAAATCAAACACAACATAACACAAAATAAAATCACTTTTATACGTTTTGCGTTCATTGTACATAGTGTTTTGGTAGAGATAAAATGTTGCAATAGTATTGTTTACATATAGTGCTAAAATTGTAAATGGAAGCTTGTAGGAAGTGATTAGGAGCTCAGCATCAGAATGTAGCGCTTAGTCAAGTTCCAAAAAACGAGATTCAAAAATTATAGTATCGATCTTTGTCTTTATATAAAGTGTGAAATATAATAAACTAAAAATGTCAGTGGTTAAGGGAAAAGCTTTAGTGAAAATGGAAGTAATCCAAGTTGGCGAATATGAATTTACCAAACAAGATATAATAGGCCATGGAGCTTTCGCCATGGTGTACAAAGGAAGGAAAAGAAAGGTATACTTATTGATGTCATAGCGTTGTTCCGTGTCTAATTAACGGTGAATAATCGTTATTCCTCACGTTTCAAACAAACTGAGAACTATATTTTGGTTGCGTGCAATATTGATTTGTTTTAACGTGGGTGTTGTAAATTGTAAACGTCACATCAATTGACGCTGGTTTTAATGACCAATGAAGCAATCTCAGATTTTTAATAAGATGGCTTTAATTGTGTTACACTTATTTATATCTTTTTTTAAACATTTATAAACACAATTATATTTTTAATTTGCCAAATATATTATAATAGTCATTCTTTAATTTTGTAATATGTCTTATATATGATATAGCAATTGGCTTAGCTTAGTATTGTTTGTATACAAATATGCATTAAATTATTGCAGCTTATTAAGATACAACAACAATCTATGATTCCTGGTTTTCAGAAAGACAATAATGGCAGAAAAAAATATACACATTTTTATATTTTGTATATTTTAGGTCAACAAACATCTTTTTTTTAAATGTGCAGTAATAAATACAGTTAGTTAGCCAAGAAAATAAGAAAATCTTTGGAGATAATGATGAATGAAACTATTTATTTTAATATAAATATACATTCATCTTCATAAAAAGTTTTTTGAAACAAAAAGTATCTTGTTATTTTAAACCATTAATTTAGTTATGACTAATGCACTTAAATAGTAATGATGTACAATTGTCTTAATACAATATTGTTGATGTTAATTATATATAATTAACATACAGCTAATACTATACAGCTAATAACAAATTAATGTATGTTTATTGTTGAACCCAAAATTTTAAAATATTTTGCTTAAAACTTTCAAGTTTATTTTAATTTCTAGAAATATATGTTTAGAATTTATATTAAAAAATATATAAATTATCAACCATACTTAAAACCTATTAAAACAACAAACAGAAAAACCAACTTACTTCTACTAAATATGTTATCACAAGAACATAAAATTATCCCATTCTTAGAATAATTTATTTACCATTCTCTTACTTTTTTGAAATAGCCAATAATTTTAGGAAAATATATTATTTTTAATCTCTCTGCTTGTAAATCAATTTAGCAGTCACTACACTTCAATATGCTTTCAATCACTTTGCAATATTAAATGAGACATTCAATATTTTTTGAAATTTATTAAAATTGTGCAATTTCTTTAGGATGTTTCATATAAGGAACACTATGTGCTGTAGGGTTAAATATGTACACGAAGAGAATTATTACTTAGCATTCCATGGATTGAACCTGTACGTGTGTAAGGGTGGTGTTGCAGGTTGAGGATCTCAGTGCAGGGCCTGGGACTGATATCTCAAGTGTAGATGCCCCTTAACTTGAGGAGTGTAAATGAAATATTTAATATTTAAATTTCTTTGCTCTGGTGTTTTGCCACTCAACATGCAATGCCTCCAGAATTTGTCAGAAATTGAGGAATGGAGTATTTTAATATTAGGCTTCCTCTGCTTGCCCTGCTACAACCAGGACACAGTGTAAAGGGGAAAAAAATACTGTAAAGTTCACAATGCTGTTGCAGCACTTGGCTATAAATGTGATGTTGTGGTTTCAATTCTTACTCAGATGAATGTACTATCTTTATTTCCCCACTTTAGAAATATAAAATGTGGTGTTGAGCTCCACTACTAAATGGACAATGTCTCCAGATGGAAAGTGGAATCTTTTGGGACCAGGTTCTTTTTTGTCTACCGTATAAGAATATGCAAAATACAGCACAAAGCTGAAAGTTAAATTTAATAACTTCATTAAAAAATATGTTATAGGGTATGTATATATCCTATAAACTTTACACTTCACAAAACTGCTAAATTGTTTTTTTCTACAAGATTACTTACTATCATTAATTAATCAAAAGAATAGTTTATGATAGTTAGTATATCGGACACAGATTTTGTATATTATGCAGTCAGGAGTTTGTTTATGGACATTCAAACTGCATAGGCATATCTACATATATAAATATAATAGAAGTGTATGTCTATGATTTCAAAATAAATGTTTTTAAAAAGTAAACTAAAATATAAAGCAACAATTTTAACATTTTTGTCTGTTTGTGTGGGCTAATCTCTGGAACAGCTGAATTGATTTTTATGGGACTTTGACATAGAAACTTTCAGAGCAACATAGTGCTTCTTATCCCAAAATTTCCCAGGTATGATGGGGGCTTTGCCAATTTTCTATAAATAATAGTATAATTAAGGCAGGCAAAATCGCGGGCAGCCCCATATTTAACAATAATGCCACCACTCCCCACAGTTTACACGTGATATTTATTGAACTGTTGTTACTAACAATCTTTAGCTATCCTTGCTCTACTCAAATGTAAAAAGGTAAATAAAATAAAATACAATCACAGCTTTGAGCAGTAAAATTATGTTCAAGAAATGCATATATAATGCATTTTTTGGGGAAAATAAACGAGATCATATTTTTTTTTACTTTACATATTTTCTGCTTTATATAAGAAAAATAGAAGGAACCTAAAATTTAACTATTTAATTTTCCAATAATATTATGCTGCTGGGTATCAAAACAAATTGCCTCATATTCTCTGCCGACAGTCAAAAACTATACATAATTAAAATACCTACAAACATTCAATTCAAGAATCGAACTATTGCGTGTACATTTTGACACTTCCTCAATTCGCCATAAAGGCGCACCTAAAAATAAATGTAAAAAAAAAAATATACTGTATCTTATAACGATCTTAGTAATTTGCATAAAAAATAAAAATAAAAAATTTTAGTCATACAGTCGTTGATTTAGGAGTTTGGTTTCAACTCTTTGTGCAAATAAAATACACGAGACAATGCGTCGCTGCACAATACGACACGCGCCGTGCGCCCCAAGGGCACTCCATCATAGACACGTGTAGACCTAAAGATCGCGCTACGTTACAATATCTACATATTCTAAATATATATCTAAAATTATACGTACTAATCATCCGCAATATGTATAGGGTTATAAAATAATATAATTGTTCTGTTCTGTTCTGTTTCTTATTTTATGGCTTTTAGGCGTGCCAGTAGAGCACAGTTTATTTCGCCAATGTCACGTAGAATGGAGAAGACACGATGAAGATTGGTAAATTAAAAACAAAAGAAAATATCACTTAAAAGACTGAATGAAAATAGAAGGTCTAATTAGATATACCACCACCTGAAAGAAAAAAAATAAAAACATGACATCACAAACTAAAATACAGTAAATCTACAACAAACAGTGTTAGTATAATGTATACCTAAAATAATATAATTAAAACATTAGTCACCAAAAGTCAAAATTATCATTTAGAGTACCCACTTCAATTTTTGACTTGAAAATATGCAAAGTTGTGAATACATACATAGTTGTTGTATTATGGTACTTAAACTAGTAGAAAGGGAAGAACATTATGAAATTAGGTCAAATAAATGTAATCGTTGCACAAGCCTATGGAGTGGAATGTAGAACGTTCTAATGTTAGCCCAACGATTGCGCACCACTAGCTTCCCCTGGAATATGAGCAAATAAAAAGTATGCCTGCGAGAATGCCAGTTAAATATACCCTTAGACTAAACAAGATTGTTTCAATACTTATTGAGAAAACGTATAAGAATTTGGACCTAGCGGGATTTGTAACCGCGCCTCTTTGGAAACCGTCCTAGAGAAGAGGCGCGGGTTCAAATCTTTATATGTTTTCTCAATAAGTATTTTTCTTTCCTAAGTGTGGAATAACACTTTAAAGATGTTAAAAAAAGATTATTTCAAATTATCGAACTCCAAAGAAAGACAATTTGGTAGTATAATTTAATTTGTAATGCGTACTTATGTATACATATAACATACCTAAATATTTTACATACAAATTATTTAGTAGGTACCAGGAATATTCAAAAGACTGATTGAATAAACAACTGATATTGTTAAAAGTAGTATTAGTCCCAAGTTCCAATTATATCAATGAAATACTTTGATAATTGATACACGCGTAAAAAAGTTATAGGTTACTGTTGTTAAATAGAAGAATTAATAGTTGGAACCCATTTAAATACTACAAGGCCACTGTTAAGATTTAACTGCTTCATGAATAGGTCCCGAATGCTAATTTTTCTATTTCATTACACTTAACACATTTCTTTCAGTTTCACGCTGTATCCCACATATAACAAAATTAGTAGAGGGTACCTAGTGTTAAGACACTCCGTTTTCCACTTTCCACCGAATTAACATTGCGTGAACAACAATTCACGACAACAGCACGACTGGGATCGAACTCAAAATCGCCACGATACAATAACATCCTTGGCCCCTGTGCCACGACGGCCTTAATACACGGGGTCGGGACATAGTTCGTTAATATAATTATTTTACTGCTATTTTTCACAGCACGTGGAGCAGAACACGTGCTGTGAAAAATAGCTTATTAATTATAGTAACAGTAATAAGGGCTCCAAGTATGTTTTTGCCTGTTTAATTTATAAATATAAGTACAGTCATCTATACTTACTATATACAATAATTAAAGCTAATAAGTATCTACTAAATATTTACTTAACACAAATTCTTATAAAAACGTTATAACTTAGTTCGGGTAATATCTCAAATGACCTAAAGATTTTAGCAATTTCGAAACCAAATAAGCTCGTCTTAATTTTTTATAGATTACATGTCTAAAATTGTATTCTCTTTATATCACTGGTTCCCAACCAGTGGTCCGCAGAAGCCTAAATATGGTCTGCGAACGATTTTAATTTTATGGCTGAGGATGGTGAGGGGAAATTTCTGTCTGATTATCACAGTTCATGTTTATTATACCTATATGCATAGTGGTCCCTGCTACCAAGAATGATATAAAAGTGGTCCTTGATCAAGAAAAGATTGGGAACCCCTGCTTTATATATTTATCTGTTGCACATCACTACCGTGTGCTCTTAACGTGTAATATGTATTTCTTATTACTCCTTCCTGTAAATCACGTAACGAGTTTCCGTTATGTTTTCACTATCATAACTTTCATTTCATATTTTTTATGAAGATTTATATATTATATAGAATACATTCTTATTAAATTGGATTAAAAAAATCGATATTTTAATACATTTTCTTCACAACGTCTTATAAAAACTTCTAAGAATGTTTTTCTAAAGACTATATAAAAGTGTGTACAACTACATGATACTGTATTTTCAAAATTATTTATGAAGAGATATTTATGCAATTTTGAAATACGTAATTTGAATTCCTAAAAAACATTAACCCATATCAAAGATACGTTGGTCATTAAAGCTAAATAAGATGTTTATAAGTAATTACTTGTTAATTTGTCAAAAAGTTTCTTCAAAATGGGCTATGAAAATATAGAAAATGGCTTAAATGTAAAAACTACAGAAAAATACATTATTACGTACCGAAAGTGACAGGATAGGTAAATATATTTAAAATGTTATTATTATTGTTCCCAGAATCCGTCACAATCAGTAGCCGTTAAAGTTGTTACAAAGAAAGGTATCCAAAAAGCGTCAGAGATCCTTGTCAAGGAAATCAAAATCCTTCGTGAGCTGACGGCACTGCACCATACGAATCTTGTGGCGATGCACGACTGCATGGACAGCCCCGCTTACGTATATGTGGTCATGGAGGTAAGTGTTCATATTAGATCACTGTATATTTGATTTTTCATTATAAATTGTTATTGTATTTGCTTAAGTACGGAAATCTTCTATGTACGTTGCATAAACATTGCATTATAATGGAAACTATCTAATATCATGGATATTTCCTATAAAGACTACAATTCAAACGTTATAAGCAAAAAAAAATGTATAAGTTTGAGCTAATTAATTTTATATTACTTTTTACTTATAAATTTAAAGTTTAATTAATACAATTTAAATATGTTATGAAAATAATAGGTAAATCAAATGGTTGAACGTGTCGATGATAAAATTTTTATATACCAATGTCGAAAGAAAATATACATTGTTTATCTTCACACTTTATACAGCCTTCAGCAGGGTAAAAGGAACCTATTATTAAGTCACAACGCCTCCTACTTTCCGCTAAATTCCCGAGATTTTGCGTGTTGACAGTACTCAGCGCCGTGATTTGTCTCTTGAAACCAAAGCTAAAAACATAGAAAAGTGCCAATCGAACGCACAACCATCGCGTTCAAAGTCAATAATTTTCTTAATAACCTCAAAAAAAAATTTAGAATTTTTATCTATTATATATGAACCTACACTTTTTGAATCATTTCTTCGCCACTACTATATATTGCCTCATGGATATCTAGTAGTATTGGAATATGTATGGAATTAACACACAATGTATACAGGGCATTTGTATTGTTTGATGATCACAATTACCAGGAAATTGTTAAATAGTTAACGGCCATTAGGTGTCGTTCGTAACCCACTGGCCTTGCCCTTAATCCGTACAGTTTGATAGCTAGCGATGGCGTATATTTAATATATGATCTGTGATCAAAACCATATTTATATCATATATTTTAAATAAAACTATTAATTTGTGTATATTTTAAATAAAATCATGCGGCGTTGAGTTCTGCCACTCAACACGCATTGCCTCCAGAATTCGGCAGAAAGTGGGGAACGGAGTGTCTTAACACTAGGTTCCCTCTGCCTACCCTGCTGTGTGCGGGATACAGCGTGAAGCTGATTAAATAAAATTATATTTATATCGTATATTTTAAATAAAACTATAAATTATCTACAATACATCGTATAATCAAACTAAATCTATGTATGCAGAAGGTAAGTATAATGTTAGGTTAAATTCGTCATACGTTCTTCTAAAACAGGGGTTCCCAACCTTTTCTTGATCAAGGACCACTTTTATATCATTCTTGGTAGCAGGGACCACTTAGCATGTAGGTATATTAAAAACTAACTGTGATAATTAAACAGAACCTTCGCCTCACCATCCCCAGTCATAAAATTTAAATTGTTTGCGGACCACTTTTAGGACTCTGCGGACCACTGGTGGTCCGCGGACCACTGGTTGGGAACCACTGTTCTAAAACGATAAACGTGGCCAAAGCTTCTTTGGATCGTGATTGGTTAGAATAGTATATTTATATAAAACTTGTAGTCTTTTTCTTATTATATATTACGCCTATATATTTTTATTTATAGCCACAAAAACCGGTTTACCTTTGCTTAAATAGATATTTTTTGTTACCTTTTAATGTAAATTAAACTAATTATGAACGAATTTTTTTTTATTATATTTTATGACAATTATTAAAGCAATGTGTAAATTTTATGCGTGTTCGCAAATAATATAATCTATAATTGTTACGATATAGCGAATCTATTGCGTTGTGATGTCGCTATCTCTAAATATTCGTCACGCGAACAAAGCGTGGCGTCTGCGAGATTACGCGCCAAATCCGCTACTTGTAAAGTATATAGACTCACACGTGTTTAAAGTTATTTTCATATTTCACCATTATGGCACAGTATCTGTTTTAATATGATGGTTATGGGTTGAAATCCCATTTGATTGAAGATGTTATGATTGCCATCGACATTGTTAAATTGGGTGAAGAGTAAAAAACGGATTGACTTATTATGTTATTATATTTTAAATGAAATTATTTTAACCGGATTAATCACGTATATTTAAAATTTAACATTTTGGAAACCTGACGTTTCGAACAATTTGCAGTAGTCCGTGGTCACGGTTAGATGTTAAATCTTAAATTTACGCGATTAATTCAGTTAAAATAGTTTCATTTAAAATTTGTAATAATCGTGAAAATCAAAGAACTTATTATGTTATTATATGTTTACTATTCAATGCAAATGCATGAGCAAAAAACGTCTGTATTTTCATTATTTTGCATTTAGATAATATAATTGTAGTAAATATAACTTTAGTGTCGTAGCTGTATTCATTACATCTTTAATCTAAATATCGTTAGCGATAACAGACCAGACGGCAAAAAATATTATCTCACTTTACTCGTTGGCACTGCGACACGTTTTGCCCTTTTGTTAAACGGTGTCGCCGTTCTGCCCCACTAACCTTTATATCACTAATAACTTTGAAATAATCTATGCATTTAACATATTTATCTAATACATACTCTGTTATATTTCAAGCTTCACTTTGTTTAATAGGCATATATGTTAAACTCTTTAAATATTTAAGTTCTATGTTTATTTGTGATTATTATTTTAAAGAACTATCATTTTTTCTATTTAAAATGAGCAGATAGATTTTAAGTAGGCTTCATAAAGTGGATGACGCAATCATTAACTCGCTTGCGTTCAAACCTAAATGTCCCCTCGTTTTCTTGAGATCTGGGCTGCGTTCAATGAATAGTACAGTACGGTCAACAAGTCGTGGCCGTCCTAAAGTTAGGTTTTCTGAACTTTTGTGCAATGTTCAGTCGGGAAGAAAATAATAGATAAATCGTAAAATGAAATCTGCGCAAGTACAAGTAGCTTTACGGCGGCCACGACTTGATGACCGTACTGTAAGACACATAATGTGTTTCAATAATTGCGCAGAAACTGCCGACACTACGTCATAATATCTACCTCACAAAGCGACGTGAAAGCTGTTGAACGAAAGCAAACTGATAACATGTTTACAAAATAAATTGCGTAGTACTTTTTCTTGGTAATTCAAAGTAATGGTAATTTTTTTAACCATTTATATATTTATAAAATTTAGCATCCATATTAGTTATTATTTAAATAGTATATGTTTTTTTTAATTATGTACAGTTTGTGTTTATTATATACATATTTTTATTAGATCAGCAACGCTTAACATAAAGCAGTGCTAGAGTATTTGTAGGTGATGACGGTATATTCATTGTAATTTAACTATAATTTATTAAAAATATCGTAAAATAAAATAAAAATAAATATTGAGTAAAATTATAAACAAGAACGAAAAAAAAATATTAAGTAATTAATAATAGCTAACATTTCGTTTGTAAATTGTTAGTGCAAGTACCTACAAAAATAATGAAATAACCTACAAAAATTATAAAAAAATAACATTAATATTACACTTTGTCGGTGACCCTTTTTGCCAAAGAACGCAGACAGCTGACAAGATGCAGTTCTATTTCAAATAAAAAAATGCAATTTCAAAAAATATTTTTTTCTGAGCGATAAACTCGGCTAAGCTTGAAAGTGACACACCGGAAATCTTAATGTTTCAGCTTTCTATCAAACCACCGCTGTTCTAAATTTCAATTCCTAAATATGTTCTAATCACGTTTTTTATCTAATAATTTTCATATACAATATTTTTACTAATAAATACATATATTATATTTAACATTTATAATTATATTTTATATATTCTAAATTTATATTATCGAGGAGTAGGAAATTCAGGTCAGTAACCTTGAGTGACTAATCTTATACTTTGATTATCAAAAGACGAATGGTTGATACGAATATGGAACACTACCAGCTTTTCTAACGATTACGCAGTGCGCAGTATAGATGCATTTATTTACTACGTTTTATGTTCACAACTCTTAAAAATGTCTTATCGTTACTATCTTATTATCCAAGTGTTATAAAGGCAAAGTGCAGTGCTGAGTTCCGCTACTCAACACGCATTGTTGTCAGAATTCTGCGGAAAATGGTCTGATCCCTAGATTCCCTCTGTCTTACCCTGCTGTGTGCGGGATACAGCGTGAAGCTAAAAAAAAATCATATACGGTAAAACGCCGGTTTACTGAGAAAGGCGTTTTTGTAGAATTATAACGCAACTTTTTCCCCAAGTAAGGTTATTGTTCGTTATAAACTAACGGAACACTGCGAGATGCCTCGTTTACACATGCATGACAGGCAGTCGACCACGCATCCGCCTGCACTTTACGCTTCTACCATTAATTTCTTCTATCACTGTTTTTAAAAATTAAAATTTAATTACGTATAAAAAAAATAAAAAAAGAGCCTTTATTTTTTCTAACCTGTCTACAAAATTTTTGTTTTTTACTTTTAACTAAAATTATATTTTTTTACAATTTTTATATTTTAGGAATTTCTTAATCTTCAACTAATATCAACTACCGGGTCAGGCTGTCCTGCGATATAGACCTCCTCAAGTTCAATCCCCTTATGCCGGTCTAGTACTATACATCTCCATCCCTTCGGTAGATCGTCTTCACGCCTTTTAATCCGTCTTTTTACGTTACTTGGGTACTACCACTTGGTATTTTGAAACTTTTAGTCCACTTGCCTGATTGATTTCATTATGTGACCAGTCCATTTCCATTTCAGAGTTCGTATTTTAACTTAGGCCTTTTAATCTTAGGTCCATAATTTACTCCTTCCCATTTTTCTTTGGCATACTCCAAGCCTGTGTTCAATTTTCCATGATCCAGCCAATTCTGACAGCCGTAGGTGAGGTCTGTAAGGATAAAAGTGTTAAATATTTTATTTTTTTCTCAAGTAGGCACCGAATTATTTTTCATTATTTCTCGGAGGGACTTGCCAAATGTTATTTACTCATCTATCTACTTCGTTATTTGGCAGATCTTTTACCTATATTACTTGACTCAGGTATATATTCGTTGACATGTTCAATCTCTTCATCCCCTTCTATTTTGACTTTGATCTTGTTAGTCATTAGTTTCGTTTTGCTGGTATACATTGATAATCCTGCTTTTTTACTTTCTGGTGCTAGTTGTGGCAGCATTATTTGTAGTGTCCGGATCTTTGCAAACAGGATTATGTCGTCTGCGAATATTAGGTGGTGTAGTTTTTCTCCGTTAATATGATGCCGAAGTCATCCCAGTTGAATTTCTCTCTAAGACTGCGTTGAATATCTTGGGTGACAGCGGGTCTCCTTGTCCAACTCCTCTCTGAATTTTGAATTGATTTTCTCTCTTGAAAATATTTTCAAGTTGTATCTTTTTTCTATTATTCTCATGTATATGTTTTCAACTCCTTGGTTTCTCAATGAGTCCTATATGTAATTATGCTTCAAAGAGTCGAATGCTATATTATAGTCCAAGAAAGATTAGTAGTATGGGCGGCTGTATTCGTTCGGATACAGCCGCCTTTCGGATTCGGATTCGGCGGATCAATTGTTGAGAAATCTGATCGAAATCCGGCTTGCTTTATACTTACGTATAACATAATTTAATTTGTTTTTTATGTCTTTAATAAAATATTTGAAGTAAGTAAAGTATACTATGAACGATTTCAATGTAACTCAATGAAGTAATTCTCGTTAATAAATGTTACTACTTGGAACCTGACAAAATGATAATATAAATTAAATTACATTAAAATATTCCATAATAAATGATATAAATACCAAAGTGTTGAGGTCAATCGTTGCGTAGGGGCACGAGCATGTGACTGTAAACATGACAGGTTGTGGGTTCGATTCCCACTTGAGGATATAAAATATTTCATATTTTAATTTTTTCGCTCTGGTTGAGTTCCGTCACTCTACATGCAATTTCTCCAGAATTCGGCGGAATATGGAGAGCGAAGTGTAACACTAAGATCTCTCTGCCTATCCTGCTTTATGCGGGATACAACGTGAAGCTGATAAAATAAAATAAGTATTATTTAATTTATAAGCTTAACTTAAATAATATATTTAAAAAGGAAGAATACAATATATGCGTTTAATAAGCTGAATCATTGTATGAAACATATCCATTATTAAGTATTTTTTAGAGACATTGAAACTTACTAGTATATTAAAACATTTTTATTTCTGTCCTTAGTTATAAATAATTGGTAACTTATTCTATTTACATATTATAAATTATAAATACAAAAATTAATACAACGAAGAATCATATAAACATTCTATAAAAATAAAAATAAATTTGGATCTTGAATTTGAAGTGTGCCGTAGTAAAGATGGTTAATCTATTTACATTATCACTTAAGTAGAACTTTGACTACGAATTCCTTAAGTATTTTATTCACACAAACATATAACTTTACTCTAATCAACGTTTAATTTTTATATTAACTGCAATGCAGTTTTAACATTGTCGATATTTCAACACTTTTTTATCATAAATGATTTCATTCAGATCGAGTCCATTCATCATCATCTCACAAGGTTCTATTTTACAAGAGTATTTAAACAGGCGATTTTTCCGTTTTATCTTGTAAAGGGACTTCTTCAGGAGCACCATTGATATTCGCGCCCGATCTTTCGCCAGCAGCTCTGTTAGGTGAAGAACTAAACTTTTTCTTAATAGAACTCCAATTTTTCTTAATTGTTATCCCAGCTACGACTACTACCATTCCAGCTACGACAATACCAATTACACTTTTATCTACGCCACCGCCACTACTTGCGTTTGAATCTGATGTCTTAGCGCCAACCTTCACATTTGGATCGACTGATACATCTTTAGGTGCCTGGTCCATATTGCTTGACGATTTAGTATCGCTAGGAGCCTTATCTACCTCAGTGCGGAGTGAATATTCGCTTACAGGTATATTTTCTTTAGACGGGACCAAAGCTTCAGGTAATGATGAAAGTGTTGTTGTAGCAGAAGGCGCTTCTGTTCCGGAAACATCAGATTTCTCTTCTGGATGTTTATTCCCAACAATACCAGCATTTAATGAAATCATACCTGGTAAAGTGGCATCAAATAAATTCTCATCAATGTTTTGAGGAGCATCAGGACATTCTATTGAGTGTACATCACATGATTGTTCGCAAACTGTTTCTAATGTTTCTTTTAAAGATCCACACAAATCCAACATTAATTCAGAACTGCTAGATGGCAAAATTAATTTTCTTAAAGATTTCAAATTGGAAAATGCGTCCTTAGATAGTCCCTGAAAATTTCATAAATTGTGGTTACAATACATATTGCAGATAGCCAGCCAGCAGTGGAAAGTAGTTACTTGAACGAATTGACCTTACCGTTCTCATATCGTTGCCTCCTAGATCGAATTCTTCTAATTTAGTTAGAGATAAACTGTTCTTGAGATCTTTTGGATATTCAATTAACCTGTTGTTCGCCAATTTTAATGTAACTAACTCCGGTAACTCGCTGACAGACTGTAATAAAAATTGAACACATCATAAAAATTATAAATGTTATGTTACATAAAATTTAATCGTCAATAAAAATGTAACATTTTTATAAATATTACCTTTTTCAAAGATAATATGTGATTTTAGTACAATTTGATTTCAATACACTAAAACTTTTGTAAAGCGTCAAAGAAATCGTGAAACTTATGTCAATTTTCTTAATTTTTAACGGGTATAATTCTTAAATAAAGTAAACCAGTGCAATAAAAATAATAAAAGTTTTAGATATAATAATATTAATTATAATAAAATATTATTAAATGTGGTGTACATTTAACAATATTTTATTATTAATTTACAAAAAAACTACAGGCAAGACAATTAAAAAATATATATGTCCGTGTAATTATTTAGATATACTTACACCTAATGCTAGATCCATTATAGAATTATTGTTAGCATTTAAGACTTTCAATTTTTTTAAATTGGACACTTCCTTAGGGATTTCTGTCAATTTATTATTATGTAGTTTTAAAGTAGTTGTTCTTGGATCTATCGGAGATGGAAATTCTTTTAGGTCGTAACCTGAGCAATCCACTATATAATTATCTGTGTCCCCTTCAGTATTACATACACAGGGTTGCGGACATGGCAGTGTCGTAGAATTAGACTCTGGTTTTGCGATATTATCATCATCGATTGGATACTTTGACACATCTGCATTTTGTAGTATAGGTATAGGTATCGAGTCAGTAGTACTATCAACTACAGGTTCATCTATTACTCCACTTCCACTACCTTCTATAAGTCCCTCTAAGTCAGCGTTATCAGGAGGAAACTGATTATCTGTCTCAACAGGAATATGTAGTTCATCTTCATTTTGAGTAGAAACTGACCCAATACTGTAAATCGTATTAACATTAACCATGTGATACTTTTACAATCAAATTGATATCATTTATTTATCAAAGCGAAGTGACGTAAAATTGCTAAGTACATTGATAAGAACTGTGATAGGTGCAAGGGTGGGACCTGTTATGTGATCTTGAAAATATTTAAAATAAAATTTTTGCTTATTAGTGTATAAATAAAGATATATCTTATATTAAAATTAATTGAGAGGTAGCTTATCTGTGGCAACATTTTATTTTTATTATACAATAATAAAGTATAGTATCTAAATGTAAAATTGTATTTAAGTACATTAATTAAATTGTTTTTAGTATAAAAGACGCAACCAAAAAATATATAAAAAGAGAAAGAAACTTATTATGAATATAAATAAGTAGTGACAATGTTTAGCACTATGTACTACAATAAATATCTTACAATGTTTACTTACATAATGGAGATAGCCAAAAGTATACAAAACGATTTTAACTTCATGATCACCATTTAAAAAAAATTAAATCATGTATTAATGTTTTGTACCTGCCAGGTACTTGTATCGTCAGACTGCTGAACGCGAACTCACTGACACTTATAACTATTATCACTCATTGATAAGATTACCTGCAACGTGAAGCAGTTTATCGCGAGTCAAACTTGATAATATTATACGAATAAAAGGCAAAAACGTATAATACTATTAGATATTGCTAATATTGCCGACTTACAAACAGATATGAATATTTTTTGAAGGAAAAAAGGAAGATACAGCATTTATCACCATATTTAAATAATGCGTCCGTTTCCAAAAACATTGTTATGAGTAAAGCACATTACTAGAAATATTACTTCTTTGAATATCTTATCTAAATTTTATATAAATGTCAACAATTGGAAATAAAAAAATATATCTTTGTAGATGTGTATACAATACGCTCAAATGTTTACAGTAAAACACTTAGTAAAAAAAATCGTATAGATATTACATAATTACAAAGAAGTTATCATGGAAGATTTAATGAAATGAATCAAAGAGAAATAAATACATTTATATATATTTTTATCATTAATATACATGACTTTTTCATGATTGTGAACGATTCTTGTATTAATTAAGGTTCTTAGTTCTTAATTTAGGTTCGTATAGTTTCGAAAAAAAAACACCAAAAATGCCTACACCGCAAAGGGTTTCAGCCGAAACTGTGTCTTAATTGTAATGGTAATTGAACTGTGTCACTAATTTCGTGTAGGTTATTGAATTATATAATATATAATTATTATATTTGAAATTTATCACACTGTAGGATATTATCTTACTAATAATATTGTTTTTATGGGGCAAAAAGATTTGGAAACGCGACCGGTCGTGGGTTCGATCCCTCGAGCAATGAAATATTTATTTAAATGTAAAAATATGTTTTCCTCTGGTTGTTGCTTGGTTGTCGCTCTGGTTTAGAGGCAAAGCGCAGTGTTGAGTTCCGCCACTCAACACGCAATGCCTGCTGAATTCGGCGGAAACTGGGGAACGGAGTGTCTTAACACTAGGTTCCCTCTGCCTACCCCGCTGTGTGCGGGTTACAAAATAAAGGTGAAAACAAAATTTGGACTCATTTCGAAAACTTACTGAAAGTCATCAACATCATATGATCCCCTTTTTTGTGAATTAATCACAAATAATATAATATTCGATGTCGATTTTGTTGTTGAGTGTAGGTACTCTTGCGACCTCTTCTGAGTCGAGGCGTCTGAGTGAGGCCGTCTTGGCGCAGGGGCATAAGCGTGCTACTGTGGGTTCGACTTCTACTCGAGCGAATGAAATATTTAATCATTTTTTTATTACGTCCATAAGCGCGGTGTTGATTTCGAGAGAGCGAGAGTTCGACGCAAAGTGGTGAAGTGTCTTAACGAGAATGGAGTGTCTTACCACTAGGTTTCCAGTATCCCTTTGCATACCCTGCTACGTACAGGATACTAAAAAATATATTTTCCATCTTGTTTTTAAATTTTAATAAATGTGCAATGCGATCTCTAATAAAAATAATAATTAATTTAACAAAATAATAATATGTGTATAATTATGTGTTTTTAACAGTACTGCAATGGCGGCGACTTGGCGGACTATCTACAAGCAAATCGTTTACTCAGTGAGGGAACCATTCGTACTTTCCTCCGACAACTGGCGGAAGCAATGCGCGCGATACATGCTAAGGGCATCGTCCATCGAGATCTGAAACCACAAAACATCCTCCTCACTCACAACGTCATGCCACCGCGCACTCCACATCCTACTGAGATTACACTTAAAATTGGTTAGTCATTTATGTTCATAAGATGCATGAAATATTGAATATACATTTTATTATATTATATGACAATAAATATAGTTTAATATGGACTTTGTTGATTGATTAGGTAAGATTCTTAGAAGAACTGTAAAATATTTGTAATAAATATTCATCATTTTACTCATCAGTGACTTCTAAATATGAATACGTTTAAAACTATTTTTCATTTGGGGATTAATAAACCCAACCTAAGTTCAAATTGTTTAAATTTAGAGAAAAAATAAATAATTTATTGCCATATAAAATACAGTGTACGATAATAACAATATTAACATTTTTGTGTAGCGGACTTCGGCTTTGCACGATTTCTTGAAGAAGGAAACATGGCCGTTACACTCTGCGGCTCACCGATGTATATGGTAAAAATATTTATATTTCTAAATTTTATGGAAATTGTGAACTTTTTATATCATTTTTTTTTACTTTCAATACAATAATATGAAGCATTATAACTGTCATACCTATATTTAAAAAAGTGCTTATGTGACATTGTATTGAAAAAACATATATTGACCGTAGCTATTATTTTCAGGCGCCAGAAGTGATAATGTCGCTGAAGTATGATGCAAAAGCTGATTTATGGAGTTTAGGCACTATAGTATATCAATGCTTAACCGGCAAAGCGCCCTTCCAGGCCACGACTCCTCACGAACTTAAAGCCTTCTACGAGAACAGTATAGACTTACAACCCAAGTGAGTTGATACTATTTATTATTTATTGTATTCGTCTTTAAAAAAAGATATAGATTCAAAATAACAGATTCTTGCCATATTAAAAATTTTCATAAAAACTATACTGATAAGTGATAAAACTATACTGACAAATGAAGAACTGATATTGAATAATATTTTGATAATAAGACAAATAGAAATTATAATTTTATTTCATTTCATTCTTAAGTAATATAATATTAATGATTTACTTTCAAATACCACCTACAAATATATTTCTATTAATGAAGACAATAACGATATAAGTGACCTATTACTAAAACGGTCAATAAAATTATAAAAACTCACATCTATTTTTAATATATGTGGCGTCGTATTTTAAATCGCGTTTGCCATTATATAGCTGAACATATATTACACAGTCAGTGGCCATACTCAAGGTTGTTAATAAAAAAACCGAATTAAGTGTGGCTTCCGTGTTCAATGGTTGCTCTAGAATTGATGCTAATGCGTATAACTAAATATAATTTGGTGATATATTCTGGCCTAAATATTAAGATACGTATAATAATATCAATTTAATATCTTATTAGGTTTATTTAAAAAATATATATGAGATTAAAACTACTTTATATTTTTTTACAACATAATATAAACATTCCAAAAGGAAATATCTACATATTTCATAAATTAAAATTAGTTAATAGAGTATTTCATTGCTATTAAAAAAATCTAATAAATCTGAAAGGTATTCTTCAAGGAAACTACTGTAGATTATTTACTCATTGGATAAACTACATATTTTGTATGTTATATTTTTTTGTGGCGTAGTTTCGACGAGGTTTTTCTAAGATCAAATATAGACTTCGAGTTTCATAACTCAACTTGCAACTCTGTAAGAAAAGCGTAGAACTGAATATTTTAACACTAAATTTTCTCTATTAATCGAGTAACTTTGGCCAGTAAAGTGTGAAACTAGAAAAAATATTTTTAAATTTTGCTTACATAATAAAAGTGCACATGTTACATACATTATATAACTCGATGAACTGTGACTACCGGATACGATATCCTCGCAATTAAATATTTAAAGCAGATAAGGACTAGTAATAAGCGTAACAAATGGCGGCTTTAAATACAGTAGCAAAAAGATTGCAATTAACACTATTTTTACATTATTATCTTCTTTTGATTATACAATAAAAGCAAATAGATTTTTTATCTGAATAAAATGTAATATGATTTCTCAGCTTTATCTTCTTAAATATAATGTTATAAATGATATTATTTACACTACAATAAAGAAACAATTCATTTGTGGCCGAACAAAATAAATACATTTATATACTTTTTTATTAAAATAATGGAGAGACATTTATTATTTAAAAGCGAAATAAAGTAGTCATTGACGACATATCTTATTTTTAAACGTTTAATAATAAATAATATATTATTTTGGTAAGTAATGGATGTTCTCAGTCGTCAGTGCACGTTTTTGCCATAGAATGCCAGCCGGCACGAGTCCAGAACTATGTAACTTTCTGATTGGCCTGCTGCGGAGGAACGCGCGCGAGCGAATGCCTTTCGAAGTTTTCTTCAATCACCCGTTCTTACAGCGGCCAAGAACGACTTCGATCACTAGTGAGTATTAGGACATTACTCTTCTTTATATAACTTTGTATTTTAGAAATCCAACCTTTTATTATTATACTTGAAAGAAATTATACATTTCTTACTTTATATCTGCCATATGATCCACACTATCTTTATATTACTATTTTTTATATATTTAAAAACTTCATAATTATTATGATGCTATTAAATACTTTATAAAACATTATAAAAAAAGAAGATACATCAGTAAATGATATATAGTTATAAACTTTTGCTACCCTATAGTGAGTTTAACCTCGCAATACGTTAACCCTTGTTTATTGACTCGCCCTCTGTTCGCATTATCAAAGATATAAATAAACTCCGCTTGACTTTGTGTGAATCACTTCTTTCAACACGCAAATGTTTACCACAATGGACACTACTTTAATATATTCTTAATAATATAAATAAAGGGCTAAAGTCAAAAGAAAGAATTATATGTTCACATTCCAATTTAGTAATACATAAATTTGGCTACTAATCGTACAAGGTGACTCACATTAATCTGTATTCTATTGTCAGTCTTTCGAAATTGTAACAATTTCCGTACGATAAGGATTGTTTCTGGAAACATTGAATTGTATTACCTATATATTTTACCTCATAAAAGAAATTTTTTAAACTATAATGTCAGTTTTTAAATATGCGATGCAATGTGCTGCATGATAAATCATGTCCTTTTTAAAATCATTCCTATCTGCTAAATACACTTTATAGGCTTTTCACGTGGCTTTACTTCCTAATCTTACTTTTCTTTTTTATTAATATTTTTATTATTATTAATATATTTAATTAATATGGTTTATTTTTCATAATTCAACCAAATTATATGTACAGAATACTCTACTTTAACCTTGACATAACACTACACCCCCATCACTCATAAGTCATAACGCTTTCTTCTAGTCCATGAATTTTTGAACATTTACAATACTATATATAACAACACGGTGTGGTTACGGACTATAAATGTTGTTCAGGTTTGGACTCGGATCTGCCTGACATATTGGAGTGCGATATCGAAGGCTGTGTCGGAACTAACTGTATCCTAGAGGAGTCTTGGGACAGTCAGGGTATTTAGTGTTTACATATTTACAATTACGCTTGATATGTGCGATGTGCATGACGGGGTGGGCTAACATTTACTTTTGTGTACGTATAATGGTATTATTGTCATATTCTAAGAAGCTTAAACAGCATGGCTTGAAAATGCCCATCAAAGTAGGGCTAAAGTGTAATATCAGATCCACCGCTCGGTTCAAAAATTTAAAGGACTAGCTAATTTTGCAAACTACGTGGCTTTTTGGTGTCTCATCGTGTGTTTGCATAACGCAATGCGACTTGTTATCGAGTTAACTGAGTTTTTTTATCATCTCAATCTTCTATATATTTTTATAATCTTACTCAGATACAGTCGCGTTGCGTCGAAATAGGCGAACCATTGTTATCATTCGATCGCTAACATTGATTATAGTGGGCGAGCACTTTCATTCATCAGCTTAATAATAAATTTAGGTTATATATAATTATAACCTATTATTTATTTCTTTTCTTCTTTTTAACAAAATTTTTATTTTAATCCTTTAATTTTTATTTTTTTATCCAGTAAAAAAATTAATAATGCAATCGACAATTTTTTTCTGTGTAAAAGATTTTCTAACATGTTCTATTATGTATATCTTACCAAATTGATAAATGAAATATTATTGCAAAGTAATTATTTGTACTTATGCAACAAATCTAGTATTTAGATAAATTTAATAATATATATAAATCTCAAAAACGCACGTACTATTGCCACAGAAATTTCAGTATAATTATTTATTATTATTATTTAAATAAATATAAATATTTGAAATTTCCTAGGTCTGATAAAAATAAAGTTAAAATTACTTAAAAGTTTATTTAAATTGAGCTTGCCCGTAGGTGGTCATAATCACTATTATCTATAATAAAAAAAGCTATTTATTATATCCGCATCTTAATATAAAAATATCCATTAAAATCTATATAATCTATAATGTATAACATGTACTTATTTAGTGAATATAAATAATATAACACGGGTGTTTCCATAACAGAAACAAGTTCGAGCAGCGCAATCCCCGCGACGTCGGCGCCGCGCGCGCCGGTCGCCGTGCCGCAGCCGGTGCCGGTGCCGCAGCCGGCCAAGAAACAACCGACATCATCAGGTTACATTTTAACATTTTACGGGTGTGGGTTCTATTCCAACTCCGGGGAATGAGTTGTTTTCCCTGCTTACAAGACATTCATTACGATACATTAAAACTATGGAGTTTAATGGTAATATGGGAAACAGAGTATCTCGACACTAGAGTTTCTCTGCCGTATCTTTTTTTATCCGCAGATACAAAAAATATAATTCACTTTTACTATTTTAATTTTTAAATGTTTGTGTTGCTTAAATATTTTAGTAAAATTGTGGCTATGCTCCTATAAGGTCTCTTCTGTATAAATACTTAGATAATGTGTAAAGTCAAATAATTTTACTCAAAATAAGAAATTACATGTTTCATTTTATTAAAATTAAATAATTTACGTTTAAGTAATCGCATAATTTTATTTTTGATGAATATTGAACAGCAATAAATAAATGTAGTCAGTCGTTTAACATATTTATGTGACGTTCACTTAGACGCAATTTGTTAGAAGAATATTTTAATCTTTAATTAAAATAAATGTTTATTTTTTACTAAAGAATCTGAGAAGTACACGTTTTTAGAATCTCAGAAGTACACGATTTTGAGGATGCCGTTAGCCTGACCGTCTTTAAATAAAAAAAACTGACGCTATACATTAATAACCGTTACCTTAACTTTAATTAAATATTTATAATTAAAAAAATACCAAGAAAATTAAGCGTAATAGTTTGTTATTATTATTAGTTCACGCTGAAGTTTTATTGCACGATAAAAAATCACATTAAATATATTCCGTCGCGTATGTAATGCATGCATCATATATGTACATATGTATGTATGCAGACATCTTGTCTGGCGTCAATGTCAGTATATATCGCCCTTATAAATTATAATAATTTAACATGAAGTATATTGACAGTGTTAAAATAAAATATAAGAAAAATATGAGTAAATAATAATATATTTTTCCGTTTTTTGATTGCTAATTTGTTTTATATATAATTTGATTAAAATAAGCGTAAAGTAGTATCTTAACACTATGCCTTCTAAAAATATATGATTATAACACGTTAAACAAAAGAATAAATGGCCATATTGAGAAAAAAATAATAAATGTACCATACTACCACTTTTGAGATTAAATCAACATTTCAGAGAGTTAAATATAATAGATCAGTTCGTTAAAAAAAAAAGAATCAAAGCCAATTTTACATTCTATTTTGAGTGATAAGACAACCTTCGTGTATGTTGGTCGCTCGATTTTTGTAATTTAATAATTTTAACAATACAAACAAACATCATACCTGTTTCATTTGCGATGATTAGTATATGTTTACTTTTATTTTTCAATTACCTTTTTTTTTTAATTTTGGTGAGCTGGGCTTATAAGTATAAATACTAAAGTCATATTAAGGTAAAGTCTATTTATAAAGCGATTAGGCCAGTTCGCAAGTTGGCTCAGAAACAATATTGCCCAGCTGTCTGTTGTACATTCGGATTCTTGTACATTTTTGTTTTTATAGTCTCTAGTCGATATGTACTTATCCTGTGTCCAAGAAAACTTTTAAGAAGTTGCGCAATAATACCGGTGATATATTTAATTTTTTGATTTATGTTTATATGGATATAAAAATACACTATTTGAGTTGTATTATACTAAAAAACTATTATATATTTATTATTCCAATAAATTAAAAAATAACTATAAATAATGTTTAGTAAAATGCTATGTAAACTGACATGTGCCAAAGCTCGATTTAAATGATTACCTTTTGGTAATCTTTCAGACATTCGAAACTATAACACATGTAGATATAGTAGCAAATTTACATAATAAAATTAAAGCGACAGATTTAAAATTAGTAGCATATTTTATATTTCGGCACTACAACAACTGCATTGTTAGTATGTACATATATGTAACTCTGTTGTTTAATAATTATTATCGATGTCCTTGCTGTACTATCACAGATTTAAACAGATTGTTTTGTGAATCAAAAGATTTATTGTATCTTTTAGTATATAAGATATATAATGTACGATGTAGGTATTATAATATTGGGGCCATCGTCATATCAGTAAAACGGCGGTTGACTTTAAATGCGATGGTTGTAGGTTCGGTAGTATAGAGAGAGAGAGAGAGAGAGAGAGAGAGAGTAGAGTTCCTAGTCGGGGAAGGAAGGAGAAGTTTCATTATTTTCGTTTCTCAGCTCTGGCATGACAAGGTGCGGTGAAAGTTTCGTTATTCACAATGTCTGCGCACAAGAACTCCAAGAAACTGGTGTTGAGATACTCCACTTTAGGACGTAAGGACACGGATAAAAATCGGAATATCTGGACACAGAATTTTTGTCTACCATGCTATGTGGTACGAAGCGTGAAGCAACAAAATAACTAATAACTAAACAAAATCTATATATGAAATTATTCTGATGTTTCTCATAGTTTTTTATATAATATATGTGATATTAGCAGGGTAGTGTTATAATATAGTGATCGATGTTACAGCGGAGTCCATGGACACGTGGGCGGTGCCGGAGGACTTCGTGATGGTGGAAGCGGAGAGCGGGTCGGCAGAGGGCTCGCACGGCTCGTCGGAGGCGGCGCCGCGCCCGCGCTCGCTGGCGCTGGAGTCGCCGCCGCACGCTGCGCCGCACGCAGCGCCGCACGCCGCGCCCGAACGGGTAAGGACTGGCTGAGGCCTAGACTGCCTGAGCTTCTTCCGTATAGCCCACTTGGTTGATGACATTGTTTGTTATTCATACTCAATCACCAATATACATGCATATCTATCATAGAAGTTACAAGAGCTAAAACAGTTTGTTGTAGTGACTGTTGCTAGAATTTCTGTATTTTGTTGCAGCTCATAATGTTGTGTCAATTTTACCCAATCATTTTCAATAGCTAATGATATCTGATTAAATAAATAACGCAGTAAAATTAAAGGCCATCCGTGAATTACTTCACACGTTAAGGGACGTCAACGAAATGTAACATTGTTAAATAAGGGTGGGGAGAGATCCTAAAATTTTATAACTTCATATTTCAAAATATAATTGTCAAAAATGACTAAAATTCGTGTGATATTATTGATGGATGACCCCATTAGTTGGTTCATCTTAACCATTTGTACCTACACGTTACCCGCGAGTGGCTAACAAGTAACAGCTAGGAGTGTTGTATTGCGCCAGGCGGCGGGCGCGGGCGCGGGCGGGGGTGCGGGCGCGGGCGCGGGGGCGGGCACGTCGGGCGCGGGCGGCGTGCCGCGCTCGCAGCCCATCGACGTGCTGCGCTCCAACCACAACCGAAATGCCACGGACATTGGCTCCCTATCGCCACCCACTGTGAGACACATTTATTATTCATTTATCATATATGTCTACGATCTTATTGTTGTTTTGTTTATAAATAACACTTCTGTGACGTAGCATGTATAGAATGAAAATGCAAAAATTAAATGCAGGATGGATTAGGTTTTGTATAAAATAACCTAAACTGCACTTACTGCAAAAAAACCACCAAATCTGTGGCTGTGGTAGCATTAGTAATCAAATTATATTTATAATAAACTCTAAATAAAGAAAACTTAGTGGAACTTGAAAAAGAATCTTTTCTATTTGACTTTAAATTATAAGTAACGTAAATTAATAATTCCGTCAGTAAGAGACATGTTATTTATATATGTACTTTAAAAAATGTATTATTACATTTATCATAATGACTGTAATGTAATCTAACAATATGTATAGGTGCCATTCACAATGAGGACTCCTCCTTCGGCTCGACGACGAAGTGCTTCTGGGAGTTCCCCACCACCCTCACTGTGGCAGGTCTCCCCCACGAATAACAGATCAGGTAAAATTAAATCATATGTAATTTTAAATCGTTTACTAAATACTAAATAATTTCTAAAAAGCTTAAAATTAACAAATATTTGTATGACTGAAAGGCCAATTGGGGTAATAATTAACAACACTAACACTATCTGTCAAAATTATATTTTGACAGATAGTGTTTTGAATAATTAAAATTATGTATAATAATAACCTTTGTATTTTGGCAGTAAATAGTATCAGTAATTAATACACCTCACAGCTCCCTCTGCTGGTGTAAACCTGGTATATTATTTACTATCATACAATCATATATTATAGAAATCTTTGTTATTAATAATTACAATGAGATCCTCATATTTTTGCACCGAAATATTTCTATCGAAGAAAATGTAAAACTTTTCTTGCTACTTAAATTGAGATTCACTTATTTAAGTTTTAATTTCGTGTTAAATGTTCGTGTATAAATATGTTTGTGAGTATATGTATACAACAAACACACAATAAGAATGGGAAGGTGTGTGCTTGTGTGCAGGCACGTCGCCGCCGCTGTCCATGGCGCTGAAGGTGAGCGGCGAGGCGTCGCCCGCGTCGCTGCTGCGCCTCAAGGTGCACCACGACCCGCCCGTCTACATACCCAACTTGCAAGAGGAGACTATACTGGCTGTGAGTTGTTTTGATCGTTCCTTGTCTCATTCTCACGAACGAGGAAATGAAAATATTAAATATGTCATTCCTCCACGTAGGAATCGAATGTAAAACCGTCGAGCCTACAGCCAGCTTGTCTCATGCGCTCCTGCGCGCATTTTACTTTTCTGATACTGATTAATTTTATTATTGTTTGTTATCATATTACACATTGCAGTTACGACGGTTATTTAAAAAAAAAATCATCTTAAAATATAAAAGTTATTATTACCCAGTAATCTCAATAAGATTTGGTATATGTAGGAGGAGCATAGCAAGGTGTTCTCGCAGTTGAACTTCGTGTTGATGCTCGCGGAGCTGTTGTCGGACCTCGCCATGTCGTGCGGCGCGCCGCTCGCCGCGCTCATGGACACATCGGATGGTAATAAATACCTTTTAATTACTTGTTAGCTTCACGTTGTATTCTGTATATATAATGGGATAGGCACAGAAAGAAAGTGTTAAGGCACTTCTTTCCTCCTACTACTCGCCCAATCTTCGAGATGTTTTTTTTTGAATGGCCGCTGGCGACTCAACGCATCGCTTTGCCTACTTTGTATTTTGTCGATCGGGAATTGAATTCAGAACTGTCAATTACAAATGAATTATAACAAAAGTGAACAAAGATGGATGTAACTTTGAAAATATATGTTTTAGCCAAGTTGTTTAATTATATGAAAACAATGTAACGGTCTGTGCAGAGCGCTGCAACGAGAGCGTGCGCTTCGGGCTGCTGGTGCAGGCGATGCAGGCGCTGGCGGCCGGCCTGCGCCTCGCCGCCGCGCACTACCGCTCGCGCACGCTGCAGCCCACGCCGCAGGTGCGCAACGGTGCGTGCACACACTTGTATCTTAACTTATATTACTATATTTATTTCTATGTTTTATGTGCTAATTCTCTAGGTTGTCAGTAATCATTGAATTATCTTGGTTGTACATAGCTAAAATCAACACTTATTTTATTTTTTTACTTTCATACGTTACTATTAATTCTTCTTAATTTTTAAAAAATAAATAACATGCCATATTATATGCACAAATTGATTGTTATTTGATTGAGCAGTTTATAGTTTAGGTGAAGATGTGACATGCAAATTCAGATTTGCATTTAGAATTATAACAGATTAGCTTCGATTCTGTAAATATTCAAGCTTATATATGTAAAGGAATACCTAATTTTTGTTACTTAATCTTTAACTATAAAGTAGTAAAAATATTTAAGTCATTTTTTTTGATAATAAATAGATTTTGGTCCTCTTTCACTGTTTCTATCATTATGCGAGTTCTCATATTTTATATAAGAATATTGTTTTAAATGTTTTTTTTTCAACAGTTATTTCTTTTTTTTTTCAGTTGTTTCACTAATGAACGGAAAATATAAATGGATCTTGAACGAATCAAAAAGACTGCATGAAGCACGTGTGACACCTGCAGTCTGTGATAAAATTCTCTATGAACATGCTATCGAACTGGTAAGTAAATATTTGTACAATAAAAAAAATCTATGTAATTTATAATCAATTACTAGAAAACTTGACAATGTAATGTAATGACAAACATAATGATCTGATGATTCATCCCCTAATTTTATCATAACAATTAAATTGTTAAAATTTAAGTGGTTGAACTTGATGAAAACTGTTAATTCTATAATAATTATATTTAAAACATATTATGATTTGTTACGTTTGTTAGGATAACGTTTTTTATAATATACCAGATTTGCATGCAACTTCACCAAGGTAGAGAATAACTAAGAATTGAGTATGACATAATATATTTTCAATGCTTGATATCACTCCGACCTCGTATACGTGATATAATAAAATCTCAAGACTACGTTATATATGGGCTACACAGATCGTTTATCAAAAAATTAGCATTCCAACACCAAAAGATTTTTTCAATTTGAGCTAGTAGTTCCTAACATTTACGCATTTGACCAAACAAAGACTTCTGCTTTATATTTTTCTATTTCATGATGTTTTTTAGTTCATAAATAGTGAAATCTTTATATCTAATATTAATAAATATTAGATCCATTACTATGTAAAACAATGATTTAGAACAAAACTGCGTCGCAGTTTCATTAACGACCTCTTGTTATTACTGATTTAATTTGTTATTGTCATATACTAAATTTAATAAATATTTTTATAGTATACATATATATGTTTATAATATTATTATAGAAGTTTATAATATTAATATAGATGTAAGTTTAAGTTTTCTGTATATTAACAGTGTCAAATGGCCGCCATCGAGGAGCTATTCGGCGACGTGAAGGAGTGCGAGCGTCGCTACATGTCCGCGCAAGTGTTGCTGCACTCACTGGTGCAGCGTCACCCGCTGCACCCTCATCACCGCACCACGCTCTCTAAATGTAAATTATTTTTGTTTATATTCTTTATTACGGAACACAACGCCGCATTTTGCTTTGTTGCCGGAGTGGGGAAATGGGTAATTTTACTGAGTGGAAATCGACACCATAACCATCGCGTTCTCAGCCAGACACTGCCGCTGCACTACGACGGTCTTTATAACTAATTTAATTTAGTTATTGAAATCATAAAATGTATTTACTCACTGTACATAACCACTCATTTATCAGCCTTTGATATTATAAGTGTGAGTTTGTGAAGATGGATGTTTAATCCACTATTACATAAAAACCGCTGAACAGATTTAAATGAAACTACAAGCTTATAACGAATCAGAATAATATATGGTAACTAATTTATGCAAAGATTTTGTTGAGTTTGGCTATAATTAAACAATCATTTTAAGCGGGCGAAACCGCGTGTACCATATAGTAGTATATAATTTGTATTTTTTTTCTTTTAAGGTGAACCTACGCCTCTTGTGCTATTATTGATGTTTGCACTATGTGATTTTTTTTTAAGTTTTATTATATGAAATAATAAGTTTTTAGGAATCTTAAGCAACACTTAACTTTTAATAAATAAAAGGATTGTATTTTTTTTTCAATTACAGATAGAGACGCAGTACAAAGACGACTCAACTGTCTCAAAGGACCGAGAAAAATCATGGACGCAAAATTAGAAACTGGGATCTCATAATGTTATAAGCCCTCTTTTCTTAGAATTAAGTACACAAAACGCAAGACGAGAAGTGATTTTATTTTGTTTAAAGAATGACTTGCAGTGATAAACTATTATAAAAAGTGTAAAAAATATATAAGTGGATGATATCGATTTAAACTCATTGTCGTACAGATAACTGAAGTCTAGAGAATTATTTGAGATTGCAATAGTAAGTTATATTTTTTTATATATAGAGATTTCATGCAGGCAGCCGTAGATTTATGTAGAAACATAAAAAAAATAAACTAAAAATTTATAGTGCTGCTTTAGTGTAAATCAATGAAGTAGTAGACATGTGTATGTAATACTACTTGTACCATGTTACAGCAATGTGTGATGTATCACAATGTATCCAAAATATATTTGAAAATAACAAGAGGCAAATATGTAGAAATTATGAAATAGACTATCATTAATTTTTCTTAGAGTGCACTGTCAACTTCACAACATCGTTTTTCAAGTTACATTCATCCGAGATGTGATACATCAGCATTTTGTTATGAGCATATTTTGTAGTTGCCATTCAAATTCATTTAATAAAAGTGATTGCAACATGAACAAAATACAGTTTTCTGCTAATAATTAAGCACATCAAAGTATCAATTTAGTCGTCCACACTAGAAAATAAAAAAATTGTAACTAAAAAAATAAAAAAAAATATATAGAGTAGATGTAGTTTGGAATTACAAAATTATTTCATAATTGTATTAACATTTTATTATTACTAATTTGTAGTGTGTTATGTAAATCAAATAATACAAAATATCTTAATATGGACATATTATTGTTATAGAGATCTCATTATTGACCAATAACAATATGGCATTTTTAGGTTAAGTTATGATTATAATTAAGTATTTTTGAGAAATAAACAGTATAAATCTTGTGTTTGTATTTCAACCCCGCAAATTATAATATTGCCGAATTGTGATCATAACTATGTATTTTTTTCATAAACATGCTTTCAAAAATAAAAATAAAGACTGTTGTAATATTAAAGTGATTTGGTTTTTATAATTATGACCTTTATTTTAGATAAAATACAACAATAACTTAGCTACTATCAAGAAAATAAGAACACCATTGTAAATGTAAAATATTTATTTTATCAGAATAATCAATATTGAATGAAAACACCAACACCTTGTTTTAAATACTTGTATGGTTTCATTCTATTACGTCCACGGACAGGATTAAGCATTACTTTATCTGGTGGAAATTCTGAGGATCCCATAGTCTCCAATAGAATATCTAAGCAAGTTAGCAATTTCATCATTTGTGTAGAAAGAGTACAGTGTACATTCTCATCTCGTGCCAAGTCTGTATTGATTATCCTTTCTATGTCTCTTATATCATCATTGGAGCCTGTGTGATGGGTTCCATTCCAGTGTAAAGTTAATGAAAATATAGGTGCCTTTTTGGGATAGTCATTACTAATGGCTACAAGAGCTACAAGTTTAGCTGATTGCCTCGTAATAATTGCACGATATAACATGTTGTCACTTGTCACTAGACCTTCTGATATTACAAACAATGTTGATGGTGCTTGACTGTATTCGGGCCACCCAACTGTCTGCCACTGAGTCAAAGAACCTGATAGTCTAATAGGGCACGACACTCCTTTTATTGGTAGAATTTTACCACACTCAAGATCTTGCAACTCCTGCATGAGTTCTATTCTAGATCTTAGTCTTTTCTTCAATGTGAAAATAAAATTTTCAACACTAGCAACACTTAGACTTTGGCAAGGTTGAATGTTTTTAGATGATTTGTGTGCATCTAGTGAAACTGCCATGAAATCTAAGCCACACATTCTTTGTGCCCATATGTAAGGTTTGCCAATTTCTGGAATAAATTGCTGAAATTCTTCAACTATCCCAGCAGAGTTTAAGAGGTATACAGTAGCTGGGTGTGGGGAGTCATGGCCATTGTCACCTGGATATAATTCATTGAGTATACTATCAGCGTTTAGTACATCTGCAGCAGAAACTCCGGTAATAGGCTTTGGATGATCCATCATAAACTTAACAACTGTTATTTTAAGATTAATATGGACATATTATTGTTATAGAGATCTCATTATTGACCAATAACAATATGGCATTTTTAGGTTAAGTTATGATTATAATTAAGTATTTTTGAGAAATAAACAGTATAAATCTTGTGTTTGTATTTCAACCCCGCAAATTATAATATTGCCGAATTGTGATCATAACTATGTATTTTTTTCATAAACATGCTTTCAAAAATAAAAATAAAGACTGTTGTAATATTAAAGTGATTTGGTTTTTATAATTATGACCTTTATTTTAGATAAAATACAACAATAACTTAGCTACTATCAAGAAAATAAGAACACCATTGTAAATGTAAAATATTTATTTTATCAGAATAATCAATATTGAATGAAAACACCAACACCTTGTTTTAAATACTTGTATGGTTTCATTCTATTACGTCCACGGACAGGATTAAGCATTACTTTATCTGGTGGAAATTCTGAGGATCCCATAGTCTCCAATAGAATATCTAAGCAAGTTAGCAATTTCATCATTTGTGTAGAAAGAGTACAGTGTACATTCTCATCTCGTGCCAAGTCTGTATTGATTATCCTTTCTATGTCTCTTATATCATCATTGGAGTCTGTGTGATGGGTTCCATTCCAGTGTAAAGTTAATGAAAATATAGGTGCCTTTCTGGGATAGTCATTACTAATGGCTACAAGAGCTACAAGTTTAGCTGATTGCCTCGTAATAATTGCACGATATAACATGTTGTCACTTGTCACTAGACCTTCTGATATTACAAACAATGTTGATGGTGCTTGACTGTATTCGGGCCACCCAACTGTCTGCCACTGAGTCAAAGAACCTGATAGTCTAATAGGGCACGACACTCCTTTTATTGGTAGAATTTTACCACACTCAAGATCTTGCAACTCCTGCATGAGTTCTATTCTAGATCTTAGTCTTTTCTTCAATGTGAAAATAAAATTTTCAACACTAGCAACACTTAGACTTTGGCAAGGTTGAATGTTTTTAGATGATTTGTGTGCATCTAGTGAAACTGCCATGAAATCTAAGCCACACATTCTTTGTGCCCATATGTAAGGTTTGCCAATTTCTGGAATAAATTGCTGAAATTCTTCAACTATCCCAGCAGAGTTTAAGAGGTATACAGTAGCTGGGTGTGGGGAGTCATGGCCATTGTCACCTGGATATAATTCATTGAGTATACTATCAGCGTTTAGTACATCTGCAGCAGAAACTCCGGTAATAGGCTTTGGATGATCCATCATAAACTTAACAACTGTTATTTTAAGATGAAGCAAATAAGAAAAGATTAAGTTTACTGCAGTACCTTCAGAATTTTTAATGCATATTGTTACATTCAATGGATGTTTTTTAAGAACTTCCTTCTTTTTAGCTTCAGCTTTCTCTTCTTTTGTTATTTTTGTACTTCTGTGGTGTCTCTTTTTCTTGCTATCTCTTTGATCTTCATCATTATTGTCTTGGTCAGAATCTGAATCATTAGAAACAATTAATTCACTTTCAATGTGACTTAATTGTTCTAGTCTCTTTGCTTCATCTTCATCTCCAGAGACACCTAAAATAATTAAAAGAATGTATATAAAAAATGCTATGTTATTTTTAAATTGCTTATAAAATGTTAAATTTCATACATACCAACAGTTATGATTTTTGCACCAAGAGCATCTGAATATGCACTAGCATTAGCATAAAGTAAAAATAAGGGTGGTGGTAAGAGCCCTGCTGCTCTAGATTCATCACGTTTTTCATCTAATCTAAGTGCTAAACACTCTTGCAATGGTTTAGTAGCTTTAAGCACATCACGTAAATGTGGTGCTAATGCATCTAGCCTGGAGCGAGCAGCAGCTATGGCAGCTGCTACTCTCTCTTTGGATGCCACCAGTTCACTGCAAGCACCAGATAATTCTCTTCGTTGACGCAACTCCCATTCAAGTCTTGCCAATTGGAGCTGGTGCTCATCTGTTTTAGTAATTTCCTGTAAGTAAAATAATAAGCTTCACACTGTAACTTACTGTACAACAACCATTTCAGATTAAAGATTAATAAAATTATGAACCATTAAATTTACAATAAAATTATGAACCATTAAATTTTTCTACTTACTGAACGTGAAATATCGCTTGGAGCATTTTTGTAAAATTCTTCTAATGGTACTAATTCAATTTCCTCATCTTTTGATTTAAATTGCAAACACTTGGTTACTTCTTTATTCAAATGATCAGCTTCATATAGGAGATTTTGCAATAACAAGTGTGTAGAGTCTACTCTTTGTTTCTCCTTATGTAATGCATCACGTCCCCCGCGTGTTCGAACTTTTTCTAAACGATTAAGTTTTTTCAATGCTACAAGATGCAATGATGCCTCTATTCTCTTTGCTTTTATTTTTTCTTTTGCCTAAAAAAAATATGGATATAGTAGAGTAAATTGTTATTATATAAACGGTCATGTTGTCCTTAATTTTCTTTTTACCTCTTCTGTTGCTTTAACTTTTAATTCAGCGATATCAGCAAATAACTGCCTTAGATCTTGACATATCTTTTTAAATAAAACAGCATCTTTTTCTGCAGAACGTAATTGAGCTTCAGATTCCTCAAATTCTACCACTTTCTGCAAGAAAAAAAATTTAATATCGTTTATTTTATACGTTTATATTTTAGTATTTTGATAAAATAAAATTAGGTAGGTACACATTATTCTAACCTTGTATATTTCAATTGGTGAATTTTTTGTATTATCGACCGTTGAGCTTGTATTTATCTTGCGTCTTTTCTTGTTAGAAACATCATCCTTACCCATTTTTGGAGTCTAATATCTACGAAATGTACGTATTTAGATAGAAAATAAAATGTTACCAAACAAGAGCATTAGAAATATGTATATACAGTATTAAGATTATACCCACTATAGCTGTTTCTTGTTTTATTTAACACACCATATAGAATTTATACAAGATTAAAATTCTCTTGTTGTTTTGATTAATTAAGAATAGTAAAACATAAACAAATGCTTAAAATTAAAAATTAAAATTCTTAACAATCTGTCACCCGGGACTTAAAACCACAGAACACATATACCCAAAGTGAAGAATGTTCACTTCATACAAAAAAATGGGGGACCAAACGCCACTGCTGCCATCTCTTGTGTGCCCACCAGAAACAATATTTAAAATTTACCGCCTCAGATATGGGCGGGAAATTCAAAATTTGGCTAATATTTGGGTAATAAATCGATTTATATTCAAAGCCAGAATGATTCACTCTTTCAAAATCAATTGGAAGTTTACTATTTAATTTTAAAGAAAAATACTTCCAAATGATTTTGAAATAGTGAATCTTTTCTGGTATAATAATAATAATAATCTTCTATAATTATAAAAATAAAACAAATAAACACTTTATACTTTTTTATTGCTTATAAACATTTGTTACAATTATATTTATACAAATAGTATTCTTGCAAATCAAATAAAATAGTGATAAAGACTATATTATTGCAGCAAGACAAACTTGCCCTCTTATGTTAGAAACAATAATTTAAATTTATATAAGTTAAATAGATTGTAATCTGTAACATAATCATAATTTAAATATATTTATTAACTTATTACATACAATTGTAGGCACTTATTACATAACATTGTTGTTACATTGTTTAAATTTGACTTGGATTACGAATAAAGGATTAACAAAATTGCTGCATTGCTGTTTATTATTCTATTTTAATTAAATAAATATTTTAATAAAGTGTTGCGTTACTGAATTGTTGTTTATATTTTCATTTCTCTGCTCTGGTGTCGAGGCAAAGCGTGGCGTTGAGTTCCGCTACTCAGCATGCAATGCCTCCAGAATTCGGCGGAAAATGGGGAATGCAGTGTCTTAACCCTAGTTCCCACTGCCTACCCTACTTTGTGCGGGATACTGCGTGAAGCCGATTGTTACAAATAATTATAAAAATAATAAAGTAGGTATAATGTACTTAATACAGTGTTGGTTAAATTAAATCTAATATTAATATACAATTACTTATTTTTTAATATATCTATTTTCCTTTTTAAGGACTTCTGATAATCTCCAAATTGTCTATTTTTAACTGTACAAAATCTTTTTACTGTTATGTGGAAGACACAATTACATATAAAATCAACATTTTCATTGAAATGATCCTCACACTGGGCAAGAAAACTAAAATTTACATTTTCTTCCAATTTACAGATTACCAGTTTTTTGAGGTTTAAAGAATATAATAATGTTTCATATCAGTTATTGCAAATTGTAGCACAGTTCTCAACACATCTAATAAAATCTTCAGATACATAGTTTAAGTTCTTTTTAACATTATTATATTCTTTGAAGTCCATAAAAGTGTACAATAAAATATTGTCAGTATGTTTAGCTTTTAAAACTGAATCACAAAGCCTGCATTTATTGCCAAGGCTCTTTAATAAAAATCCACAGACATATACACAGGCTTGTAATTCTTGTGCATCAGAAACACTTTCTTGAAAGGACTTTCTGATTCTGTGCATGTGCAGTTGTGGTTAAAAATTCCTTATAATCTGACTTAGAACTACAATCATCTACTTTACAATTTCCTGACCCCAAATAAGCAAGATTGGATTGAATCGCCGTCTTCAGGCCAGCAACAAATTGCCCAGAGGTTGGATTATAGTTTGATCCATAGTTTCCTCTAATAGTACCAAACAAATTTTCTAGGGAATCTTGCTGAAGGCGGTGAGTACATAAAGCTTTTATTTTATGTTTTATTTTTAAATTATTATACAATCTTAGGATACTTTTAATTGTCCATACCCAACCTTCCTTAGATGGGGGCGAGCTATGACACCCTACAAATGTACAGTTTTCAAAAAAGTCATACATTTTCTTCAAATGTTCCAAATGGGGTGAATTGTCAGTTGTTGGTAGAGTGCGGTTTTCCTCTCTTTCGATCTGGGGAATCACTATTTAAGCAGTCAAATAATTTATCCATATTTGATATTAAATTTGCAGTGACTGCTGCCTCCCCAGATAACAATCCTGAAAATTACAAGAGCTAATAAAGGTCATGTTACAGAAACTAAAATCAACATGTTATTAAAATTAAACAAATAAATTAGCTTCACACTGTATCCCGCACACAGCAGGGTAGGCAGAGGGAACCTACAACCTCAAACATGTTATGTGCCTACGGCCTCAAACATGTTATTGTTAGATAAAAAACAATGCTTCTTGTTTAAGAAATTAAAACAATACCTTGAGATATTTTGGCAAACATTTCTGCCGCAACTGAGTGACTTAGCACTTGAGCAGCAAGGTTCACTCTCATTTTCTGCTTGGCATTTGGACATATATGGTCTTGTTTTAATTTTGGTGCGAAAACAAAATTTCCATCACCAGTCTTTTTGGAAGAAATGTTCCATATATTTCCATTTGGCTCGACCTATAATGTAATAAATAGCATTTTAATTAAAAAAAAATATTTTTATTTAATTATTAGTAAATGGAAACCAGCCAAACTTGAGGCCAGCCATATTGCAGGGGCACAAAGTGTGACTGTAAAATCTACTGGGTTGTGGGTTTGATCCCCACTTGTGGAAAAGAAATATTTATTTAAATTTATATTTCCTTTCCTCTCTCTGGTGTTGATGCAAAGTGCACCAAAAACAATATTTAAAATTAACCTTAATAAAGTGCAGTGTAATTCCACCACTCAAAATGTAATCCCTCCAGATTTTGGTAGAAAGTGGGGAAAGTAGTGTCTTAACTAAGTTTCCTCTGCTTACCCTGCTGTGTGAAGGATATAGTGTGAAGCTGATTTATTTAATTTTATTTATATATAAACTTGCACATTTAACTGGACTACACATTACACGATAAAATATTACCTTTTCCTTCAACATTGTTTGAAGTAATATTTGGTTATGGTTCTTTAGTTATTTATGGTGTTCCAAGCGTGCCAGTAGAGCACATATCACTTCGTAAATGTCATGTTGTATGTAGAAAACACGAAGGGGGTGGTACGGTAAAAGAGAAAATGTGACACAATAGGAGAATGCATGTTATAAAAAAAGATCCAGTAAAAATTGCCTTCACCTATAAAAAACAAAAAAAAATTAACATGTACATTATATATATAACATAGAGGGTTAGTAATAAGAAATATAATACAAAGGTGTTAACTTACAATTTAATTTTGTTATATCTAATATATTTACATAAAAATTTCCTCTATGTAAATTATTATGTAAATATATTAACTAAACACAAACATTAAAAAACATTGAACTTTAAGGGGCCGCCCCCTTTACTGAACTTTATGAGGAAGGACATCATATAAGGGACGAATCAGCTTAGGTCAAGTGAAAAATATGTGAGGAGGGGAACCGTCGTCTAGGCCACATTCACACAGTGAGTGGTCCCTGACCCTGATCTTAGCTAGGTGCACAGGTGTACATGCATGTCCAAGGCGCAAGCGACAAATAGTTGAAATAATCCTCCGTTCAGTAAATTTTTGGGAAAAAAACCAAAGTCACCTGGGAATATTAAGTTGAATGGAAGCATAAAACTTACCTTTCTGAAGTAATATTTGTATTGCATTTTATATTATATTTTAAAAATAAACTTCTGAACCATTTCAGTAAGAGGTAGATCAAATATTGCAATATATATTGACACCACCCATATCACAAATTGTAGCTGCAATATTTAAGCCATTTCTGGAATCTAGAATCTGGAAATAAAAATACAAATAAAAATAAAACAACTATTATCACAAATCTTTACAAATAAGGCTTTAAGTTTAAGTTAATGTTTAACGATTACTTACCGGTGTAAATTGGTAGGACGAGGATTAGGGAACCTATAAAATGTAATTTTATTATTATCAGCTTCACACTGTATCCCCCAATTTAATTCTTATAAACAAGTAATAAAATGCAATAGAAATTCGAATATTAAATAACAGTTTGGGTCGCCGAAAGAAACAGTAGGTTAGCCATTTGCAAATTATAATGTTACCCCATATCAAAAGATAATCCTACTATTGCGCTTAAAATACCGGTTACATAAATTGTTTCTGATTTCAATTGAAAACTTTATAGAACTAAATTACATTGCAAATTTTTGTTTTCATTTTTTAATTATAATTTAAGATTAACTTCTATTCTTTTCGGAGTTACATTTTATCATGGTACCTTGCATACATGAAAAGTTATAAAGAAAGTTATTTATTAAATATTAAATAAATATACCACGAAAATATCATGTAAATCATTCAAGAAAATACTTATAAAAAAACTACTAATTAGTAGTTTTACTTTAATATGGCAGCACTAAGTATCATAATTAATTTTTCGGGACTTATTTACAATCCCCCGTAGGTATCCCACATGCCCCTTAGGAAGTCGACCGGGCCTGCTTAAAACACAGATACACATTAAGCATTATGAAAATATAGATAACACAGTACATAGATAAAATTGTGAAATTATTTTACGATACTTGTGTTACGGTACCGTACTCATAACTTACAGAATATATATTGTTTTTCTATATCAACAAAATTATATTCTTTTTTAACAAGTTGAAATTAATTTTAATAAATGGTCTTAGCATGTAAATTAAGCTTAAGTTACTGCAACGGTCAAGATCATGTAGTCAAACCTAAAAGATGTATATTTGTCATTTGCAATTTGTACTATACATAGTACGTCGACGTATAGCCAATATGATACTGTAAGGTCGACAAGTGTTGGGCCGCATTCACCTTGAAATAATATTTCTTATTTTGATTATTTTGTTCCCGAGTGAACAGTGGGTGAAAGCTCATTGCTTACTCCATGACGGACACAATTCGTCGACCGTATTGTATTTTTATTATTAAGTAGTTATTTTTTTAGGAAATAGCCACTTCTTAAAAAATATATATACAAAAGTTAAACATATTATCATAACAAATATTGCTGTATTGTATATAGAAGGGCTGCGGGCATATTATTTAAAAATACATGCCTCCAGTAGTCGGCAGAAAGTGGATAACGGACTGTTTTAACACTAGGTTCTCTCTGCCTACCCTGCCGTGTACGGGATACAGTATGAAGCTGATTTTATGTATACATGGGATGGCATAATTTTTTTTATAAAAAAAAGCAATTTCTTTCTACAAAAAAAGACACTTTTGTTATTAATTATTTACTCAAAATAAATTAAATTTTCATTAACTTAAATTAAATGGACCATTACATTGACCCCGAACACGATACCTCTTCTGTAAGTTAGTGAAGAGTTGAGCAGGCAATGTTGTTAGTTGCAGTATACGACATGTAAAATCCATAAGACCAGTAGAAAATGGTTATATCCTAAAATGCTTCATCGACTAAAATTTTCTGATAAACTGTTAACTGCCGAATATATACTTATGTATTCTTGAATCAGGACTATGATCACTATAAATTAATCTGAATCTGATTACCTTTTAACAACAGTTTGTGGGTAGCTCCCCAATGCTTTACATATATACACAATACGGGGAAAATTACGTGATTTATTTTATCATATTAATTTAATTATATCTTCATAATAAATTATTATTATTAATAAATATCATTAGATAATGATAATGACACACACAATGGACAGATTTGTTAATAAAAAAGTGGAAATCTTGGACTTGGCAGTAGAAAATATATCGACTCAAGAAAAATACATCAGATTGATCAAACAATTAAAATCAGAAACTAAAAAAGTTAACATAGCAGCGTAGCAAGACAGCGACATCATGTATAAGTGAGCAATTATTACAAGATTGGCAGGAACTTTTACAACAAGAGAAAATAATAATCGAGGCAAAGCGGCGTTGAGTTCCGCCACTCAACACGTAATCCCCCCAGAACTCCGCGTAAAATTAGAAACGGAGTGTCTTAACATTAGGTTACCTCTGCCTACTCTGCTGTGTGCGGGATACTACGTGAAGTTGATATATATTTTTTTTTTTTAATAGATTTAGGAACTCCAAACAACAATGCGACTTGTAACTGTTACAGGCATAGAACCAACATATAGCGCTATTTATTATATGAGTATATGGTCAGAACAGGAATTGTACTAGACATGAAATATACACAATAACCTATTTGCCGTCCTCTCTCTGCCGTCCGGCCACCGTGATCCCCACGGTATGGAGCTATATTATTATATGTACTTATATAGGTATATATTTTCTGACACCACCAGGTGACAATCTAATAATGTGATAATGCACCTTGCGGTCACAGACCACCATATATAACTAGTTGATATATTGAGGCCGGTCGTGGCGCAGCGGCAGGAGGTGTGACTGCAAACCGACTGGTTGTGGTTTCGATCCCCACTCGAGAAGATGAAATATTTACTTAAATTTATATTTCCATTTCTTCGCTCTGGTGTCGAGGTTAAGCGCGGCGTTGAGCTCTGGTACTCAACACGCAATGCCTCCAGAATTCGGCAGAAAGTGGGGAACGGAATGTCTTAATACTAGGTTCCCTCTGCCTACCCTGCTGTGTGCGGGATACAGCGTGAAGCTAATTTAATTTAATTTAATTTTTTTATATATTGTGAGTTCAACGGACAGGAGAAATACCTATACAAATTGTTTTAAAAATGAACAGTTACATAGCACAAATATTAATTATCTTTTAACAGACGACAAGTTCCGATTTGGAAAGTTCCAATCTGGATATTTCCAAATTGAAACTTTTCCTATATATAGTATACTTACCTGCACAATATAAGATACTATTTTGAAACTACAGTTAGGTTGTAGAGATTATGTACCAACTTATTGAAATTCCACGTAAAATTTTTGGAGCAAAATTTGTACCCGTGTCTCTTTTTCATTTTTCAGTTTTTTACTTCTTTACATGTCATAAGCTACATTGTATACAACCGGTAAAATAAAATACAAACACAAGCAAAGCCGATACACGTAAATACGTATCGCGTATTCACCTACATACGTAATAGGATATCGTACACGCGTCTAAAACGTGCTTTGCACGTCACAATAACATTACCTACCTTCTCTTACAGCTAGATAGTTGAAACCGGGCAGAATCGTGAACTTAGCGTGCTACAAATATTATCACTTATCGAACTATAAGTAAACAATATAATTATTAACTTTGTTTTTATAAGCAACTGAATCATTGCATTGAAGAGACGTGAGCTATTAATATTCCTTGAATTCACATTTAATATAAAATGTCTGGTGAAAAACAAGATCTTCGTGTTATAACTTATATGTGTCCGACACATCCAGTGGAATTGTATGAATTGATTTTGGAGCTCTTGGAGAAAGCTATTGATTGTCACTCGGTGTTACAATATGAGAGCCGAAGTCCTGGCCCGCTCTCTGGACGACCCGATCCATTTATCAATGATAAAGTAGACTTAGGTATGTTATTTATGTATTTAGTTATTAATTTTATAGCAATATTGTCGCATGCAGTTATTTATATTGAAACATTTTTTATTTATGAACCTATTAAAGTAAAACAGACACCAAATGATAAAGGAAATTTAAATACAATACTGCATTTGTTTATCGGTGAAGCCGTTCCTGAGATTAGCGTGAACATACAGACAAAAATTTTAAAAATCATTGTTTTTGGTACAATCACGTTGTTAAATGCCAAAAACAACATTTTTTTTTATATATTATATCTTCCATGTACAGACACCGATCTTTTACGATTTTATTATTAGTACATACCTATAGATTTAAAACAACCGACTGCCCGACACCCAGTGGGACAGCGTGATTCATTGTGTGCCTTCAATTGTTTCACACGATAGTAAAACGGGGATTTATATTAGTAAATTGTTAATAGACTATAACTTAATCTAAAAAGTCTGTGTTTCCTTTACCTTATTATAGTAATAAAATAAATAATATAAGGTATAACTAATTGTTTGGCACTTATAATATGTATTTTTTTTACTTTTAATGTTTTTGTTGTTTTCGCTTATAATGTTTTTATTTCATACAATCTCCGCGACACAATAAATTCCCAACTTTTACAAACCAAGATCTGTGGTTCTTTGGTACCTTTATCATAAATATTTTGTTTACAAATGGAACATTTAATTTAAACATATCCATAGCTTTTATGACTGCGGCGGCGTACATGAAATTGCGCGATACCAACAACGACTCCATCGAGCTACTCCCGGTCACGCCGGTGTTTGCCCATCAAATGAACGTAGAAAACAGGCCAGGCTACTTTTCAGATATAATTATACACTGTGACAAAAAGTGAGAACTTCTTTTAAACTTATGTATTTTTTTTAGTTTTATGCGACTCTCGCATTTAGCAATGCAAGGTATCGAGCTTGGTGTTATCCTTAATACTATTCGTTCTCCACTTTGGGACCAATTTAAAAGTGTGGGCGCTGAATAGCCATCTAACTCAAAACCACGCATTATATTAGGGAAATAATAATAATATCAAATGAACCCACAGCCTTCGTCATGTGCAAAACTCTGCTCCACTGCGCCATAAAGGAACATAAAGGAACTGCAGGCAAATGTTGGTTGTGCTGTCGGTCCCTGTCAATTTGAAAGAAGTATATTCATTTCCCCACTCTGGAAGAACAAAGTAAAAATTATAAAGACATATGTCAATAATTTAGACCTAAATTGAAGACTTTTCTTAATTAGGTGCCATTAGCTTACGTCCTATGCCTTTGGGTACGCTGTCGATAATACATAATTACATTTTATATATTTGTTTTATTTAATAATTAAATATTGAAACACAATAAACTATATTAAGCAATGTATTGTATTCCTAAAATTATGTTTAATATCCTAAAAGTAAATATATAGATAAATTAATTGTTATCAAGCATGTCAAGTTTCCTGATAACGAGTGTTTCTAACTTCTATATTTATTACACAATTGAGTTCCATTCGGTAAAGTTGTAAGAAATTGTTGTTATTTATAAACTACAAAAAGTGATTTCAAATTGCAGAGCTCACAACGTTAACACTTTATTAGATTTGAGAGGTTGTACGTTTGCATACAGTGACGAGGAATCCTTGAGTGGAAGTAAAATTGTATTGAAGACATTAAAGGAAAAAGGAGAAAACGCTTCGTTCTTTGGATCTCTATTAAGTATGGAAACTACCTTAGATTAGTTTTTAAAGAATTTAAATATAAATAAAAGATAAAGACTATATTGTAATAACAAATACAAAGATATACAGTAGTAAAGTATTGTTCTTTGTTCAGCTTGATGCCTGCGACTTATTATAAAGCAAATAATAATAATATAACATAGCATTTTTATTTGTGACGTTATTCACGCGTATTGGCGATTAGTTTTATTCATAGATGCTTCATATTAAAATCTAATTGTTTACATTTTTTTAAATCCTGAAGGACTCCGTAAATTACATGCAATATGATACGTTGATAATATTATTAAAAGTAGTTAAATTATATAATATAATGATGTATATTTATAGTATAAAACTATATATCTACTTATATAAAACGAAAAGATCTTAGACAGAAAAAAAATATATAGATACTTACCCACCTATCACAAAATTCACTTTATTGCCAGCCATTTACATACATATTACCGCCGTATAAATAAAATTAGTATTGTTTAGTAATAGTTTAAATATTACGCATTTTACGACGTTGAGATTTCATAATATGTAAATATTTATCGAAGCATATATTTAAATTAATTACAGAATCTGGTTCTCACTTGGCATCGGCGCAAATGGTGCTATCTAAACAAGCTGAATGGGCAGCAGTTGATTCAACAACACTCCTGTACTCAAAGAAGTTTATGCAAGACGGTGGCAAGGAGATAATTACTTTGGAAACATTGGGACGTTTGCCGCCATACCCGGTTGTTGTTAATTCAAGGCTCCCGGGTAAGTAATTAAAACCCATATTGAAGATAACATTTAGAATAACAATGGCAACTATTATCCGTAATACTTAATAGTTTTCTTTTTGATATCGATGCAGTTGTGGCGCAGTGGGTCAGCGTCAGATCGTAAAAGCGATGGTTTTAGGTTCGGTTATATTCGGCAAAATTAATAATTTCTATTTCCCCCTTTGGTAAGACACACTGCGACGTTGAGTTTCGCCACACATCACGCTATGTCTCGAACTAGAGAACGTTGTGTCTTGACACTAGTTACAATATAATCTACTACATTCGGGAAAAAGCTTGAAGTTGGTAAATATTGTAATATACTTGGCAATTAAAGCAGATGTGGAAATGCTTCAATAAATGCAAGTCTAAATTAGTTTTCCTAAAATAGTGGATATAATATAAATATTTACTTTCTACATTTTTGAATATTACGTATTATTAAAATTAGGGAAATGAGAAAAGTATAGATATTACGTTTCATAGTCCACGGTAAAGAAGACGAGCCATAAAATATTTTTTTTTGTATTCACAATGGCAATTTAAAAATGTTTTTTTTTTAAATTTTGTTTTAGATGCAACCAAACATGCAATAAGTGAAGCTTTATTGAATTTGCCTCAGTCCTCACAGTGGAAAAATCAATTTGCTAAATTTGGCCTACTAAAATTTGATACCAACAGTGATGGTGTGTACGATGGGCCGGCTGCACAAGTGTGGGCCATCCAGAACGAGAAACTCAATGTTAGATATTATTAGAATATTTCTTTTCATAAGTTTACTCTATGTTGTATACATTTTATATGTTGACTATAGTCCAAAAAAATAATGATTATATATTTTTATAGCACAAAACAACTTATTTAAATTGCATTTCTTTAATAATTAATTATATAATTTGTAAATATAGCTAAAATTAATTAACAATAATTTTAAATGTTATTTTTGATTTTTTTCCACATAACACATGAATATAGCGTGGAATTTTCATATCATGAGCAGATGGCTTTAACAAATCAGGACCTTGTGGATTTTTCTGCAAAAAAATATCAGTTTAATATAATAATAATTTAGTAAGGAATGATATGGATAATTTACAATTGTATATTATGTAGGTCCATAAATTTTCTATGGTTAATGTAATTAGTCCCAAAATATATGATAGTCAATAATTAAAAGAATATCTTAAAGTTATTGTTTATTTTAAATTACATACAATAATTAATTTATTCAATTAAGGTCAACTCATAATACTCAACATAACAAACTTGTTTAAATAATATAAATAAAGTAAATTAAACACAATAAATATTCAATAATTTCAACATCTATTTAAATAAAAACTACTTAGTCTACAAATAAAATATATCAACACTAAACAACTCCTCCTCCATTGATAGTATCAATCTCTTCCTGAGATAATGGCCGTCTTCTGTAGCGCAATGGCAGGTCCATATCAGAAATAGTAGCACTACTCATAGCTGCTGCAGGTTGAGCTTGTACAGACTAAAAAGGGAAATAGTGATATACTACATATTATATATATTTTGTTCAAAAAAATATGCTAACGATGGAGCTGGGTATACAATACTTAAACCTCAATACAGTGAATGTTTTTATTTAATGTAGATTTATTTTGATTGGCTAAGTCAATATGGGGGCACTGGGTTCTACTATCCATTATTGGTTACTTAATGCCAATGTTTCTGAATATAGCAATATCGCAAGATAGGAAAACTGTAGAAGTTTATTTAAAATAGTCGTCGTAGTCTTAGATTATTTAATTCAATCAAATCACCAAAATTGACAGGACGATGATAACGTGACTATTCTCTATAAGGTCTTTGAATATTTTGATCATGTAATATTTTTCACTGATACATATTTCCCTATAAGATTTTAAGTTACTTGTTTATTATTTTTAATATATTTAATGTGATATTACTGCTTGAGATGGAGCACTAGCACTGGCTGAAGCAGAATGTGCAGCGGGAGCACTGGCCGAACCCATTCCCTTTCTAAATTTGATAACAGGAACTCTGCAAAGTATGGCTGTAATTCGGACCATGTTTTAAATAATGGATGTAATGATAAGTATATCTAATAAACAGTTGACAAAAAATTTTATGCAATATCTAGTAAGTGTGAACAGTAAAGAAAATTGTCAATGTCAACTAAAGCTACTAATGTCAAATTTAACACACGACGGCTGTCAAATGTCTGATTTTGCGATACAGATATCACAACAAAAATAAAATATCTATAGTTGACTATAAATCGCTAAAATATATCGATGTTTTTCAAAATAACTATGTATATAAGGTCACCTTTTGTGCATTTAATCCTACTCCCCAGGTACGTAAAGTCACCAACGCCGTAAAAGTGGCACTCTACCTCCTAGGGCCACTACTAAGATCCCGTCTGCCGCCCAGGACCAGACTGGAGCTGTACAAGACGTACACGAGACCGCACCTTACTTACGCTGCACCGGCTGGTACGCGCTGTGGTCAGCGTTTCGTTTTCGAACCTGCAAATTGTGAAAACATTGCACTCAGACGCGTCGCCCAGGCTCCCTACTACGCGAGGAATGCAATTACAATATTCCAATCCTTCCAGTCCGCTTGACGGCCGCAACATGATGTTCGAGTCCCACGGGGGACGCACTAACAACAGCCATATGCTTGCAATTACCAATTTTTCTGCGACAAAGTGCGTTGTCGCTGTAAAAGCCAATTAGGCTAACAGCATAACCTGAAGTTAAAAAAAAAAGCATTTAATCCATATTGGTACTTCCCTTTTTTTCTTCCTTAATTGTTTTTAAAATTATTTTTTCTTGTCTAGAACTTTTTTTTAACAAAAATTATAATCCTTTAAAAAAATATATTATGATGGTTTGCTGGCATCAACTAGGCGAGTCGTGGCGCAGGGACACAAGCGTGAAAATGTAAACGCGACAAATTGTGGGTTCGATTTCCACTTAAAGAAATGAAATATGTATTTAATATTTTCATTTCCTCGCTCTGATAACGAGGCAAAACACGTTGAGTTCTGCCAATTATCACTCACTGCCTACAGGACTCGGTGAAAAGTGGAGAAAGTAATTACCTAAATGGGAAGAAAATATCTAAGTAATCTTCATAAAATATTTGTCGTGCTATATCTAGAACGTATATCTAAAGATTTATGATAAATTTATGACTCATTCTTGATTAACTTCGATAACGATACCATAAAGCTCTCGATAATAAAAAAATTATTGCAGCATATTATGGTATAATAATAATAATACACAATGCCTAAGTTGTAACTTTTGAAGCACAAGTTTTAACTTAATTTATACCTTTTTACTAACTTCTATTCAGTTTCACCTGTCCCGATGTTTCCTTGTAATCAAATTCGTTTATTTATCTAGTTAAGTTTAAATAGCTTCCTGGTTACCAATCGAGTCGAAATTTTGAAAATGTTTTTTTGTAACCAAGCTGGACATGTTCAGTCCGAATTGTTTTCATAAACAACGGGCTGCATCAAATAGATGTATAATTTTGATCCCCACAACGGACTATTACTTAAGTCCCTGATTGACACCGGGACAAATGGTAGTTTAATTGCAGAGGAAACCTAGTGTTAATGACACTCCATTTCCCACTTTCCGCCGAATTTTTCGAGGTATTGTGTGTTGAGTGGCAGAACTCAAAGCGGGCTTTTTTGCATTACCAGAGCGAATAAAGGAAAATGTTAAGAAATAATAAATAAAACCGTCGCATAATTTTGAATTATTTGTTAAATATAATTATTATTTATATATAAAAAAAAATGTTTTCTATGTCTGTAAGAAAGGTAAAGAAAAACAAAGCATTGCAATAAATTATTATAATTTCACTTTCACTTAAGACTCACTTTCAAACATTTACTCAAAATAGTGATAATTTCATGGGTAATATGGTAATATCTAGTATGGTTTCCAATTTAAAAACCACAATAACACCTTCAATATCTCGGTAAATAATAACAATCTACATTGAATAGAATATAGAACTTGCAAAAAGTTGCAGTAAGTGCTAACTTTGACTATAATGAGGGTTATATTCTGCAGATTTGTACAATATTTAAACAGGTCTGCGGAAGTTCTTGCCGGCGTATTTAGCGGCAGCGCCAAGTTCCTCCTCGATGCGGAGGATTTGGTTGTACTTGGCCAAACGTTCAGAGCGGCACGGGGCACCAGTTTTAATTTGACCAGTAGATAATCCAACAACTAAGTCAGCAATGAATGTGTCTTCAGTTTCACCAGACCTTAAATAGATTACTTTGTATCATTATTTATTACATTAGATTTTTTTGTTTTCAATTTCTTATCTCATAGGTCAACACTATATTATGATTAAAGTAGTATTGACAATAACATGACTTATATAAAAATAACTCAATAAATCTATTTATTGCAAATATTTTTTTTTTGTTGTTTTGTCTGGGCTTCCAAGCCCAGGCCAGGGCCTCTCTCTCTCCCTCTGTCTACCCCACACATAGCAGAGTAGATAGAGGGAGCCTGGAAACTTTGTGTTAGAGACACTCCATTCCCATTAAGATACTATTATAGGGAAATATTATCAAGTCTTTCATAAACAATAAATGTATAATGTTATACCTGTGAGAGACCATTGTACCCCAACCATTTTTCTTGGCCAATAAATGGGCATCAATGGACTCAGTCACACTTCCAATTTGATTCACTTTAAGCAACAAGCAGTTGCAAGCTTTCTTCTCAACAGCAGTTGCAATACGCTTTGGGTTTGTCACCTGTGTACATAAAATACAATTGTAAACCATAATTTATTAAACAAATATCATTTTAAGTAAACATTTAAGAAATTTTTAATTGATTTTTTATTTTATTTAAGAAATGCTATCTTACTGTTAGATCATCTCCAACAATCTGGATAGATGTGCGGGAAGTAAGATTTGCCCAAGCAGCCCAATCATCCTGGTCAAAGGGATCTTCAATGGATACCATGGGGAAGTCCTTAATGAAGTCTAAGTAGACTTCAGCCAATTTGTCAGATGACAAGTAATCAGCTGGGTTAGAGTTAGGATTTTTGAAGTCGAGATCATAACTGTCTTTCTTGAAGAATTCTGATGCAGCAACATCCATACCGATTTCAATCTATTTTAAAGAAATACACTTTAGTAAAATTCATATATCATATATATTGCAAATATAATGTAAAATATCTTGAAAATTTACTTTGCCAGTATAGCCAGCTTGTTTGATGGCATCTTGAATAAGGAACAAAGCATCTTTGTTGTTTTGGATGTTGGGTGCAAAACCTCCTTCATCACCAACAGCTGTGGAATCTAAGCCAAACTTATCCTTTATGATTTTCTTTAGGTGATGATATACTTCAGATCCCATACGCATTGCCTCACTGAATGAAGCAGCACCTGCACAAATTTTTATTTTATATATTATCAATACATTATTTCCATTTTGTTTCTTTAAACTGCAAGGATATTTAAGAGTATACCTGTGGGCAAGATCATAAATTCTTGCATGGCAAGTTTATTTCCAGCATGTGAACCACCATTGATTACATTGAAAGCAGGTACAGGCAATACAATATCATTATTGCCAGCTAAGTCAGCTAAGTGTTTGTAAAGAGGGACACCCTTTTTAGCAGCACCAGCCTTAGCTACAGCCAGGGATACACCAAGAATTGCATTTGCTCCCAATTTAGATTTGTTTTCTGTACCATCCAGACCCAGCATAAATTGATCAATCTGAAATAATTATTATTTTATTTATTTATGGTTTCCATATACCTAAACAAATAAAAAAAAACAGAACTTACTTCTTTTTGTTGAGTTACTTCTAGATTCTGTTTTAACAGTTCTGGTGCAATTATAGAGTTAATATTTTTAATAGCGGTGAGGACACCTTTGCCATGGTATTCACCTTTAACATTATCTCTTAACTCTAGAGCTTCATGAACACCAGTAGACGCTCCAGATGGTACTGCTGCACGGAAAAGCCCAAGTTCGGTTACCTAATAAAAAAAATTAGGGACATTAAATGGGTAATTTTTATTATTTAGGCAACAATATATACCATAATTTATTATCATAATACTCACTAAATCTACTTCCACAGTAGGGTTGCCGCGGGAATCGAAGATTTGACGCGCTTTAATTGACTTGATAGACATCTTGATAAAATTGAATAAACACCGGCTAAAAACAATTGACGAATTACATATCTGATTAAATATTAACTATGACAACTGACTATCAGCCAAGCTAGGAGATACTGATCTAACATAAGTACATTACGATAAGAGATAAAGAAATCTAAAATAAATATTTTCTTTTAATTTAACGTATTAGATATCAGTAGATATTAAGCTTATGATATCTATTCGTCTTTTACAAATTTTTGTATAATGATGAAGTAGGTAAAGTTACCTAACATGAAAATTTCATCTTTGAAAAAAGCAATAAATATCGTAGTGAAAACGCTAATAGTACATTATTTTTACTCACCTCAACAAAATTAAGGTGGCTTATGTGTGACTTCTTTAACCTTTGTAAGTGTGCAATTTAAGAATCGCTATCTGATTGACCGGTGCAAGCAGAATAAATTGTGTATGACCTTTGGAAGGTGAAATTAGGGTTGTGTATATAGTGACTTCAATCGTAAATCATTTATCGATAACAACATTTTTTTTATAAAAAAGTTTTTTTTTTGGAAATTTAATTTACTGAAATTAGTTATTTGAAGTAAATAACATTGCTATTTAATAAAATTGATTTCATATTCTCAAATTATCAAATCTTTCTGGTTTTGTATTTTAATGTGAACTTTAAAAATACAGACTTTAAAAAAATGAATAATTAATATAAAAAAGAAATACGGTACTTTAATTTTATTTTAACACATGTAATAATCCTAAAATAAATAAATAATTTCCTTATTATTTTTTGGTGCAATGGAAAAATATATTATAAAATTTTAATAAAACCATCTATTTTGTTTTACCCATAAATAAATTACCCATAATTTTATGCAAAATTGTTGATTATATTATAAACAAAATAAAATCATCCAATAATAATGGTTACGGTGTAATAAATTCATTTTTTGAGTTGACAATTAACATAACTTAAGTCTCATATGTCATTCTATTTGTGAAGTGTGAAATTTACAGTTTGAAATGTGTATTATTATTATACTAAATATTGTAATTTCCTCCAAAAGCATAATTTGAATAAAGATTACAACTCACATATAATCTATTTAATATTTTCACCACAATCTTCTTGGCTTGTGTAATGCTAATTACATTAAAACCAAGTTCTAAATATTAGATTCGTTTTTTTTAGGTTTTACATTATAAATTGGGCCGAATATTTTGATTTTTTTTATCTAATATATTAAATTATTATTATCTTACTCTTATTATAATGAGCGACAAAGACACCACGGAAGAAAAAAAACCTGTGGTTATTAAAAATGCAACTGATATTCAAAGATTGAAACTAGAAAAGCTAATGAAAAATCCGGTAATATTTATACTATTATAAGACTTATAATTTTCACTCCAATATATTATTTCAAGTGTTATTGTTTTTAGGACAAACCAGTAATAATACCAGAGGCTCTGAGAACAAAATCATTAGCACCTCCACCAGATTTTGTGCGAAATGTAATGGGCTCTAGTGCAGGAGCAGGTTCAGGGGAGTTTCATGTTTATAGACATCTTAGAAGAAAAGAATATGCCAGACAGAAATTTATTCAGGAAAAAAGTGAAAAGGTAGTTGATATTTAAAATTGTCAGTTTCACAACTTTTTTTTCATTAAAACATTTTCAATGGAATATTGATGATATCAAAGCTATATATTTCTACAAGGAAAAAATCATAATTATATATTTAATGACAAATATAGTCATCAAAATATAGTCTTAACACAAATCATACACATATATATATATATATATATATATATATGTATACTTTTTAAAACTATTTATGGGTTTATTATTTTTCTTGGGTAACTTGTACATGTTTATGTTTTTCATTAAGATTTTACTTTTATGTGGCAAAATTTATTTCCTCATCTGTTAGTATCTGCAAAGTGTAAATAATAAATAATCTACAAACAAGTTCTTAAACAAAATGTAATTTATTGTTGGTTAGGTTAGGTTAAGATAAATAGATCCACAGAATGGCAGGTACTAGTGAAAATGAAGAATGTGTTAGGTGGTTTGTAATTTTGAGAGAAGAAAGAATGATAAAGACAACAACATGAAGCAAGAGTGAATGGTAAGTGAAAGGTAAGAGAGCAGAGCAGGCAGATTTTGTTTGACTTTCCAAATATTTCAATGAATTTTGGCAAAAGGTCATAAAAAATGTATGAGAAAACCCCAGAGGAAGAGGAAAAAGGTGTACATAGACCATAGCATTTGATGCACCATTCTCTCTGGCTACCCTGAAAGGAATAAAGAGTGAAGTAACAAGAACTATAATAATGTGTGCATTGTTGTTGAGTACAGTACCCATAACTTGGGCAGCTTTGCTAGAGAAATATCTTTAGAAACTCCCTTTTGATTCAATGGTAATTTTGTCTGTATTAATATTATAAATATTTGATATTTTATATCCATGTATTAAAAAAATGTGTACAGGTAGATAATTCAAGAGACCTAAATTTTATTTTGTAACAAAAGTTAATTTGTATAAATAATTATCACATATTTTGACGAATATAATTTATTAAAAACAATTATCAATGCTGTAAAAAGTACTAATATAATAATTTTGTAGGAAAAACTGGAAGATGACTATCATAAAAAGATTGAAGAAAACAAAAGAATAGCAGAAGAAAAAACAGCCAAGAAAAGAGCCAAAAGGTTAAAGAAAAAATTAAAAGCCAAATCAAAAGAAAAAAAACCTAAAAAAGATAATAATTCTAAGCATTCATCTCAGTCTGACAGTGATAATGATGACTCCGATAAAGATGAAACAGAAAAAGTAGAAGATTAAAAGCAAGCTGAAGTAAATTTAGGATTAAATAGTTTTTAAAATTATAGTATGTACAATTGTTAATGTACATACTATAATTTTGTGTCGCTCTGGTGTCGAGGCAAAGCGCGGCATTGAGTTCTTCCATTCAAAATGCATCAAAGTTCATACTTTTCAGTGAGTGTTTGTAAATAAAAGACTTAATTTTATTATTTTGTGTTATTTTATTATTACAATCTGAATTCACTTCATTACAACATTAATACTATAAATATGTTTATTGAACTGATGCCATTACACTGTCCTCATTTTTCTTAAGAATAACAAAGCCTTCCATAACAGGGGATAGAGGAATGTATTCATCAGTTGCTAACTCGGCTCTTTCACCAAATGATAGTAGAACAGGTGTGGTGTGCGTGTGGGAACCAGCTATTGTTTTAGGAGTACCAGCCTTACCAATAACATCCACAGCCTAGAATAAAAAAAATTGTAAATTAAATTTTTGCATTACTATAAAATTATCAATTTGTACATTAATAAGCTTTTCTTTGACTGTAACAGCATTTTGTGCTACCATGATTGTAAGTTTAATTACCACTCATGAAAATAATATTATTATTCCGCTCTGGCACACAAAGCATGGCATTGAGGCCACCTTTTCACCAAGTTCCAAATAGAGTGTTGATAGTTATTTTTGTATATATAATGATTACTTGACAAGTTGATAGTCTAAAAGAAACTAAATAAGTTAAAATGTATTTGTTTGTTAATAATTACCTGTCCAACGCGCACGCTCACATTAAGTGGCTGTAGGTTGTCATCAAGAGTTACAAGCCAACGTGGTTGCATGGCTGTTGCTAACACATATAACAGATAGTGAGATTTGCCCAAAATAACTGAAACACAAGAGAAAATTTATTAACATTACAATTTGTGTCATTTTTCAAAGTATATATTGTATGTGTATACATGTATGTATGAGTATCAAAGCAAGCATTATTTTGAAATTTTCTGAGACCATATTTGGTTTAAAATCACTGTCGTTCCATGTGACACACAGTGTGTTACTGTAACAGACACTGTCGTGGATACAATCCCGACTTGGTGTAACCAAAATGTTTTCCGCTGGGAAATCTAAAAAACAAAACTAAAAACTCGTTCACATATCAATGAACACTTACTATTCTTGCAATCCAAGAACGCAGTAAGCACGACAAGCAGGCCGGCGAGCGCGGGCTGGTTGATGAGGCGGCGGTCGGCGTGCGCGGGGCTCAGCGTCACCGTGCCCTTGCCGGCGTGACACAGCCCCTGCGCCAGCCGCACCATGAACAGGTGCACGGGCGACTTGCCGTGGTACAGCGCGAGCGCGCGGAGCATTGTTGCCAGTCTGTAGTGGGAATAAAGATATATTGAGATATAATAAATGTATATATAGACAAGTAATATAAATAAAAGTATGTACATTGTGTAGTTGTAAAAATGGTTTGAAATATAATATATTATTAAAATATTTATATATCTGAAGGTGACAAGAGCAACGATTACATATATATGAAAAAATATTTACATTAAGGTAGAAAAATTATAAAAAATATATATATATAATTACCTAGCATTATTCGTTCCAGCGCCAACTAGGCCCATAGCAAAGATGGCGTTGTAGGCGACATCGTTGTCCGAGTCGTGCGAGTACTTGTTCAGCACGTCGATGACCGACAGCTGCGGGTTCGAGATGGAGCAGAGGGCGATGGCGAGCGGGACCGCGCGTCGCACTGCTGGCTCTCCGTAACGACCCTGTTTTAAAAATATTTTTATATATTATTGCATTTCGTTGTTGACCTATTAATGTAGTAGTCATTGTCTAAAATATGTGTTGCTAGAAGTTAATTCGTTTAGTCTATCGTCATCGTTTCTCTGCCGTCTCTATTATCATTTTGCTGTATGAATATATCCCTTGTTAGTAACAAATGTAATAAATAACTGACAATTAAAAACCCGCGCACATAGTTAACATACAACTAGAAAAATGCTGATAATCTTTAAACAACTAAACACATTTTCTTGAATGATGACTCGGAACACTCTTGAATAAGTTACTTTCCAAACAAAAAAAACCAAATCAAAATCGACTCTATTTTGATGGTCATACTTATAACAAAGAAAATACAGACGGTATTTTCTTTGTGGATTAATAAATGAATAAATTCTGTCAAATCCAAAACCCATCATATGCGTGATAAAGCGTAAACCGCACTTACAAGTTGTCCAAATATACGTGTGCACATTTCCGCACCGGTCTCCTCGCCCAGCGCAATGACTGCGACGCCTAACGTGGCCACTGCTTGCACTGAAGACAGCTCCTTGTTGGCTTCCTTCTCTTTTTCCTTTTCCTTGTCCTTGCTCTTGCTCTCTTTTGATTTGCCTGTAATAATTAGCTTATATATTAAATGGTAAAAGAAAGAAAAATTCATGAAAAAGTTGTAGAATTTTAATAATTATTTTAATGAATGTTAACATGGTTGTGGGATTGACTGGGTTTGAGTACAAAGTTCATTCTAGTAAGGCAAAGTGGACTTTTGGCTGTCTTCACTCAACAACTACAATTATGAACATTAATATTATAATTAGTAAATTTTTCGGCATCATGCTGTACCCGCCTGTAGCAGGGTATACGAAGCAAGCATAGTGTTAAGACACTCCGCTCCCCACTTTCCGGCGAATTCTAAAGGCATTGCTTATTGAGCGGCGGAACACAACGCCACAACTGGCTTCACCTATATCCATTACTATAAGTATAAAAATAAATTTACTTTTGTTTTTGTCATCCTTTGATCCACCAGCAGAGCTGCTACTGCTACCGCTGCTACTTTCCTTGGATTCTTTCTTGTCTTGTTTCTTGAAAGCTGTGTCTTCAGCTGAAGATTGCTCATTCTAAAGTAAAACAAGCATATTATGATCTAAACAAGAATTTACAATCTTAGAATAATTGTTCTGTTGTTTTCTATTTTCTGCTCAATTTTTTATTTTAAGAATCGTTGTCATTTGTCACGTTTTACGTTATAAAATGTTTTATTCAACAATTAAATAAAGTCGCTTTATTTTTACTTTTTCAAATTAAAAAATTTCCAATACCAATATAAAAATAAAATAGCCATACATACCTCAGTTTCATAATGTTTAGAGCATATATGTAACATCTGTTGTACGACGAGCACGTCGCCGGTGGCCGCGTACGCGCACATCGACAACGTCGTCTGGCATAGGGACTGTTGGGGCTCGGGGAGTACTTCTAGGGCGGCCATTGTGGCTTCTGTGCGTTCTTTGCAGCCTGTGGAAGAATTATAGAATTAAATTACCTATTGATATATTTTTGAGTTCTAATAACATTAACATTTTATATATATACATTGGTAATTAAAGTTTTAATCAATTCAATAAAGCTATTCAATTTTCTTGAACAAAATACTTTATACTGATATCACTTTTATATTTATAAACAAATTTAAATAAAACAAACACTTAATGAAAATATTTAGCTATTTATTTAGGGTAGGGAAGTTTTCCAAAATACAATAATGAAAACTGCATTTAAATTGGTTATGCCATTTCTGAGATTAGGCAACGGCGATTACGCAGATTAGAATTAAACAGGCACAAATTAAAAGTAATTTTACAGCTTAACAATGATGTATTGTTATCATTACTGAGAGTTCATGTCAAAACAAACTAGACCAACCAAAAAGTTTGTTGTTAAATTGAGTAATGTTATATGAAGCTTACACAGTTTATATACAAATAAGACTCGTAAGCAATTTAAACATTATAAGTATGTCATAATAACTCACCTAAGAAACACAATCCAAGGCCCAAGTGGAGGAATCTAGCATAAGTTGAAGAGTGAAGTTCTTTGTTATCCTCAATGAGCCGCTGAATAATGGCACAAGATACCTAAAATATAATGTATTGTTGATCAATAATAATTGATATTTTTTTCATTTATTTTTGTATTTACACAGTTTAAGCAGGGAAAATTTCAGATTAAAAGATTGTTCCTCAAAATCCATATATAACTGACTAGAGGGCACGCGCATCTTCGCCCGCTTATATACAAATTCAGTCTGTTAAAAATATTTTATTGAACACGTAAAATATTTTTAACAGACTGAATTAAAATTTTTATAAAAATCGGTGGCGTCCTTTTATATATATAGATGACTACGGAATGTATAATCGACGTGAATGTCGAGTTTATTTTTGTTTTTTTGCTTAATGCTCTATGGAATGCAGCAAGGATAGATCGAGAGAACCTGATGTGAAAACACTCAATCCTCCACATTCAGACCGATTTGAACACAGTGTGTAGAGCGACTGATATTATATAATTATAAAGCTCATAATTTCATATTAGGCTCATAGTTTATTCAATTATGTATGGTTTAATTATTTTGTTTAGCTTCACACTGTATCCTCTAAATAGCAGGGTAGGGACCGGGAGCCTAATGTTAAGACATTCTGTTTCCATTATCATAATTCCGCCTCTCACTTTGCGAGTTCTAAAGGCACTGCGTGTTGAGAGACGGTTATAAACGCCGCGCTTTGTCACATTACCACAGACAATCGATAATAATAAATAAACAATACAAGTGCGATTACTTACGTCTCCATTACAAGATCCCACAGCTATGAGGCCGCAGGCGACAGCTGCCAGCGCACAGATCTCGGGCGGGGCCGTTGTGTCGGCCAACACGGGCAAGAGGTGAGACAATACCTCTTGACGTTGTGTACCGGCGTATGCTATGCCTAGACCTGAGGATGTTTGATGTGATTATCATGATTTATTTTATAGCTCAAGTAGAGTATGTACGATAAGTCGTGGCCGCCTTGAAGTAAACTGTAGATGACTGCACAAATTTTAAGTTTTCCTTCCTTACTTTTTATTATTTTCCCTTCTTTTTATTATTTTTACTTCAGGACGGCCACGACTCGTCGACGATACTGTATTATGCAAAACAATTTTCTAAGATTTTTAAATCTTCTACACTCTCTCAAGAGGTTGGCCAGATATCTGTCCAATACTCGTTTTACTGGGTATACATATACGTGACCCCAGAGCACTTGTAGCTACCACTTACATACTTTCAATGAATTACAAACTAAAGAAGAGAGAGTGGTGTCCTCTCCCTGTATCCTACTTTTGATAATGATTATTATAATTAATCCTGAATTAGGTCACAATATCTATTAAATAACAAACAAAAATAATTCAATGGCTTGAGTAATAATAGTAGAAAAATTATGTATTATTGAGGCTGTTGTGGCACAGAATCTGACTTTAAATGCGACGGTTGCGGGTTCGCTACTATTGGAGCTACTTAGAGAAAGAATTAGTGTCCTTCCTTTCTTCCTCTTGTAACAAGTCAAAGTGCGGCGTCGATACCCGCCACGCAACACGTGATGTTTTGAAATTGGACAAAAAGTAAAGAATAGTGTCTTAACGCTAAGTGCCTTTTGCCTACTCTACTATATGTGGGATATAGAGTGAAGCTGAAAAAGAAGTAATTTATTATCTAAGTATTATTAGGCACTTACCTAACACACTACCAATTCGCAAATTAGCACTTGAATGTAAAACATAATCAGATAGCAAGGCAAGGGCTGGATCACAGTCATTTCTTACACCGCAGTTGACAAGGCCGAGTGCTAACAATGCTCCTGCTTTTATATGTTCCTCAGCAGTATACAAATACTTGTCAATGGGAGTTAAACCACCATCCACATCCCACAAATGTATCATACCAAGAGATGCTGCAGCTGATAGCATACCTAAAATTATCATAATGTTTAAATATACAAAAAGTTTTACTTCATATTAAAAGAATAAACCAAGTTAACATAAATAAAATATTGTTTATGGGAGGATAAATATATAGATTCCTCACTCTGGTAAAAAGCTGATTATGGATTGGATTGACTTGCGCACACACTCCACACTTAATAATTCAAAAACTGGTCAGACAGTGGGGAATGGAGTGACATAACAATAGATGACATTTTCTTTGCACTATCCCACATGTGTGATATACATAAGAATGAAAAAAAGTATATAATATCAATTTTGTACCGTGATCTTTGTTTTTATACATCCATTTGTTTCCATCTTCAGTTGTAACTAACTTATCTCTCCCAAAGCCAGCATTCACAAATGCATTTACAAATGTAGCTGATAAGTTCTGTCGAGCTGAGTCAACCGGGTGTTCAGCTAACAAAGATGGACGGAGGGCAGAACCAGCTGACTCTAACCATGTTTTGTAAACTTCCTCAGGTGTCTTTGGCTCCATAATGTCAAGCTAGAAGGAAATGTCAATAGTAGTTTGTTGATATACATATGTAGAAAAACAATTCTCTTTGACAATTATAAATAATCTTACCTCTCTGCCTAGGCTAAGAAAATGGTCATTTATGTGAGCATTTAAAAGAATTGTTCTCAAATCTTCATCTTCCAACTCTAAAGGAACATACTGTCTTGCCAACATATAACAAAGTTGCTTTTTTATCAACCTATAAAAAATAGAAATAATAAATATTTGTTATGATATGACAAGCTTAGAATTAAATTAAATTGAAGTAAGCAAACTTACAGATCATTACAGGCATTGAACACTTCTTCACATTTAGCTTTATCATGTAATTGCATAGCAACTAAAAGAGCTCGTGGATATTCTCCAAAACGTAAGTATGTGTCAAGAACTCCTTGCAGAATTTGTGTTGACTCAGGTTCCACTACATAGCTTGCGCACCTTGTTATATAAAGATATATTTAATTTTATAATGAATACATATATCTTTTATTTTGTGTTTTAACCAGATTAATTGCATACATTTTATCATCATACATTTTGGAAACCTGATATTTATATATCTTGCTACTTAATTTTTATTTAAAACCATGTTCACAAAAATATAAAAAAAGACTCAAACTTCTCTATGCTATCTAGTCTATAGTTTATTATTATTATTATGTAATATAATATATAGCAAATATAATATAAATTCTTATATACAAATATAGCTTAACTTACCCTATTAGATATAGGCACACCCGAGGATAATTACTCTGGTCCATATGCTGAGAAAGTAAGTCTAAGCGGTCAATCTCCATGAGTAAATCACAGGCCTGAATTTCAGCTGAATGTTGCATATCAAAAGCAATAACATCACGGACCAATGGCATTAATGTGTTCATATTTTCAATATTCCATTCTTCTGCAATTTCTCCCTCAAGTTGTCTATAAAATGACATAACATTTTTATAACTTAAAATATTTTTTCATTATTTACAAATAAAATAGTCTTATATATTCTTACCTTACATATTCATGACCCCATTCACCTACATTGGACATAGTTCCTAACATGCAATACTTCAGACATTCTCGTTTTTCAGCAGCATCCTATATAAAAATCATAAATTTAATAGAACTACATAATGTACATTATGAATCAGATTTTTTTTTAATTTCAGAACAGACTGTGTCTCACAGTTTCGACTTAATTCTCACTTTAAAGGAATTCTTAAGTGTCACTGATATTTTCTCTTATAAGCTTCATGACATTGATTTTGATTAAACAAAGACAAACAGAAATCTACAGTAAGGAATGGCATAATGTGTATTTACTATTTAAAATGGGAAGTGAAAAAGTACTTTTAACTCACCACAGACCCACTAACTCCCATAGCAAGTACTGATACGACATCAGCGCAAAATTTCTTTGTTTTATCATCTTCAATTTTTTCATATACCAACTTTAGTGCTGGATAATGTTCTCTTAAAAATTTCAACGGCTTTGGTACGGATGTCATAGATGTTGTAGATGTTCTTATAAGATTTGTTAACATCTGTAGTGCTGGTAAATAAAGATCAACCTCATTACCCTGAAATTAATACAATAATCATGTTAGTTAGGTACAATGAAAATATAATTAGTTCTGTTTAATCGTGAAAGAAAACGCACCGTAAGTTTTTCAACCAACATATTTAGCTCCTCCTGGAGGCGTTTATCTTCTTCTGACTGAAAAAAATTGTAAAATATTAAGTTTTATTAATATATACAATCTTAGAAAATAAAAAATGGTCACAGACAAAAACGCTACCAAATCATCATTCGGCGCGGGTGCTGGATCTGCTTTTTCTTTTTTATTCTCTTCTGCCTTATTTTTAACCGTCATTTTTTAATTTAATTATAATGTTATCAAAGGTATATTATTCTAAAAGTTTTGCGATGAATCGGCAAATGAGCAGTTTTAACAAAATTTGACAAGTCACTGTATCGCAACAGGCTGCAGACTCAATATGCTTTTTAACACAGATAATCTTTAAAATACATTATATAGCATACTGTAATCTGTGATAAGTAGATAATATCGTACCGTGTTTTGAAATATTATACCGCACCGTACATTAAATTCTCTGTAATAAATGTGATAACAAATGCATTTTTTATTGATTACTTCTTATTTAAAAATATATAAAATTATAAGGACAACGTTTTTATGTACATAAGGAAATATTTTGTTTATAATTTTTAATTATTTTAATAATAAAAACAAATTATGTTTTCGGGATCTTTCTAAATATATCAGATAGTATCAGATACTGATATCATAAAAAAATGGAAAAGAAACATAAAAGTAACCTATTTTAATATCATTACCATATTTTATACAGACATCTATAAAGCTAATGTTTAATTCACCAAGCTTTTATAAATTCACCGTAAACTATAATAAAACTTATTTCTAGCTTTAGTTTGCAATAAGCGTTTGGTCAAGAGAGTTTTGTTACAGAGCTCCTATTACATATACATAGCGGTGCATTAAAAAATAGAACTACTCCAGCCTGAGCCACTGCATTAATTGTTTTTATTATTTTATTTGGATTCAATTAGTTATAGTTAAATCTTAGTTCTAGCTATGTATCGCTATAATAGAGTTCATTTAGTAAACATAACTGGTAAGAAACATGTGGGTAAATTGATAGGAAAGTCTCAATCTAGTTTTAACGTGTATAATAATACCATTCCTCGGTCAAAAAGCCTACCCATTATTGGCACAAGATTAGATCTAATAGCTGCTGGAAGCGGTAAAAAGTAAGTATTTTTATTTCAATTTCTTATTTTTTGTGTTTTGTTTAGTTTGTGGGAATCGAATCCAGAAGCGTTACATTCACAGTCACACGTTTGTGCCCCTGCGCCACGACGGCCTCACAAATATGTTACTAAATAATATTAACAATTAAACATACCTAATTAATGTGTAATTATGCATAAATGTGTAAGTAAATACGAGTCTCCTTCGTGAACTTTGTTCGAGACGTGGAAATAAAATTTTTGAAATAATTATTTTATAATATTTTTCAATAATTGAAGATGTTAATGATACAAAGTAACGGTAACTATATCAATTGCTAATTGTATCAATTATTATAATTTGTACTGCTAAAGATAAATAAATTACTCTTCTCTCTTTAATTTCGGTGTAATCGTGGTCATCGCCAACATCATATCTCAGGAAGGTTGCAAACTAATTTAAATACGATGTCTCATATCCACTTATACCCATTTGTAATGTCTGGTCAGACTTCGGACGGGTATACTTTTAAATTATCTAGCCCCGGACGGTTCAAAAGCAAAAGCAACATTTGAGTAACAAGATTATTTTATTATAAATTCTAAAACTTGGACTATGTCCTTTTCTGACTTTCATGATTTATTGTGGTAGTGTTTTTCAAGTTTGCTGAAATTTTGGGGACTATTAGTTTTATATGTAGTTAAGATAGTCTACGTACTTACTAACTTGAAAGTGGGGACTTTCAGAGGTGGCGCCAAACAAAGGCGCATCTCTGTCTGGGAGGATGATTGAGCCATTGGATTAAACTGCGTGTTTAAAATGGTCTTGAAAGAATCCGTAAATAATATATATAAAATTAAAACTTGCTAGTATGACATAGCTTGCCCCAATTTTAAACAACGTTTAGGACTCCTGGCAACAACAACGTTTGCGACAATCAGTCACAATCCCATCATGCCAACATTAAGTCGCAAGGTAATATTGAGGTGTCTGTGAATGCCCCGGATGATGAGTGATTGAGGAGAAACTTGAAAGATGCTATTTTGGAATAAGGTTCTACACCGATAAATCTCAGACCAAAATTACCTCGTTTGCCTTTGCATAGAGGTAATATAGCACTAGTGAGGATTCTAGATCAATACTTACCTAGTCATTTTAAAATTGTAGTGATGATACTGATACGTAGTACGTTAGTATTGTATTGTTGTGCTGTACCTATATATCGTGTTGCTGGTACAGTTCCCAAATAAAGGGGGCACGAAGGCATCAAAGCATACAGTGGCGATAGTAATTTGTGACGGAAGTATTTGCTGGAACAAATTTAAAATCCCCTGAGTATATGGCTAACCTCACTGACCGTATTGACTTCCTGAAACTGAAGCTCTATGTATTGGCAAAACTCATTAGAAGATATAGATAACGGGGGGATCGATACAATCAAAATAGTACGTTTCAAGAAACCAAGGGAGGGAATTCAGGAAATAGAAACGTTCTAGGGATAGTGTAGTTAATCACGAGATCCCGAATCCAATGCTGTTGTCGGTTTTTGGCGTAATATACGGTTGGCTCCTGTTGACCACACTGATCGTGATGGTGTGATCGTGTAGCAATGTTGCAAAAAATGAGAAAACATAACACAAATGAGATTAATAAAAATAGGCGTAATTGACGTGAGGTGTGCAATCCGTTCTGTTAGTAACATGTCCTGGGCCAGACGGGTTGCATAATTTCTGGCTTAAGTGGTCCCGCAGTTTACATTAGGTTTTCGCAACACAATTCCAGGACTAGTATTTTTAAATGTATTTTTTTATAACAATTTATATTAAATGTAAAATTGATTCCTTTTGTATAATAAAAGTACGTAGGTACTCATATATATTCATATATAATATACAATTATTACATTATTCTTAAAAAAATATGTTTAAATACGAGCGTTTCTACTTTAACGTACATGAGCGTGACCCTAAACATGGCGCTTCCTCTGAAAGGGCCTCACTTTCAAATTAGTAAGTGCGCATACAGTCTTAATTACAAATTTAAAAAAAATCAGCTTTGTTAAATAATAAAAATACGTATGTCTAGGGGTCCTGTGATCTCAGTCTATAATACATTGTAATTAAGTAGGTACAAAAAAGGATATATACTGCTATGCATGATTTTTAAAACTATAAAGTTTTGAAGTCTTATGTGGAGGTTATATTCTTCAACAGTAATTTTATTAGGAGAAAAGTTCATGCCAACATTTTCCTTAGGATAATTATATTGAATATCAGGGCTAGTACTAATGTCTATAGTTCAATTCCGCGAGTATTACTTATACATACTTACAACTTAGTAAAGATAAAATAATTGAATACAATGCAATTTATGTTGCTTAAGTCTTGTCCAACATGCTCTGTTGGGCATTCACATAAGTCGTTTTGAGATTAGGCTACTCGTAGAACTGTGGTTCTTCTCTTCTATTAACTTTTTCAATTTACAGGACAACTGCTCTTTCATTTTAAACTATCTTTTTACAGTTTACACAAATATATCGACAATCGACACAAGCAATTAGGCCCTATATTTGCCGAGAAGCTGAATGGAAATACAGAGCTAATATTTATTAGTGATCCAGAGTTAATAAAATCGCTCTTTATTAAATTAGAAGGAAAATATCCAACACATATATTACCTGAACCTTGGGTATTATATGAAAAATTATATGGATCAAAAAGAGGTTTATTCTTTATGGATGGCGAAGAGTGGCTACAAAATCGAAGAATTTTGAATAAATATTTATTAAAAGATGATGCTGATAAGTGGATCCGTCAGCCTACTGCTGAAACTGTAGAAAGGTTTATAACACAGTTGAAAGCGAAATGTAATAATGGATTTTTGTTTCGAAATATGGAAGCAGAACTGTACAAACTTTCAACAAGTGGTTTGTTTACATTTGAATTAGACACTTTACTTTGATTACATTGTGTATATAATTTTAATATCTTTTACTGTATTCACAGTAATAATAAATGTTTTGCTGGGTCCAAATGCATTAATACATAACCAACATCATGAAGAATTGCTATCAATGTTTGCCGTCTCTGTTAAAAAGATATTTCAAACGACTACTAAATTATACGCCTGGCCATTATATTGGTGTCACCGATTAAATTTGAAAGTATGGAGAGACTTTAAAGAATGCGTCCATTTATCACTTTCCTTAGGTAAACATATATACTCATATATCAAAAATACTATGCGCGCACTTATTTAGAAAACATATAAAAATTTGAACGTGGCGGAACTCGAACTCGCGCCTCCTGGAAACCGACCAATTTTATACGTTTCTAAATACGTATTTTTCTTTCCTAAGTGTTGAATAACACTTTAAAAATTTTAAAAATACTATGCGTGTGCTTAGTAGAATACCTTTCGAAACTGTCGTTTAAAAACATATACTTTTTTACTACACTATAATGGTATGTTTTTAATTCACAGTATTAATTGTTTTAGTAATTAAAAAACGCCGAGGACAATATTTTTTCATAATAAAATAAATAAAATCAGCTTCATGCTCTATTCCGCACTCAGCAGAGTAGTCAGAGGGAACCTAGTGTTAAGAACTTAAGACGCTCTTCGCCGAACGCACGATCGCACTTTTCGCCGAATTTCTGGAGGCATTGCTTGTTAAGCGGCGAAACTCAACGCCGCGTTTTGCCTCGATTCCAGAGCGAGGAAATGGATATATAAATTAAAATAAATATTTCATTTTCTTAAGTGGAGATTGAATCCACAATCAATCGCTTTTACAGGCACACTTTGTGTCCCTTACTGACCCGCCTGACCTCATAAAACATAAATATTGGTGATATTACGTAATTTAAAATTAAATGTTATATATATTTTTGTCGCAGCAAATAAAATGGCCCGTGAAATGTTGGAAAATAAAAATAAAAGCAATGGATTGGTTAAAAAAATGGTTGATGAAAATATTAAAAATGAAGATATAATAAGAATAATTACAGATTTTATTATGGCCGCTGGCGACACGGTAAGTTCTTAAGATCTGTGCAAAAGCTTTCCCAGATGATACAATTCGACTAGTGCATTTAAAATCGCGCGATCACGTGAAAACGAAATAAATCAATTGATAAATACAGATATCTAGAGTCAAAATTGTCCAAATGATGGAATTTATGGGAGGGAACTTTATACTCGCGCGTAAGTCGTGTCATAAAAGAATATTTAAAAGTATTAATTATTATATTTTTATTTAAAAGTATTCGTATACCTACTGATTGATATTACAGCTAGTAATACGCTCGTGCGTAAATAACGTCATCTGAATAAAGCCATAATAAGAATGTTATTGGTTTAGCATTCAGTGATATAATTTAAAATTTCCAGACTGCATACACGACACTTTGGATTCTTTTGTTGCTATCTAGGAACAAAGATGCTGTTGATGAAATTCGCGTAAACAAAGGTGACTATGTTAAGTGTGTTATTAAGGAGGGAATGAGATTATATCCTGTTGCTCCATTTTTAACAAGAATTCTGCCAAAGGAAGCATTTCTCGGAAATTATAAAATTGAAGACAAGGTAACACATTTTACGCTTTACTATTATTAATGTGTGATAACATGTTCACAATAACTGATGAAAATTTCTTCCGTGTAAATAGATTAAAAATATCTTGTAATCTATAATGTAACAAACAGTAAAAAAATTGTGTTTGTGCACGCACATCGTTGAAACTACTGATCAGATTTAATTGTATTTTTTGTTATTTAACAATTAGGCGATAGGCCTGAAACGCACAGATGATTAGAATTGATTTTGAGGATTAGAGCATGTAAGATATAATGATATAATAGTAAACTTCTATAGGCCTAATCGTAATAGACTAAATGGTTGATATAGGGGAATGCCCTTTAAAAAAATTTAGATATTAAAAAAAAATTAAATATCTAAAAATTAAAGACCTGGAACATCTGATGTGGAACTCCAAGAGCAGGTGAGGTATATAATGACAACAGAACTGAAAGACTAATAAATTAAAACAAATTACTAGCATAATGAAACAAGATTGCGGGCAACAAGTTGTCTCTTATGAGACATTTTTACTAGTAGGTACCTAATCGATATAAAGAAATATAGAAATAGAGTAATAGAAACTAAACAAACTGTAGCTCGCATCGCTAACATTAATAGAATTAATTAAAAAGACAAATAAAAAACCTCGATCTCTTAAAAGTATTCTGTAAGCCCGCTTTTCTTTTCGCTATCCAAGAAAATATGATCACAAAATAATAATAGTTTCGATATGTCTATAATGATTTTCGTTAATTTTTATATTTATTTTTTTATAGTAGTAGCAGAAAGCAGAAAATGAATAAATCGTATTTTTTCTAATGGCCTGATGAGTTTCTTGCGATGATAAGAGCAAAATACATATAGAAAAAAAAACATGAATGAATCGGAGTAGTAAATTATATAGAATATTATGAGCTGATTAAGTATAAACAGTAAAAAAAATCCGATTTATTTTTATGTAAATAATATTATTCTGTAGTTACACCAGATGTCAATTGAGTAAAACGAATTTTATGTCAATTGTCAAAACAATAACAAAAAATTTAAATGACGTAAAAAGATTAGGTTATATTTGTATATTCTATTATAATAAAAAAATATATATTTTTAATAATAATCAATATGCTTATTACTAAAATTATATTAAATTTAAGAAATTACCCTATAACTTCTACCCGATATTACAGTATGTTAAGTAATGTACATTTAAACCGAAATGACTGTGAAAATAACAATATGAAATTAACGAAAAAGAAAACCGTCCAACAAATTATTAGTAAAAGAAATATTTCGATTGACGGTGTTGTTAAGTGGCAGGAACAACTTTACAACGGCATCTCAAACAGCAGTTTTGTGAATATAATGCAAGACAGTTTGCTGTATTTTCATGATAGCACTGGTTTAACTTGGTCGGCCACCATTATCTCGGCAACTATATTAGTCCGATGTCTAATGACTATGCCGCTTTCTGTTTATCAAAATTATATACTAGCTAAAGTAGAGAACATAGGCTTAGAGCTTAAAGATTTAACAAATGAACTCAAAAAAGAGACTGCTATAGCTAAAAAAATGTACAACTTAAATGACAAAAAGACCATGGCACTATATCGAATATCGATGAAAAAGCAATGGCGAAAGCTTATAGAAAGGGATAATTGTCATCCTCTAAAGGCAACTCTAGTTATATGGTTTCAAATTCCGATTTGGGTTTGCATATCTTTTGCTCTTCGCAATTTAGTAAACATGCACCCACCTAATCCATCTGCAGCTATAACATTTATGGAAATGGAGGTTGGAGGCTTTGGTTGGATACCTAACTTAACATTACCTGATCATTCTCTAATTTTGCCAATTGTATTTGGCATTACAAACTTAGCCATTATAGAAGTACAAAGATTGTCAAAGATTAGACAACCATCAAAATTATATAACATTTTTACCAACATATTTCGGGTATTTTCCATAGTAATGATACCTGTTGCAGCAAGTGTTCCTTCATGTATGTGCTTATATTGGACAACTTCTAGTGTTTTTGGCTTAGCCCAGAATTTATGTCTCCTATCACCCACATTAAGAAGAAAATTGAAAATACCAGAAGCTCCAAGTGAATTAGAGAAACCTTATGATCATATAAAAGAGGAAATTAAATTTGGACTTACAAAAATAATACCAAAAAAATCATAATCATTTGTTCTATAAATTACTCATGTTTGTATTACAGACTCCAATAATAGCATCTATTTATACATCTGGGAGAGATGATAATAATTTTTCCAAAGCACAACTCTTTCTTCCTTACCGTTGGGATAGAAATGATTCTCGTAGAGCTAGTCTAGTCAACCATGTTCCAACAGCATCACTTCCATTTGCTATGGGAGCGAGATCTTGTATTGGAAAAAAGATAGCTATGGTACAACTTACTGAAGTGATTAGTCAGGTAAAAAAATATTGTAACAAATGCAGTAGTGTTAATTATCCAAATGTTATTCAATAAATATCCAATACCAATACCAATAGATGTGTATTCATAACTTGTTAGATACACTTGGTTTGATATTTCATAAAAGACATAAGTAAAATCTTGATTAAAAATGCCTAAACATACACAGTATGCATATGTTTAGGCATTTGGCATTCATCCTTTGGTTAATTTGCTACTAATGTAATAAAAAAAAATCCCCATGAACAGACATGTAAGTCTTAATCTATAATATAATGTCATTATTTGAGAAAAACAATGGTTTTCTGAACACTTATTTTTACTTATTACTTTAGATAATTAAGTAATTTTATTTTGTATTATATAATTCTAACAGCTACAAGTTGACCAGAACTTATGAATTTTTACTAAATGTTTATTTACAGATTGTGGAAACTTTTGACTTCCAATGTAATAATAATGAAAACATAAATTCCATCACCTCACAAGTGCTAATACCAGATAAACATATAGACTTGTATTTTACTTTAAGAAATAATGTTGATTAGCAAAGCATTTAAGGATATTGAATTGAAACACCAATATATGTTCTTCTTTATTATTTGTTTAAATATATTTGAATACAGATATTAGTTATATGTGTTGTATTATTTCATGTCCATAATTAAATAAGGTCCCATACATAAATATAAGTATGAATATATATCGTGATTATTATGGAATGTTTGCAATTTAACAATAATTATAAAAATAAATGTCATGAAAATAGCTTTATAATACCATAGTACCAATATGTTTATGGATAGTAAGTATAATTCTTATATATAAGTATAGATACATGCACACAATCTATACCTCTAATGGTAAGGTGCTTAACAAAAATATGTTTCATTTATATAGTAACTCACTGTGAAAGTAGTAAACATACACTATTACTAAAATTAGAAATACATTAATAATACTCATTAGATAAAATTTACCAGACAAAGTCATCTTACTTGTGCATACTGCATTGGTAGAATTTTACAATATACATTATAGCATATATCAGGCAGAGAACCTAGAGACAAGATTCATTCTTTATCTTTATCTTTATCGAGACATGTAAGTTATAGGACTCAATGCTGCGTTTAGTTTTATCGAGCATTATTTTGTAAAGCAGGAAAATGAAAATAATTCACTCCTCGAAGAGGAGATGAACTCCACAACCATCACATTTACAGTTGGACACTGTCTCATTTTTCTAAAATACATTTCGTGTGCTACTTATTATTATTATAAGGATATTATATTTTTTAAATGCAATCACTACAACTCTAACACATTAATATACTATACTAGTAGGATAAATAATTTAATATAGTAATTATATTACTTATTCCATTTATGGAAATTAATAGTTCATTACATGATAAATATGTCTGAAATTAATAAGCAGTGATTATACCACACTATTTATTCTTACTTACATCACATCAGATAGTAAACGCCTAGCTTACACAGGGTGATCCAGAACATCCATTATATAATGATCTAATTTAGTATTGAATAGTATAAACACTGCTATTACTTCAGTACCTCCAAGGTAAAAGCTACATAGTATAATAATAATTGTATAATCAATAAATATATATTGTAGGATATTTATACACCACTTATTTTTTAGTATACTGATAAATTCACCGTCCATATCGCCTAAATATAACACACAACCGTCCACCATAACCACATATATCTACATGTCAATTCTTACTGCAAGAACCCGGCTTTTTTTTATATCTTCTTAAGAAATAAATGACCTTTTCTCATTTAACCAATTGCTTCATAAGCATCCCTTTCACGTCTTCCAACCATTGATCTTTGTATGGCAGGGTAAGTATATTTTTGAATGATTTAAATCTATCAGTTTCTGTCATTTTACCTATTAATAAATAAGCAACTGCTTCAGGACACAAAAATCCCATGCCTTCGCTCAAAGACCAGATGTAAATTCTGTCGGCAGTGTTTGGCGTCATTTTAAACTGTAGTATAGCACTACTAAGCAGGTCTTTTAACTTCTCAAATAAAAATCTATCCGTCAATAGTAAGACTTCCAAGCTGATATTTAGATTGTCAACCATCGGAAACACTTCGATGTCGCATTTAGGATTGTTTAGGCCACATTGAAGTAGTGTGAACAAATACTCTAGAGCTTCTTTTGATACGTTCTTAAGACGTACACATTTTTCGCCAGATTCCTTGAATTTACCCATTAGCATAGCACTGAAAACTTCCGAATGTTGACATAAAAATATTCTATTCGCTCTTACTGTTGTGGAGTCATCCAATTGAAAGATGACAATATCCTCTGGAGCCAAATTGTCAAGTATAGGATCATAGTTGACATGCACTTTGTCTTTATATCTTTTATCTAAAACCTTTGGATCTTTGAGATTAATATTATTGGCAATTTTTACCAAAGCAGTAACACAATCTTCTATATCTTCTTTGGACTCTGATATAATGTGGAAAAGTTGATTGAGACCATTGCAATCAATCATATATTTTTTCAAGGGTTTCTCAGCTCTGAAAAGGAATTTTAACTATCAATTTTGTCTAATTTTATCTAATTTTATTTTACTTTTTGAATGACAACTATTTTAACTGCTTTAATCACATATTGCTTTGATATTCGAAAAAACATTTTAGGAAAGCTGAAATTATGGATTCTATTTCCACTCAGGGGAATGAAATATTTTAATATTTTCATTAGGCAAAGTGCTGCGTTGAGTTCCGCCCTTTACCTATCATGCTGCGCCTACTCACCCTGATGTGCCTTATTTTGATTACAGCGTGACACCCAAAAAAAAAACCAAAATATTTCTATTACCAAAATATATATATATGATTAATCTGGTTAAAAAACTAGCGAAAATTGAAATTTTCGAATATTTTACTTACTTAACAATATAGGGCAAGGTTAGAGCAAGTGTCTGTTTCATTGACGAGCATCCTTTTAGCAGATGATAGCTGATTTTTCCGATACCGTAGCTTGATTCCGCTAGTAATCCCAACTGAGATAACAGCTTCGAGCTCAATTTCAAAATCTAGGCAATAAAATATTTTTAAGTTTTATTTTATAAAATAATTAAATAAATCTTATGTAATTAGACGAAATTACCTGTTTGCACTGAGTACATTGGTCTGGTGGGTGCTTTGAGTATACTGACATGCGATGAAGTCGTATAGCAAGCCTGTGTCTTAGAATACTCATCAGACATAGATCATTGCTGTAAAAATAAATTAACATTAAGAAAACATTGATTAAATTTATATTTAAACTAAGAATTATTTCATAAACTTTTAAAAAGGTAACTCTTTTGTATGAAACTACGATAAAGATGAAGTATAACAAATGTCAATTACATAAACATCTATTGTGTACATATCTTTTGCATCTGGTGTTGTTTCCATATAGAAGACTGTAAGTGTAAAGGTTGGGGATTTAGTCTACACTCGGGGGAATACATTCCTGGTCGGTTTCCAGGAGGCGCGGGTTCGAGTCCCGCTACGTTCAAATTTTTATACGTTTTCTAAATAAGTATGAATACATTAATATCTTTTCTCCACTGGTAAAGCAAAGCGCGACGTCGAGTTCCGTAGCTCAAAACGCAACATCTCAAATACCTTAACTTCTAAATTCTCTTAGCTTGCCTTGCTATGTACCTGTATAATATAGCGAGTGTATAGCAATAAACTACCTGAGCACTCGAGCCAATATCCTAGCCGCTCTCCCCACTGGCCGCTTGCATCTTTCCACATAGTCCAATAGTCCATTGAGACAGTCGCGGCTGGTCAGCAAGTCCATGGTCTGGTTGGGAACTGGGTCGTCCCGAATGCTCCCACATGTTGTGCAAGTTCCGTGAGAAACGCGGAACAGGAGCACCATAACGCAAGCTATGCCTGATGCCTTGGAGTTTATGTCTATTTTACAGCCATCTGGAAAAAAAGTACAATTTATCTATATTAAATATATAACGTAAATAAAACACTGAGCTCACAATAAGTATTGTATTAGCTAAGTAGCTTGACATGAACTAAACTTGTCATACATAATTCCAGCTTACCCACTTAAATTCACTTTATTACTTAACAAAGCAAATAAGTACCTTCTAAAATAACAATCTTTAACAACACATAAATTTATACTACTTTATATATGACATACCTCCCCAACAAGATAGTTTTACAATAATTTAAACATCAACACGAAATAACACATAAGATATAACAATCAATTTAAATAATGAGCATCTTCAACCACCTGCGGCCTCTGATAAGGTGACTTTGCACGTACACTAAACTTATTTTTAATTTTTCCTGTGCTATCTGAACTACTAGGAATTCCTAACATTTCTGCCCATTCTGTGGCATCCGGTATAGTAATGATTTCTTCCTCTTCCTGACTATTCTCCTTCTCTTTGCTTTCATTCATATCATCCTCATCTTTATCCATATCCACATCTATATTTTCAGTGGTGATATTTGGTGATAAATGTTCACGATTACCATTTACCTCTCCCTCAGTCTGAGTTGCTGCCGGAGTCATTTTTATCAACTGGTCAATATGTCTGTTAATAATCGTGCCCTCGCTCGTCTTCACTTTATAATTAGATGGACCTGACTTTTCATTAATTATACCAGGAAGCCACCTTGGACCACTCTGGTTGTAATTTCTATACATTACTTTCTGGTTTACATTAGTCTGACGTGGTTTCTTATGATTATTATTATAAATTTCCTGTTCATTTTTTGTGTTTCTCAAATTATCTGGATGCAAAGTATCTAATAGAGTACGCAGACGCCTCTTCATTAGTAATTCTGATGGACTTTTATTAGTTGTTATGCATGGTGTACTCCTAAGAGCTAGCAACAAATTAGGAATTCTAACAGCCCACGGTAAATTATCCATTTTACTTAGTTTTCCCTTTATCGTTTGAACCATGCGCTCAGCCAAACCATTAGTAGCTGGGTGGTAAGGTGCTGTCTTTACATGCCTAATATTATTGGCCTTCAAAAAATTCTGCATATCGCTTGATATAAAAGAAGTGCCATTGTCCGATACTAGCACTTCACACAAACCATGGGTGGCAAATACTGATCTTAATAAGCCAATGGCTGTTGCAGACGTGGTATTATTTACCACAAACACTTCTGGCCACCTGGAGTATGCATCTACCATGATCAAGAAATATTTATTCTTATAAGGTCCGGCCCAATCAATGTGGATCCTTGACCAAGGTCTTGTCGGCGTAATCCATTCATGCACTACCTTAGGTGGCATATGTCGATTTTCTAAGCATTTTGGACAACTGCCAATCATTAATTCAATGTCTTCATTAAGACCTGGCCACCAGACGTAACTCCGAGCAACTGATTTTGTTTGAACTATTCCTGAATGTGCTTTATGTAGAACTTGTAATACATGTGGCCTAAGTTCACTCGGGATAAATACACGACAGCCGAGAAGTACGCAATCATCTTGCAGTGATAGTTCAAGTTTATGTAACCAAAATGGACGGAGACATTTGTCATTCATTTTTGTTGGCCACCCGTGCTTTATATAGTGCACCACTTGACATAAAGTTTTGTCTTGTTTTGTTGCTAAAGCAACGCGTTCAGCATCATAAGGAAAATCGTCTGGTGCTTCAGCCATTAATAAAATATCACTCAAAAGCTGCTCTGGTTGTTCGGCCACTGGTTGAGGCCATCTACTGAGACTATCGGCATATCCAATTTGAGATCCAGGTTTGTATACTATATCATAATTATGTGCACTCAATGCAATAACAATTCTAGTTAGTCGAGGTGAGAGCATAGTTGGCATAGGTTTTTTGGGATCGAAAATGCCAAGTAGAGGTTTATGGTCCGTGACTATACGGAAACGTCTTGCCATCAGGTAATTATGAAATTTTGTTATACCAAACATAATAGACGCTGCCTCTTTATCAAGTTGTGAATAACGTCTTTCGTGTGAATGAAGAGTTCTAGATGCCATTGCTATCGGACGTTCTTCCATATCCTCCATTTCATGAGATAATACTGCACCAACTCCATACTCTGAACTGTCACAGGTGAGTATTAAAGGTTTGTTCACATCATAATGTACCAAGGTTACATCGAAGGTAAGTAAACGTTTAGCTGTTTCGAATGCATTCTGCTCTACTTTTGACCATTTCCAAATATTTTTAGCATCTAATAAACGATGTAACGGCTCTAATATCGTAGCTTTGTGTGGAACAAATCGCTCATAAACATTGTAAAGGCCAAGAAATGCTTGCAACTCTTTCTTGTTTTTTGGTGCAGGAGTCTTCACAATAGAATCTACCTTACTAGGTGCTGGGTGTATGCCTTCTGCATCTATGACAAATCCAAGAAATTCTACCTTCTCCTGAGCAAATTTACATTTCATTTTATTTAAGCGCAGACCTGCTTTTTCTATTTTGCCGAGTACCATGTCTAACCTTTCTAGCATTTCTAACATCGACCTCCCACTAATGATAATGTCATCAATCAATACTGCAACACCTGGAATGCCCGCTAATAACGAAGTCATTAAGCGCTGGAATATTCCGGGACATGCTTTAACGCCAAATGCTAACCTATGTACAGTATATAGGCCCTTACAAGTGTTTAAAGTAAGTAATTTTGATGTATTATCATCCACAACCACTTGGGTATATGCTCTGTCTAGATCTAATGTTGTAAAAATTTTTCCACCAGCAACTGTGGCAAAAACTTCATTAGCCGTTGGCATCGGGTATGTATCCGATTCCGTCGCCTCATTCACTGTACTGCGGTAATCTCCGCATAGTCTTATTTCACCTGATTTTTTCACTATAGGGACCACAGGTGTAGCCCACTCCGAAAATGACACGGGACACAAAACTCCTTCTTGTTCTAATCTATCTATCTCGTTTTCAACCCGTTCTCTAAGGGCATATGGCACAGGGCGCGCTTTTAAAAATCTAGGATTTGCACCAGATTTCACATGTATAGTAACGGGATTACCATTGTAAGTGCCAAGGCCATCTCTAAATACATCCGTATGCCTTGTTATTACCTTCTCCAATTGCGCCAGATCATCGCTAGCAATGAAATTAATGTTCATTGATATATTTAGAGGTGCGAGCCAATTGCGACCAAGCAGATTTGGGCCATTCCCTTTAGCTACTATCATAGTCAAATCTATTAAAACATTCCTATATCGCACTGGCAATATTGCCTGCCCGAGCAACTTTACTGGTGTTTCATTCCATGTACGCAATGATAACTGGACCTGTTTTAATGTGTTCTGCGGCAAGAGACTGCAAAGCACACTCCATGTGCGTTCATTGATGAGAGAGAAACTAGCCCCAGTATCGACTTGCATCCGCACGGGCACGCCAGCAATGAAAATATCGACTTCGTAAGGTGGAACCCGCGTAGCACTCTGCATGTTGTAAATGCCATTTAATAGGTCTCCATTATCTTCAATCTGTGTGAAATTAACGTCCTTCTGGTTACACTTTTTCTTTTTAATACAAATTTTTTCAATGTGCCCCCGCTTCTTACAAAATCGGCAAATTGCGTTGACAAAACGACATTCCCCTGGGTGTCGGTTCCCACATCGGTAACACAACCGATTAGACACTGTCGTTTGTACTGCGTTAACGTCCATCGGCTCGCCGGCGTCGACTTCCGATGTCTGTGCGCGCGTCCTCACGTCCGCGACGGCGCCAGTGATACTCGTGGTACCGTGTATCATGCGCACATCACGAACTGCACTTTCTGATGCTAACATTGCATTCACTACGTCCTGATACTGTAAATTGTCCCGTTTTAATAGTTCGTATTGTAATCTACTATCACTCATACCACATACTAGTTTGTCGCGTAACATTCTTTCTAAGTCTGTAAAATTACACTTGGAACTAAGTTTTCTCACATCCGCAATAAAGTCTGAAGCTGATTCACAACGTCTTTGTTCCCGTTTATAAAACTTAAATGACATTGTTATTTCATTTGGAGTAGGACTGTAATGCCTACTTAGAATTGTTTCTATTTCGGTAAAAGTCACATCGGTCGCTTTTCTGGGCGTAATTAACGCAAGCAAAGTATCATACACTCGCGAACCACACACTGTGAAAAAATTTGCACGCTTAACATTGTCCACGATCACGCCATTTGCCTCGAAACAAAACTTTAATCGATCTATGTAACTGTCCTAGTTAGCCAAATCTGGATTGTATTCTTCAAATCGTATAGCTTTCTTATCCATTTTGTGTAACTTTTAACTTCTCGTCGCCAATATTAAATATATAACGTAAATAAAACACTGAGCTCACAATAAGTATTGTATTAGCTAAGTAGCTTGACATGAACTAAACTTGTCATACATAATTCCAGCTTACCCACTTAAATTCACTTTATTACTTAACAAAGCAAATAAGTACCTTCTAAAATAACAATCTTTAACAACACATAAATTTATACTACTTTATATATGACAATCTACTTTTCTACATTAATATTTCAAATATAACGAATTTATTTAGTTGAAAGCGCTCATTTCAGTTACTACTTAGTTGAAATGTTGTTTTTTGTGGTGGAAAGGCTATAAATAAATAAGGCCAGTATATTCTAACCCGTCATGGACACAATGTGTACTTATAAGGTGTCATGTGGTGTCACATTTGATAGTTATTTCAAGTTACTCATATGGGGGTGCGGTCTGGGGGGCTTTGAGATCTTTTTATATAAATACCTTTGTTTTAAATTTTTTATTGTTTAATTTATTGTAACTTAAAAATTCTGAAATATCATAGAATATTTGGAATATTGAGAAAATCATAGAAACAGAAAACGTTGAATATAATTTTTAAAACTAATGAAAAATTAATATGAAAAATGTAAAATATACATATCTAATAATTGTTTTATTTGTCTTTTAGTATTGTCTCCTATGAGTTTAGAGTTTAGCCAACGAAAAGTCAATATATTTGTGTTTAACAAATATACACATACCATCAGTAGGAGATTCTTCACCAGTAGCTTCAGTCTCATTATCCATATCAAGTTCTTCCAATTCTTGAGCCAGTTGTTTGGACTTAGCATCATTGGACGTACTTGGTGTAGGTTTCTTTTGCTCATCTTCTGTGTCTCCTTCAGCATCAGTGCAAACTGGTGAGTAACGGCCTGATACTTCCGAATCCGAGCTATCTTCTAAATGGAAAATATTTAATGTAAAGTAAGTCTAAGAATATTTTAAAGTATTCTATTGCAATATAAGTAGATCTGACGTAAGCGAATTGGATTCGATTCTCCCCACAGTGGATTAAATTATTTCCATTCTCCTGCTATGGTAAAATAAAGTACGACATTGATTTCCACCACGATATTTAATATGAGCAGAAAATACAAAACCGAGATTCTTAATATTAGGCTCTATCTGCCTACACCCGCATGCCCGGGATACAACGTGAAACTAAAAAAATTGACATTGACATATTATTACATATACTCGTATTTATATGCATAGTAAAATGTTACCATCGTTAGTAGTACTGGCAGGAGACGACGGCCCCGAGCTTCCAGGACTCCATGGATAATCATTTTGCTGTGGAGAAGCCGAGCTGCCTTCTCCAGAGCTGGCTCCAGAATCGGGGCTCCAATCCCAACGGCGCTTCGAATCCCTATCTGGACTGAAATCAGAGAAGTTCCCGTCCGACGCCGGCGACATCGGCATGTCCCGGCCAGGACTAGTATCAGGGAACTGCTGGTAGAGCGATGGCCATTCCGGACTCTTTGGCTCCCAATAAACGCCAGCCGACCAATCTTTACTCGCCATTTTAATTAAGCGTGATTTCTGAAAAAGATATATATTAGCTTTTTTAACTACATACACATACATATTGTTTTAATTTTTTTTTATGTTTTCGTTACAAACAGGTACACGTTTCACAACTGAATACATACTTTTCTTATAATTTTAGGACTTGAGCGTCCCCTTTTGGTGCCTCGTCGGCTCTTAGCGGGTGGTTCCTCATCCTCGTCGTCTTCGTCATCACTGTCACTCTCTTCAGAACCATCACTATCAATCGCATCGACGAAACCCACGATCATATTATCCCTTTCTATTACAACTTTCAAGTCATCCCCAGTTTCAGACAGTAAAAGACTTTTACGTCGTGTAAACAGATTACCCCTCGTGAGAGTGCTCTGAGTAAGGTGTTGCAAAGCAATATCATATACTGAGCCAGGTTCATTTTTTGGTCTTTCTTTACGACGGAATGGTTCACTTGAGGTGGCAGGATCGGTGCTCTCTAGATTATGATCGTATTCCATGGTGGAAATGTAAGCTGTTAGCTTCTCAGTCAGTAGACCAACCAGACCTTCTTGAATTAGTATTTGGAATGCTAAAATGGTTATAACAAAAAAATCAATATATTTTTTGTATTTAATAAACGTAGTTTTTCACCATTGACTAATTTTAGTAAATATGTATGTAAAGGTGACTCATATTAGACATAATATACGCACATGTATCGTCGAAAACATATTGAAGAAGAGCGTACATCGCGTGACTATTATCCCGAGCAGCTTGCACCAGTAACGACAGTCCTCCACAACGGCGTATACGCGATCTATTGACCGATTCCCCACTCAGCTGAGCAAGAGCTTTAACCGCCCCATCCGGCCAGCAAGACAGATCTAAAAAGAATGCTGTTTAGTTTCATCTAACTTTGAAATACATATATGCTATTCTAGAACTCTCCGCAACCACGTATACTTGATCTATTTTATGATTCTTGATCCACTGCCTGACGAATCTTTTTCTTAAAAAAAAATACCTATTTTATCCCAAATAAACAGAAACCCAGATTAAACAGCAAAGAAAACCAGTCTCGTCCCGGCACTCACGGTTCTGGAGGTATTGCGTGTTGAGTTGCGGAACTCATCGCCGCGCTTTACCACAACACCAAAGTGAAGAAATGAAAATAATCATTTAAATAAATACTTTATTTCCTCGAGTGGGTATTGAACTCATAACCAGTCGCGTTTAGAATCACACTTTGTGTCCCTGCGCCACGACTGGCTCATTTTCATCATTAGTTAAATAAAAATAAGAAATAGTAATTACCTGATTGTTTTTGCAGTATTCCCACTAAGCACTCAACTATTCCCGCTATGCCCAGTAGTGGGCGACAAGTTGACAGGTAACAGAGGTTCATAAGACACTTGAGAGACACAGACTCATGTGATTTAGTCAACGCTACTAAACACTGATATCCTCTGCCATCACCTTGTATCTGTAAAAGGAATTCTTTAATAAAAGTTATTTTTGTTCGAGATGAGGGCGTCGTGACGCAGTGCAAGCAGCATGTGACGTAAACGAGACGGTTGTGGGCTCAATCCTACTCGGGGGAATGAGTTATTACATATTTTAATTTTATCCGTTGCTATAGTAAAAATGCTAAGCTCAACACGCTATGTCCCAAAAATTCGGTTAAAAATGGAGAATGGACTACTATATGCGAAATACAGCGTGATTGCGTCTCGCTAAAATGCTTCAAATAAATGATATTTTTTTCATATAGCAGGCAGAGAACATAAATCACAAAGAACTATCTTACAAACAACAAGAATTGTACGAAAAATGTTTATGAGGGTGTAGTACGTAGTCTCAAACATCCGCTTTTTACCCGATTTCGAGAGATTGCGAGTTGATAAACTCAGACTCCGGAGAAGAAGAATAAAAATTATTAATTACGTCATTTAATAATTATTCTCTAGTTATATGGAGTGTAGTGTGGAATAATTCACATTCATTATGTCTATACATGGTCCCGCTCTTCGTGAATTCGCTCGGGACTTTTGGTGACGACGTAAGGTGACGCTGGCACGTGTATACAAATGACAAAAAAAATGTTTTTTTTAAAATAACGTATTAAAATACCTATAAAAAGTACTAAATTATACGTTATTTATAACGTCTAAAAACACTAATCATCTACAGAATTACACGTAAACATGTACGTAAACATGCCTGTAGTATAAAACTGTTGTGTTGTCTAAATATTTACCTGCTCAGCGCAAGTTGAAACTGGATAAGTCGTAAAGTAACCCAGGCATTTAAGGATACTGTTTATGAGCTCTTCCTGACTCTTCTTGGGGTCTTCGACTTCTTTTTCTACTGTACTAGATTTGATTATACCCATGTTTTCGCATTCCGTTGTAAGTAGTATTGAAATACATCGTATAGCATTTACATTTAACATTTCCTTTCTTTTATCTTTTATCATCCATAGTTGACTAAAATAAAAGTGATAATGTAAATAGTAATCGCAATTACAAAAAACAAGTTTGTAAGTGTATGCAAGTGGATTTATTATGGTCAAAACACATTTATTTGTAGGAGATTGTCGCATTTTTTTTATAACTTCACGCTTTATTCCGCATAGCAGGATAGCAGAAAAGTGGAGAATAGTGTGTTAGGACCACACTGTGCCCTACTTTTCAAACAACTAATCGGAATAAAAAGAGGATTATTTTGAATATGATTTCATACGAGAATGAAAACTTGGCTGCGCTTTTACGGAGCCCTTGCTGCGGAAGGAAGAATCGGAAATCATACAGAACAGTCAATCAAGTAGCTAATTATCTGTATGATTCGTCTGTTAATGAATATAATTCTTAGCTAATACAATACGTTAGATGTCATAACATCTAATCTGCTTAACACGAATAGCGAATAATGTCGTGACCGGTATCGGCTTAAGTTGATTTCGTGATGATATAGTGGTGAAACTATAAGGTTGTCGTAAATTAAAATAAAATATGATTTACAAATTTAATACATCTTTTATGTCTCTTATTAAGTATAAAGTTTATTCTGTTTACGTTAGACCATAGATGTCAAACTTGAGTTTTATTATATGTTCTTTTTGTATAAATAATTGTGTTGATAGCCTATTTTATATGAAAAACGAGTGTAGATAACAAACTTTTATATATAGATAGATATGTACCGAATAGCTCTAACCGCCATGGATAGAGTCGCGTATGATGTATTCTTGTCTCTATTTTCAATAAGCGCAACCAATGCCTTAACAGCCCCGTGACTATGTAAGCTTTCAGCATTTTTTTGGTTTTGTGCTAAGTTACCAATTACACGAGATGCCCTTCCGAGAATACTGTCTCGACAAACCGTGTTTAATATTGAGACGATCGGCCCGAAAATTTGTAATTTTCCAATCTGAAACAAATTTGCATCCAATCAATACAGACGCGTTGCAAAATCGATCGGCGACGCAGTTAGCAATGCAGAAGCGTGTCTGGACATACCTAGATAGATATGTATAGCGATATTTACGTGAGACATTCAAAATTGACGAAGCACAATTATTTAAAAGAAAATGATTACATATAAATATATAAATTAGATTATTATGATGCTTTTCGTTATATCATTTATTGGATAATAATATATTAAAGAACGTCATTTTTGAAATATCGCATTTGCGACAAAATATATTTAACGACATTTTACGTAAAAAAATCGCAATGCAAGGTGCATTATTTCATTATATAATAAATTATAATATAATATATTATACTATAAATGCTTTTATTCATTCTTACGTTTTTTAAAAAACTGTATATGTATAGGTTGACAAAAAATATAAAACCAGTCTATATACAATTACATAAAATTATATTGTATACTTTTTATTGTAGTATATTTAAATATAAAGCTTTTAAAAATTCAATATGATTGACTTATTAAAAATTATACATTTACTTTATAAAAAAATAAAACAGCAAACATAAATATGGAAACAAAAAAATGGAAATATAATACGATTATTTTACATTTTTAATGACTTGTCATCAACTCTACAACTCGTATAACTAAAAATAAGTAATCAATATGGAAAAAGGAGACAATACTATTAATAAAATATTAACTTACCAATATACTGCTCTTTTCTTCTAAACATATATTGCCAAGAATACTTAATGTTATATCGAGTATTTTTTCATTGGGCTTACGCAAATGAGGCACCAAGTAATTTAAACCACCACAATCGCGAAATAGTTTAATTCCTCTATCATTTATAATAACGTGAGATTTAATTTTTAAAAGACTATCTTGTATACGTTTAGATGAAGAGGAATTTAGGCCTTCTAACGTTGCTTTTACGTAATTTTTATCCATTTTTATAAAATTAATACATTGAACTTTACAAAAAAACAGCTATTAAAACCAAAATAATTTCTATTGTTCTTATTTAATAGAATCTCGAAGAACTAGCCGAGCTACTCAATAGTCAATACTCGTTAACTCGATATGTCAATGTCAAAATTTACTCACCTTGTTTATAGTATTCTCCCATGTAAACAGGGAAAATATTTTTAACATTAGTACCAAATATCGTATCATCTTCATATTGTTCAGTATTTTAATTTGTTTATAATATCTATGAATTGGGATGACTTCCTCCCAATTATATAAAGTCAATGTAATTTCTTCATATTTAAATAAAACACTAATATTTTATAGCTGTTGGTATTAGTAAATATAGATCGAGGTAAAATTAATCATTAATTTAAATATTAAATTGATTGTAAAATATAACATTCATTGTAGTATTAGTAATTGTAATTATATTATTTCTTTTTAAATGTAATGGTAATTATTTACCATAAGTTATTACTAGTAAAGTGTTTGCCATTTCTTTAAGCCTCATTTACCCTTATTTCAAGTATTTGTATATAAATATGATATTTAATATATTTTTCTTTTGTATAATAATGAATTTAGTAGACAAGATTATTTTATTGGCATTTACAAAAATATAATAATCTTTTTATATGATACGTATAACGCAATCACGTCTGAAAAGATAATTCCTTTGACATGTTATATGTCAAAACAGAAAAAGTTAGAATAAAAAAAATTGCTTTTACGATGACAGAATTTCTGATATATTTTTTGCACTAAGGATTACTGTGATTTCTTATTACTTTAACATAAATTTGTCATGAAATCGTTTTGTGAGAGATGAGCGTCTTCGGAGATTTTCAGCGTGTGTGGGTGCAACGTTTTCCAGAGAGTGCATTACCAGCCGCTTGGGAGGAAGATGTCAGGGCTAATTTGGCTAAACATAAACAGAGAGTGGCTATTCTTAGGGAGGAATTGGAAAAAGAAGAATTCTACGTTGAGTATTTAGAGACATTACTGTCTGATGTAGAGAAGCATAAAGCTTCTCAAGGAAGTAGATCGGCGCCGCCCTTAGGACTTGACACGAATGACGATAAGACATCTGATAGCAAGCAGGTAATTTATTTTCTTATCTGATGGCTAATGTTATAAAAAAATAAAACAAAATATTAAAGTTATGTTATAAATATAGATGTAAATTCCTTTATAAGCAATTTTAAACTGTTCTTGAAGAAGTGAAATAAAACTAATCTGTTCTTCACAAGGACTAAGCTTTAATTAGCTTAAAAACCAAATGATTAAGATAAATGTTTTCTTAGTAAACTTGTTATGTATTTATAGTAGTTCTTTAAACATATTGTCAACAAGTTAAATAGGCTCAACAGATAAAATACTTTATTATGATTCATATGTTTCACGTACAATATAGTAACTTCCATCTATTATGAAAATTAGAGAGGAATAAAAGAATAATAATACTAGTATTATTGAATATAATAATTTACTATTTTGCTTAATTATATCATGTAAAAGCGATGATTGTGGATTCGATTACAACTCAGAAGTACAATAATATATATTTAAATTGACTTATTTAAGTCTGCACACATGTTTTGATGAAAATAGTAACTGAGAGTGTGACATGTCACTTAACATGTCTGCTGTATCTCTGTCCATAAATACAGCATTTTATGTGGTTTGGTTCTTTAATTATGGTGTTTCGAGTGTGCCACTTGAGCACATATCACTTTGTCACAACAAGATTGTATGGTAAAAAAGAGATAACTTTATACAGTAGGAGAATGCATGTACAAAAGGAATATGCTACAAAAAAGAATTCTTTAATTCCCACTAGTAGTTCTTGAGATCAGCCATTCAATCTTACAATCTTAATTTTATAATAGATAATGTAGATTTTTTACATTTCCCCACTCTGGTTCATAAAGTGCAGTGTTGAATTTCTACCACTCAACAAACAAATGACTTGAAAGTTATATGCAGGAAAAGATGTGAAACTATTTTTAACAAAATAATTATTTAAAATAATCTTAAGCTCATAAATCTTTACATTTATGTTTAATTTTATTCCTTATGCATCATAGTACATATTAAAGTATTTAGCAATCTATAACCTAAATCTAATTAGAATTGTAATTTCTTTTTAAAAATTTGCTTTGCAGGATTCAAACACTGACTCACTGTCAAAGAAAAGTGAAACAAGTTTAAAAAGTGATGACTCAACTGAACATCAAGAAATCGAAGAAGTCCATCGTAGAAACAAGCCTGTACTTTTTGCAGAACGAAGCTCTGTAAATCAATGTATAAATGAATTATCTTCCAATATAGCAGCAGAAGCTGCTAGAAGACGCTGCAACAGTGAAGTTGTGCAACGAACTGATAAAGATACTAATAGTAAGTTCTATTTTTTTTTAAAGTTGATTCTACCTTTTTTATTTTGTTTTCCTAAATTTAAAAGTTAATTTTGTAAATTATATAATTGACTGAAAATAAAATATATTTTTTTCTTTATAGAATGTTTTTTTGTTCATTACAATGTGAGTTTTAAAAACTCACAAGTCAATATATTTATTTCAGTAGATGTAGAATCAAGTAATAAAACTCCAGTTAAAAACCGTCCAGCATCACAAGCAGGTGATTTTGTAACAGTTATTGAGGTGAATGGTCTAAGAGCAGCGGAGAATGCAGCTAAGAAGTCTGATGAATCGCCACAATCATCAGAGAGCAGCTCTACCGAGACTAATCCTGCCAATAAGAAAAAAGTGCCACCAAAGTAAGTAAACCCACTCAACACGCAATACTTTGACAATTTGGTGTAAAGTAGGGAACAGAAGTGTATTAATGTGATTGGAATGTGTTAAGTCAGGTTCCCCGTGCATACCCACCATGCTACATGCTGGTTGCAGATTAAAACTAGAATACAGAAAGTAAATTAGTATTGTTTCATCAAATGTGTTTTAAAAGATAATATACATGCAAATATTATCTTAGCAATATAATTTTTTAAAGATGTATAATTTAATATAGATAGATAAAAATTAATTTTCTTAGACCACCACCGAAAGTATTCAACAAACGTGGAGCGTCATTACCAGAAACTGGTCTTTCGGAGGACAGCCCGCCCTCGTCGCTCGGACGAAGAATACGAAAAACAGAATCGCGAGAATCTATCACCAGTAGAGCTTCAACACCCTCCATTAGTGAAAGAGTTAGTATTAACAATTTATTTTTTTATATAATTAATTCGATGATAATAATAACCTTTTTTATATATGAATAGCTATTGTTTCGAAAAATGGAAAAAAACATATTCTAAAATATTGTATAAAATAAAAAAATATATAAGATTCAGTCAGCATTGAAAGCCTTTTATTTTATCTATTTATATTGAGTAGTTATTTTTAAATAATTTACTTTAAAATGTATTTGTATAATTATCTCATTTATTTCTTTAAATCAAACCTGAACATATTATAATCTTTAACAAACTAAAATATTTATTTGTTAAAGGTAAAAAGCTATGAATCAATAAATTCGCTATCATCTGAACGTAAGAGATCCGGTGGGGCAGCGACACCACGGTCCATAGACGAGGAAGTGACCTCCACCACACCAGATCTGCCCGATGCTGACGACAAATCTGCTCCAATATCCCTAGAGAGCATACCTGCTGTACCATCTACTGATGAGGAACACTACTACGACCAAGTACCCGTGGATATTAATGATGGCGAATATGTTTATATACAAGCAGGTTTGTTATGTGATGTTATTAAGCTAATAGTATTGTGATTTTATTTTAATATTTATAATTTCAATCCATTAAAGAAAAAAGAGACAGTGTGTTAATGGAATGTGTTGATGATGTGTGAAAAAGTCTTGAAACTTACTTGGATGAATGTTCATATTTTTAAATATCTATATAATAATAATATAGGCTTTAATTGATGAGAATTTGGTACTGTCCTTAAATTTTCTATGTATTTGTGTAGAAAGAAATTAGGAAAAGAATGTTATGCCTCATTTTTCTATTCACAAAGGGTGCAGGACGTGCACATAATTAAGAAAATTATTTTAGAAAAAATTGTTATACTAGTGACTAATCTTACTTTATACTCATTTACCGATATTTAATATGCACATAGAAAATTTTACATAATATTATTAATGACTAAAGACTCCATTAATAACACAAATCATATTGTATTTTCAATACAAATATTTTAATTATTAATCGTTTAAAACTGAGGCTAGTTGTGACGTAGGGACACTAGCGTGTGATTGTAAACGCGAAGGTTGTGGGTTTGATTTCCACTCGAGGAAATTTAATATTTCATAATTTTTTTTCTTCGCTCTGATGTCTAGGCTTAGCGTGCAGTTGAGTTCCGCCACTCAACAAGAAATACCTCCAGAATTTGGCGATATCTGACTGTAAATATTTGTTTTTCCAAAATCTTTCTGGGATCTGCAGTTAAGTTTATTAAACATATTCATATGAGTTCTAAGTTGGAATTATTTTTGCAATTCCAGTGAATGGCTACTTCTAATGTGGTCCCAACTTTCTAATGTGGTTCAAGTTTGACCTTGAGGTTTAATATATTATGTCATATTTTAGGCGTTTTATATTCTGTCGATCATTTAGTAAGCCCTTAGCTATAATAATATGTGGTTGTGTTAAGTCTTTCTTTATATTTTCCGATGTTAACTTCTTCCTTTATAGTAAACATTTTAAACCAGTGTGCACTAGATAGATACTGTTCTTAGAACGATGTTTTCAATGTTCAGTAGTATCTACAAATTAGATTTGCTAACCAGATTCCCATGGTCCGATTCCATAAGTCATAAGTGCCAAAGACAGAATTGGAGTAAAGGGTCTTGTATTTTCTATTCTGTTGTACATTAAAGTATATTTTATTTCACTTTACAATGATTTCCAACAACAGGCGGTGCCGGCTCCAGCACGGAGGAGGGCTCCAGCGGTACAAGCACTCTGCCGCTGAGCACGCCGGCCGCCGCCTCCGCGCCCCCCGCGCCCGACTCTCCGCTGTGCGCCACCGCGCCCAACTATGTTAACATACATTATTTTATACAGTAAGTACAGAAGCTAAAAAAAAATGATTATACCTTGTAGCACAATTATAAATATAATGATTTTTTTATAAAGAAAAGATAGAGTGTTGTACATTTTGATGGATGAATATAAAAAATCAAATCAAATCACGCTGTATCCCGCACATAACAGGGTAGGCAGAGGAAACCTAGTGTTAAGACTCTCCGTTCCCCACTTTATGCCGAATTCTGGAGGCATTGCGTGTTGAGTGGCAGAACTCAACGCAACGCTGTGCCTCGACACCAGAGCGAAGAAATGGAAATATAAATTTAGGTAAATATTTCATCTCCTCAAATGGGGATCGAGCCCACAACCAGTCAGTTTTACAGTACCATATTTTGCCCGTGCGCTACGCCTGCCTGCTGGCCTGGAATGGATGAATATTGTGGTGATTATTGTTATACAATATTGATAAAAAAAAATGTTCTTTATTATTTATAAAAACTATATTTGTTTTAGTCGAGCGCTCGTTGTTATATCTTACAACTAAGAATATTTTATTATTTTTTATTTATATTGAGTACACAAATATAACTGACAACTAAATTACAGAAGGATGGGATAAGAGGATGAAATTTTGTGTTTACCTTTTTCGTTTATCTATTTAATACATTTAAATAAAATTATGTATTTTTCAAAACGACATTTTATTATTAAAAAACTACAGATATAATTATATCATAAGTTAAAAATAGTCACCAACTATTAATATAGAGGATAACTATATGCATTGTACAGTTACGTGTTTCCAAGAATTTGTTAAATTTAGGTGTAAAAAATTTGTTCAATTAACGCATGCTTTTATTAGTCGCGTAATATCCGCTCATTTTCCTGTATTTCAATTGGTATTAATGGCTCTCTACAGTAAATGAGTGCGGTTAATATAAAAACTTAAATTTACATATATTTATTTTAATTTTAAATAAGGATGAAATATTTATAAGTTATGTCCTTATTACATGATGCATACATATACAATAATTTTGATATACTTACTTTGTGATTTTTTTTAAACATAACACAATTTATGATAAATGATTATAGATTAAGTAAATGTAATAAATGATAACCCTGCTTGCAGCAGCCAATGAATATATATATACAATTATTTTGTAAATAACAAAATATTGTACAGTATTTTTTAGAAGAACTAAATCTGAAAATAATTCAATCTCTCGAGCGGGAATCCAACCACACACCCACAACCGTCGTAATCGCGATGTAGTCTGTAATCAAATGCCACGATGGGCTCAATTTAATATTTTATTTATTTGAAACTTCAAATAATAGTCACATTTTTTTTTTCAAAAAGGCCATCACTCGAAGGCACGGAGCCTAGCGAGACGAGTTCAGAGCTGGCGGACTCGAGTGACACTCCACTTCTACTGCGAACTATATCCTCGGACACTGAAGCCAGCGCTACACCGCCAGTAATAAAGAAGTTACAGCACCAGGTTCGTTTATAATTTTAAAGATTTTTTAGCTTCACGCTATATCCCGTTTATAGCAGAGTAGGCGGAGGGAACCTAATGTTAATACACTCCACTCCTTACTTTTCGCCCAGTTTTCGAGCCATTGCGTATTGCGTGGAGAAACTCAACGCTGCACTATATCTTGTTTCCAGTGCCAGAAAATAAAAGTAATTAATTCCTGGAGTCGGAATCGAATCCACAACTGTCGCGGTTAGATTCGGACGTTGCGCTACATCGATGCACCATAACAGTCTCTTTTGAAACATTTAACAATATATTTTTTTGTAAGATCTAATGAAGAATAAATAGACTTAGAGTATTCTAAGTAAAATAAATAGCTGTCAAACAAACTTAGCAAACTTACTGAAAACATAATGACAAATTATATAATATTTTACATTAAATGAGCCAGTGTACTAACTAAAGATTTTAAATTATATTTAGTAGACTAATTTGAAGCATTTGAAAAATGGCTTCGCATTTTATAAAATATAATATATAAGGAATATGTAAGGAAGTGAGAATTGTAAAATATATATTTTTAATATAACCCTTCCTTAGCAGTCGGGAAAAATATATATAAATTAAAAAAGCTGGAAGAAGTTATTTTTATTGTAACATTTATAGAATTGATCAAATAATAAAACGCCATACATAGTCATACATTTTATTTCTTATAAAAATACATTTTTTTAATAAAAATTGTTTTAATTTTTGAAAAATACCTAATAATATTAAATTAAAATTGGTTTTTAGATCATTTTACCTCATTTCTTTTAAAATTATGGCTTGTATTCTCGTCATCTGTGTGTTGTAATTTTTTAAGTATAAAATCGTGTTCCTTTTCGAATGAGTTTTTAATGTTAGCTGTTTTACTGTCGATACATTTTATTCGACCAGTAATTAAATTATACTTACAGAATTGTACATCACATTTAAAATTTTGACATCTCGAATAATAACATATTCCATTTGCACAAAAAGAATTGATATTCATTTTTTCAATTAAATTATTCGTTAAGTTTGTTGCATAATTTACTAGGAAATTCTGCATATAATTTATTAGTACTTGATTCAAATTTAGGGGTAGATAATTAGAAATGAATCCGCTTGTGTTTTCACCTGAAAATAAATCGTCCTTTAGTGTGGAATATAGGTAAATTATAAATATTTTAGTATATATTTTTTAAAATATTTTTTGGCAGTATCGGCTTCACAAATAATTGTTTGTATTTTTTTAATTTAAATTACTACTTAACGAATATAGAATATGGAGTTGGATAATACCTTCTTAGTGTTATATATCAACTGATTTAACGGGTTCTTCTTTTTGTGGAACTTCAGACACCGTTGACGATAATACTGCTTCTAATTCTAGTGGCCGTCCTTCAGCAGTAGTTGTTTGTACTGTGCTTGTGTTTTCCGTTGTTGAAGATGTCGTTGGTTTTACTATGGAAGGTTTTGAACTTACTTCAGTTTCCTTTTCTCCTGTGAGAGGTTTCGTTACAGGCTCATCCGGTATGAAGACAGTGTTATAATTTCTACATTCACCGATTAAATCTGTGTCATATATATTACACGTAATATTTATACAGCCAAAAGATTCACATCTCATTGTTGTGCAAGTTTGTTCATTACACCATATGGTCACATTGCGCTTGCTAATTTCTATATCCATTAAAGAATTGGTTAGTCTTGATTCTGTCAATTGATAGTTTTTGGGGGGATCTTCGTTAATATCTGAACTCCACCAAGAAAAAGGATATGTTATCCAACCCCATATTGTGGAACCGATACCACGATTTTCGACTACGTTATCTGTAAGCGGTAAAGTATTTGTTACAATAACTTTTGCACACTAGAAAACACAAGAAAAATAAAAGTTTACCAAGTTTAGTACTTACTCTCTAGAGGCTTGCTGAGAGAACTATGCACAATCATCAACACAATGAATGATAAAAAACGCTTAGAATAAAACATAATGACTGCTAACTCGGCCAGAGATTCGAAAATATTAAATGTTTAAATAGTCTCACCGTTGTCTTATATACTTATCTTTGCTATGTCCCTATCTTATTCGAGATAAGGGACTTTCGGGAATGTTTACTTAATGAGTTATGACGAAACACCAAAAATCCTTTGGTAGAAATGGATTTTAATTTTGTTTATGAATACAAAGAAACTCAGATATGCATGTATAGGTTTATTTCGTGACATTGTTAGTAGGTACTTTTTAAAGTAAATTTAAAATTTTAGTTTTTTAAATTTAACTAGTTGCCGCCTAAAAAATTTGTGGAAATTAGTTCACATGTTGTAACATTTTTCATTTCATGTTTCTTTTGGAATTCACATAAAATACAATTTTTTTGAATCGTTGGGCATGTCACGAATCTACAAAGCTCTAAATTCTTTCTGCAGATTGTTAAGATTTTTAACGGCTTAGAACGATTTGAAATTCCCGTTGTCATATTTAAGAATTCTAGTATTGAGTCAACTGTTACTATTGTATTCCCTATATTTATGTTAAATGATGATATTTTAAAATTATATTCCGGATTAAACCTTTTCAAGGGAATCAAATTTTTAAGTGGTACGTTATGCATCGTTATTTCACCATTGTTTGCAAAATCAATTATTTTAGGTTGTTTTTTGCTAATAGACCTCCATGGATTTAAATATATTTTCTTAGTGCCCTAAAATGTTTATATATTTTAGTAGGTTATTTATACTATATTTTAGTAAGTTATACCTGCAGTGTAAGTTTATATAAAATATATTAATAATATATTTTTGAAGATTATTTATTTATGGCTTAAAATCATATGTTATGTACATATTCTATTGAAAGAATAATATACTCTATAGTTACAGTAAAAGTTCAAGATCGAAACGTACCGTTTTATGACTGGGATGATTCACCTGAAATGTTTGTTTGAATATAAATAAAAACAAAACTATAATTATTATAATATTTTTTTTCACCATTATTTTGTTAAAATATTTTTATATTAGACGCTAACTAATTTAAGATAAATGTTTAAATTAAAATGTTGCCTTTTATCAGAGCTTAATAAGTCAAGTCCTCAATGTTTATAAACATTAAATGTTGACTTAAACTGTTTCTTGTTTCGTAATATCATCTCGTAAACTTTATACATATTTTACTTTTGTTTTATTTGGGCAATGCCCTGTTGCATTCAATGTTTTAGAAGTACAGTTTAGTTTATAAAATATTTTTTTGGAAGCTGCAAATGTAGAACATTTGGCGCTAATGCAAAGTGATATTTTGCCATACAATTTTCCTAGCATTCTGTTTTGAAGAATATCTATTACTTCGAACGTTATATTTGAAGGTAAATCCAATGCTGACTGCATAGTAGTTACACTATCTGAAACGAAAAAGAAAAGGTAAATCAGTATAATGCCGACAAATATAAATCAATTGAGGCAGTCGTGGCGCAGCGGCACAAAGTGTGACTGTAAAACCGACTGGTTGTGGGTTCGATCCCCACTCGAGGAGATGAAATATTTACTTAAATTTATATTTTCCATTTCTTCGCTCTGGTGTCGAGGCAAAGCGCGGCGTTGAGTTCTGCCACTCAACACGCAATGCCTCTAGAATTCGGCAGAAAATGGGGAACGGTGTGTTTTAACACTAGGTTCCCTCTGTCTACCCTACTGTGTGCGGGATACAGCGTGAAGCTAAATATATATATATATATATATACACACACACACACACACATACATATATATATATACATATATACATATATATATACATATATATATACATATATATATATATACAGGGTGGAAGAGGCAGCGCTCCATTTACGGAAACAGCATATAGGGTAAAATATTTCAAACCTATACCTAAAGAAATAAATCAAGATGCCTCAACAGTTTGGACGTAGGATTTTTTTTTCATTTCACGATTTTTATCCATACCTGTATTTCGTGTCACGCGATTATGTATAGATCCCAATAACATAAACACTTACTACTACAAAAATACTACTAAAGGTTACACAACTTTGAACTTTATCGCCAATAAATACGACTCGATTTCGGAATGAGGCGTGTGCGGCGGTGTTCCTTTGATAGGTTTATGTGTGCGTGCGTCATCCTTACAAATGGCGTTTTGTTTTAAAATGACAATTTTATTATTTATTTTGTTTGAAAAAAAAACTTTTTCATTTTTGGGAATTTATTTTTTTCTGAATTATATTAGGCTTTTATAGAGTAGTTAAAACTGTGGTTTCATTTAATGTGGTGCTGACACTTCCACCCTGTATATATATATATATATATATATATATATATATATATATATATATATATATATATATATATATATATATATATATACGAGAAGAGAGAGAGAGAGGCCTGTCGTAGGACAATGGCATAGTTGTGCGACAGTAAAGGCGACAATTTGTGGTTGTGGGTTCGGTTCACACTCGAGGAAATTAATGTAAGAAACCGAGTAAATTATTATACTTACCATTACTATCGTTGCCCATACAATGGCCATTTTTATTATATCGATGTTCTGGAGTACAAGTTCTATGCGTACATACTTTGTTGTCACATTTAATAGAATGACATATATTTTCCGAACAAAATGTAAGGGCTCCTCTCACATATTTACCGACAAACGACATGAATATAGGAACGACTTCATCGGTATCGTTCCAGTCCACGTTACCGAATATAGCGCGCTCTAATGCCGCGGTCCGGTTGGCGCGTATCATGTCATGAGTCATATTCATCTTAGTCTTTTTTGTTACTTTATCTGACATATATTCTGTTATATTTTTTGCCAATATCTCAGAATTATTATTTTTGTTGCTTTCTGGCCAATATAAGAGCTCTGAATCTGACATTTTGTCTAATTTTTGCTGTTGTTTCGTTGTATTTACATGTGACTCATTTATGCTGCCTGTATTCAATTGTATTAAATCACGCTTCAAGCATGGAGTTTCCAATGCAGTAATATTCATATTTTTTTCAGAGTCTGCCTCAATGCTGTTATCAATCTTCTGTATTTCATTTGTGCCGTTACTTTGTTTTGACGTATTCATCAATATATTCGAAACAAAAGGAAACATTTCATTTTTACTTGAATTCTTAGTTGTAATATTATCATGTAAAAATATCATTTTAATCTCAGAACTTTGCGTAATATTAATTGGTAATTTTAATTTTGTATAATCTTTGGTATAAAATGTTAAATTTTTTTGAAGTTGATCATTATGATTAGGCTCATTGATATCTTTAACTTGCATATCTGAATCATCTTTATAAAAACGAGAAGAATTAAATTTTTTAGACTTATGCTTTTTGTTACTATTGTTCACACGGGATTTTTTCCTTTTGTGAATAGTTATTTTATGCAAGGGAAATGGATGGTTATAATTCATGAGATTATTTTTATATTTAGCTAATTCAAATAAAGTTGGAAAATTTATGTAAGGCAGCGGCAAATTTATCTTTGAAATTATTTCTCTTGGTACATCTACCTTCTCACCTTCTGACAAATCGTTAGCACTGGATGTATTATGAAATTGTAAAGCAATTTTCAGTATAATATTTAGGTTATTACTCATAACATTTTTTGATTGCTCAGTTCCATGATCAAAGTCTGGTAATGTTTCATCTATACTTTTTTGTATATTGTCGGCTCTTTTAAAATATGATGTTGAAGGATTGAACGCAATATAACATTGCTTACAAGCACATCTACACGGTATTTGATTTTCTTTGCAGTAACACGAAGAATTCAATGATTTTGTTATAATTGAATGTGGCCATAAATTAGGCAAATTCAAGAGAAAGGATTTCGCTCTTAATGACGTATTTTCTCCCGAATTATTTTGTATCAAATCCGAAACTTGAGGCATTGCTGTATTTAAATGATTTATAAAAGACAAAGGTTTTGTTTTAGCAATAATGTCATATTTATCATTATAATTATTCTGATGTGTTGGATTAAATTTTGTGAATTTGTCGCGACGAAAAAGAGGAACTTTATTTTTAACTTTACTTCTTTCAATGTAATTTACCCTTTGCTTGTGCGCTTTATCTAAATAATGTTGATATTCTGACAATAAGCTTTCCATGTTCTCTTCACTATCACTTTCACTAAAAGCATGAGAACTGAATTGGGAATTCTGAAAAAAAAACGTCCAAATTTACGCAACATAAAATATTTTTTGCGTTTGCCAAAATATCTTAAACATTATATATTTAAAAAGAAACTCATAAACTTCTTCGGGTGAAATCAAAATATACCTATGACATAATAAAAAACAAAACAGTGTAAAAGTAAATAAAAACATACCATACTATTTTCAAATTCACGCATAATATCAGCGATATCACTGAAAATAATTGCATCATGTAACGAAGTAAGCCCTGTAGGATTCATTTCATAACCTGTAATTTCAGGATATTGTTAATTAGTTTTTTTTTATACAACATTTTATTAATTTTATATTTAGTAAAAATGTTATCTATAGAAAAAAATACTTACTGTCCGTATCGGTACTATTTGATGAGCTGATATGGATCAAGACAAGCAAGATTAGCACCAGTTTCATGTCTGCTAACATTAACATATTACACTAAATCTCGAAATGAACTTATAGTCATCTAACTTTTTAATGTTTGGAAAATGTTTTGTAAATTCACAATAATCTATACCATTGTAAGCGACTATGTTTAAAATTGTTATGAAATCATACAAACCTATGTACCTATGAAGTTTGTTTTGTTTACGATCGCTTAAAATTATGTAAATTAAATATAATACTATGTATTTTTGACAGGAATCAAATAACAGCAGCAATACAGAAGCTGAACGTCTGACTATGCACAGTTGTATTGTCACAAGTATCATAGAGAGTGAGACAGTCTACGTTGAATGCCTTTACGTAATGGAAAAGGTAAATAATCGTATAATATTTGCGAAGTAAATTTAATAGTTGTTATTAAACACCTAGATATTAATCTGTTTCCATTTTTTCATTCTTCATTTCAGTATATGAATGCTATTAAAGCGACGCTGTCCACATCTCAACCTGTAATAACAGAAGAGGAATTTGGTACTATATTCTACAAAATATCAGAGTTACATGAACTACACAAAAGTTTCCTCGAGGGTCTAAAAGCTGCAGTTGCGAGTTGGGAGGAACCCCTGTCCGTTGGCATTCACTTTAAAAAAATGGTAAGAACATTTACTATAATATGATAAATTTTATATGAAACTGATGGATATATACGAGTATGTACTTTAAAATAAATCATAAAAATACTTGCCACAGATTTAAGACATTTCTTATGATAATTACATCCCAAATTAAAACAGAAAGATATAAAATTAACTAGAAATTATTGTATAACAGTACTTGCATTCGATACCTAATCATTCTTCAATACACATAATAATTACTCATATATTCAACCCACTCAGTGTCCGGCTGTGAATTGGATGATCGTGAGTTCAAGCCCATTTAGGAGCCATAAATTATTTTCGTTTCCCCATTCTAATAAGACAGAATGACATTGAGGAATCAACACGCAATATCTCAAATTTGGATGTAGACGGAGAACGGAGTGTCCTAACACTATATTCTATGTGGTATGCGGCAGGCGGAGAACATCAACGTGTACGGGGCGTTCCTGCACAACTACGGGCGCGCGACGGACGCGGTGCGGCGGCGCTGCGCGAGCTCGGCGCGCTTCGCGGACCTCACGCGCCAGATCGCGTGCCGCGGACAGCCCATGTCGCTGGACGACCTGCTGCACAAGCCCGTCGCCCGGGTGCAGAAGAACGCGCTCGTCCTGCATGTACGTAAACGAGCATAACAAATATCAGGGATTGAGTTTCGATACTCAACGCGCTATTCTACTTTCTATCTACCCTGCTGTGGAAGAAAAAGCGCGAACCATTTTTTTTTGTACTATTAGAGATATATTTTCCATGCTAACTCGTCTGGAATACATGGACATAAGAAAATACTAAAATATTTCTTTGCCTTGGCAAGGACCTTGATCCCTAATTAATGGCCATTGAATAAGCCTTCTTAACATTCTAACTTAATTTCGTTTTATAGATGACACAGGATTTCCATTATTGATTAAACTTTTTTAGGATCTCATAAAATATACACCAGCCAGCCATCCCGACCACGCGATGTTAACTGAAGCCTTGAATATGACTCAACATTTCTTGGATGAATTTAACATTATACAAACAAAATCCATGTTCCCGGTAAGATCATTTAATTCTGAATACTAAAAAAAAATAATTGTAATACACATAAACATAATATTCCGAGATTATATTTCGTTGACTTTTCTACAATGTACATTTTGTAGTAATAATAAATTTCTTTAATGACCAAATGTTCTATGTAATATAAGAGATGCATTATAAACTGAAAATAGCTATAACCTTTACATTTTTCTAGAATGCTGATCGCGCACAACGAAGACTAGTTAAAAACTCATTCATTGTGGAACTGTCAGATGGACATAGGAAACTGAGGCATCTGTTTCTATTTAATGACGTTATTGCCTGTGCTAAATATAAGGTGAGGTTTAGAAAAGTAGAATAGATGTTTAACATGTTAACTTGTTTTTAGTAATAACTGGAAATTTGTTAACAGGGTACACATAAGTATAAAACTTATGTTAAATTGTAGAAACATTGTCTAATTTGTCGATAATATAAAAACAAGTTAAAGCGGGCGAAGCCGCGTTTGGGTTGCTAGTTGACAATATATTCGAAAGTTATTAAGATTTTATATATTTAATACATAAAAACAATTAATAACATAATAAACTCTTTCATTCTCAGGCATCGGGCAGAGATAAATTCACGTTCGAGCTCAAATGGTTCATCCCACTCCCGGACATAGTGATAGTTGAAGAGGAGGGGGGAGGTGAGCGCGAGACCTCTCCCGCTAACATAGTAGCCCTCAAGTCACAAGCCTGCACTGTAAGGGATCAGATATTGGCTGAGGAACGAGCGCTGCATGATGATAAGGTTTGTTAAATCGTGCTTAACTTTAATTTTATTTTTGCAGTAAATTTACTAACATGTAAAGTTAAAATTATTTCATTTAGAGAGGTAAATTTTGATGTATTTAATTAATTTATTTATGACACTTCGCGAGTAAACAAAAACAATTTTATACGCTAATTTTCACAAAAATCTTATAATTCGTTTTCTATATTTTAACCTATTACATACAAAACTCTATTTAGACAATTTATATATTTTTTTCTATAGAAAATAAGACTTGGCGGTCGTGGGGCGGCTGAGAAGCAACGTAAGAAGCTAGCAGAATTAGAGGGGCAGCTGGTTTTAGCGTCACCGAACCTGGTGTTCCGTGTAGGGGCAAAGGCCCCGGGCTCTGCCGCGTTGCAACGCCAACATGTGTTCTTCCTTAGTTCTGAGTATGAGCGTACTCAGTGGATTGACTCTATTCATGCCTTGCAGGTTTGTTAGTTAATAATATATTATATTGCTAATGGAATTAAGTACAGGTGTATAAAATTTGATACTTAATCACAAAAAAAATACATTTTGATTTCCTCTCTGTATTTACATTTCATGTTTTTTTCATTATGATTGATTAGTTTTGTCTTTTATAGATAGTAACGTTTATTTAACTTTTATGTATAATATATATTAATGCTGAAATATTCTTAAGAACAGCTTAACCAACAATGTTAAATTGTAACAATATTTAATTGCAACGACATTTTTATAATTTTAGAGGCAGGGATGGTAAAAATTTAACAGTATATATGTAATATATATAAATAAATAGAGAGCGGTCAACGAAATTTCGCCGCCCTGAAATTAGGTTTTCTGGATTTTTGCGTATTGTTCTCTCGAAAAGAATTATTTTCTTTATAAATCTGTGCACCAACCTACAGTTAGCTTCAGGGTGGCCGCGACTCGTCGATCGTACTGTAAATAATAAATAAACGACACTCATCAGGCATCATCAGCGCCGCCAGCGGGCACCAGCACGGTGTCGATGCTGGAGCTGCAGGGCTGGGTGACGGCGTGCCGCAGCTACCTGCAGACGGACATGGGCTCGTACTTGCTGCGCAGCGGCCGCGACGACTCGCTGCTGCTCGGCGACCTGCACCTGCATATCGGCGGGATGACCGCGCCCCTGGACACGGCTGCTGGTGGGTCTAATATGACACTATACCATTTACACTACAGACTTTCTTAGTACATTTTTTAAATATTTGATTTAAATAGATATTCTAAAACCAAGGTTAAGGCTAGTATTAGGTTTATTAGGCTTTAGCGCAATTACGTTTTGTTATAGCCGTGTCACGATTGCACTTGCTATATGTTCAACTTTTAAACAGTTACTACTAGTTAGTTTACTAATTTTTTTTCAGCTTCACACTATTCTCTACTAGCTACTCCTTCTCGTTAATTAAATTAAAAAACGTTAAAAGTAAAAGAATTTAAGAAAAATCTCATAATATATGTATACTTCTTGCTTAATTAATATTTATTTATTTATTAAAACAATATCTAATAATTTCTTACACGCGACCACTAGCAATTTGTTTATTTAAGATAACTTTAAGTAGTTATATATTAGTATTTATGCTTAATATAAGCGAACATTGTTCTTTTTGAGTAAATAAAGTTTTCTATAACCTTAATATTCCATTCCAGATTACTACATTGTGGTAGAAGTGGATTCGTACGGGCACTATTTCCGCAAGGCGAAGTCGAAGCTAGTATGTCGTAGTGCACAGCCACGCTGGAATGAGAGCTTTACTCTTGACTTAGAGGGTTCTCAAAACCTACGTCTTTTGTTATACGAGGACGCGGCGCGCCCTGTGCTCAGAGGAAAGTGCACATTAAAGGTGATAACATAATAATTTTGTTTAATTTAATTGTGCACATTACATTATTAATGTTTTGAAATCGAAAATTTTAATTAAATTTTGTCGTATAATAAAATGTACTCTGAACGTGATAATGTAATATTTTTTATCAGCTTCGCGTTGTGTGTGATAGATACTAAACGTCGCGTTTTGCCACGACACCGGAGCGAAGAAATGAAGATATAAATTTAAAAAATATTTAATTTCTTCGAGTGAGGATCGAACCCACACCCAGTTGCATTTATAGATACACACTTGTGCCTTCGCCACGCCTGGCCTCTAAAATCTTCTGGTTCTGATTGTACGGTTATAAAAAAATATATATATTATTTTAATAATATTGTAGTGTTCTTAGGAAATGTTTAATTGTGGCTGGTAATGAGAGTTAATTCTTACTTGCGAGTGCTTTTGTATATAATGTTATTTTCAATTTGTTTAGACATAATGTCAGATCTAATGCTGAAATTCTTCTCCAAAGTAGGCGAGGATTGAAGCATAGAATGAACGAATCCTATAAATGTGAGTTGTAGTTGATTGTAAGCTCGTGCCGTGTTGCAGCTGTCGCGCGAGTGGGTGGGCGAGAGCGTGTCGCGCTCGGTGTGCGTGGGCGGAGGCTCGCTGCCGCTGCGCGTGCGCGTGCTGCCGCCCGAGCGCTCGGCGCGCCACGTGCCCAGCGCCAAGCCCGGCGCGCTCTTCGGCGCCAAGATCACGCACGTCGCCAAGTAAGCTTATTGTATCCCGCATGTAGCAGCAAAGATAGAGCTCCCTCTGTACTCCCTGCTCTGCGCCTAGTGGAAGCTATTTTAAAATTTAAAAAATTAAATTAGCTTCACGCTGTATCCCGCACACAGCAGGGTAGGCAGAGGGAACCTAGTGTTAAGACACTCTGTTCCCCACTTTCTGCCGAATTCTGGAGGCATTGCGTGTTGAGTGGCAGAACTCACCGCCGCGCTTAACCTTGATACCAGAGCGAAGAAATGGAAATATAAATTTAAGTAAATACTTCATCTCCTCGAGTGGGGATCGAACCCACAACCAGTCGGTTTTGCAGTCACACCTCATGCCGCTGCGCCACGACCGACCTCAAGCAATTTTATTTTAAGATTTTTTATTATATATGTACATGGCTTTTATTAACTATCATAAGTATACCGATTGTTTATTGTACGTGTATTTAATTGTGTTTGAAATCATTATATTTATATTTGCAGGCGAGAGAAGCGCAACATTCCGTTCATAATAAGTGCGTGTGTACGCGAAGTGGAGCGCCGCGGTATCGGCGAAGTGGGCATATACCGTGTATCTGGAAGCGCCTCCGACCTCAACCGACTCAAGAAGAGCTTCGAAACTAGTAAGTTATAAATAACATTTTTTTTGGTAACAATTTTTATTCTATTTTTTTTTTACAAAGGACCGATTGCAATATATGGTATTAATATAATAAAGGAAAATAATTAAATACTTTCTTTTTGTTATTTAGACGCCTATGAAGCAGAACAGCTATTGAAGGAAGTAGATGTTCACTCGGTGACCGGAGTGTTGAAACTGTACTTACGTGAACTACCCGAAGCTCTGTTTACTGATGCCTTATATCCTGAGTTACTAAAGGCTTGGGGTTCAACACAGGTACCAGAAAAGTTTCCTGAACTACTAATTATGTTGGAATTCTTAACATTTTTAAAGTATTATTCCACACTTAGGAATTAAAAAACTTAATTAAAAAACGTATAAAAAATTTAACGTAGCGGGACTCGAACCCTCAAACATGCTAACAACATAAATAAGTTGTACAGAGATGCTAGCTACTATATATTTATTCTGTTCCTAAATATTTATAGCGTTTTTGTTAATTAATTCCATAATAATAAAAAATAATTTTTAATTTTGTTAAATAACTGAAATTTTATAAATTTAGTTGTTTTTGGTCTCGTATTTGATTAATAATGTTAAGCTTAGTATCTCTCATAAAGTTTTAAAAATAATATTTATATTTTTAATGTTTCTAGAATGTAGGAGTATCAACGGAATCGGGACCAGCTCAAACACGACGCCACGCGCTTCTCAAATGTTACGCACAATTACCGGACCTCAATAAGAACTGTATTGATTTCTTATTGAATCATTTTGTTAAGTAAGCATAAAAATACCTTTTCATTTTAAACTGTCTAATGTATACACTACAAACTTTTACTTCCTACTTTTTCACGTATTTCGCGAGATATCAGAGTGATTTAGTGCTGGGTGACCACATACATACCATGGTGACCATATACAATAACCACGCTAGGTTATTGTATGTGGTCACCATGATCAATGTGACACAGCACAATGGTTAGCTCATGTGCTCGCACTAATAATGTATAATTAGGAATCAGGTTAGAAATTTAATAAATAAAAACACTTATCACTATCGTTACCGCTCGTACATCCTGACATATTCCTCACATATGTTGGAAGTGATAATTAAATGTGGACGGTAGTTGCAACTAATATTATTTACGGCCTTTAAATGATGAAAAGCATGGATGGAGCAGTGCCTGGGACTTGCGACCACAGGTGTAGGCTTCAGGGTACCCTTTCCGTTATAACAACACTCGCCTTCACTGCTCCAGCCCAGTGCAATTACAAATAGGTGTTAACCACATTCATAATTACGATAATAATTGATTAACTAAATAATCAATTATCCGAGTAGTCGAGGTTAGTCAGTGGCAGAGTACTAGTAGTACTCTGAACCACACCAGTGCCAAGACTGAATACACAACGCTCGTGCAACCTTTTATATCATCGTTCACAAATAAGTTGCAGGGTAGAATAATAAGAATTGATGACGCTATCGCGTCATAGTGGCGTGATGAGTAGATGTCGTATAGGAATCTATACGTAACCAACATAATATTCCTAACATTAAATAACACTCCTAACTGTATATTTACTCGCTAGGGTGAATCAACACGAAGGCGAGAACAAGATGTCGCTGCACAACCTGGCGACGGTGTTCGGGCCCACGCTGCTGCGGCCGAGCGCGGCGGGCGGCAAGCTGCGCGCCGACCAGCTGGCGGCGGGCACGGTGGACGCCATGGCGCAGGCCGGCATCCTCTACACGCTGCTGCAGCAGCGCCACCTGGCGCAGCACCTGTCCGCGCACCGCCCGCACGCGCACCTGCACCCCGCCGACTGAGACCGCGCCACTTGCGACATTTGTAAGGAATGCTAATCAAAATAGTTTGGGAAAATCAAAATAAGGAACGATTCATGTATATGCTTTAAAAACATCATTGCTACACCTTCCGGGATCTTTGGGACCGCTGCGGTATTGTGTAACGCAATTTGGGCAAGAATTTCAGTGGCGGAAAAGGCGTGTTTCGAACAACTACAAAATCCGCAGAATTGATTTACTCAATACTTTAACGGTCTCTTTGTGAATGATATCTTGTTCGAATTCGAATACCATGTAAGATTGTTTCGAAACCAATATTTTGCGCATATTGACTGTTGATTTTTTTTTTCATTCAACAATATGTAAAGATTGAACGGTAAATACAAGCATTCTATTAAGATTGAACGGTAAATTAGAAACATTTTAAGTTTTTATTTCTTTTATATGTTTTGTTTTCTAAATAAACAACGGAAAAGAAGGCTTGGAATTTAAAGAAGTTTCCTGTTGTTAATTTACATGGTTTCATAGTTTATTCGACGACAATTGCAATATAAGTAAGTACATATTTATACAATTGTATTTAATCATTGTCTTATACATAGAAATGCTTCGTCAGTCGATACAAACTTCACATTTAAATAATAATCATGTGAAACTCTCATACTAGCGCAATTTGGTTTTAGTTGTCATATTATCGGGTTAGCTTATAATTTATTGTAGTCGTTTTCATATGCACAATTTACCATTTTGGCATAAGTACTTTTTTCAACAATAAGTGTTCAAGACCCTAGTTTATTATAAATATTAAAGTGTAAAAATATATTTGTATTTCCATTTACGGTGCTACATTTGACATGGTTGATTTAAATTTAAAATCTGAAAAAATCGTCTTTTTAACGCATTCATTCTATGTCATTGTGGTTGTTATAAAGTCATAAATATTTTATTTATTCGCCGAAATAAAGTCCTTAAGGTATAAGTGCATAGCTAGCAATTTAAAGTCAATCTTCAACATGATATTCCTAGCGGCCACTGTAATGATTTAAGTACCCCAGGGATATTAACTCCATAACTGTAACCGAACCTAATAACTATCATAAATAAAAAAAATATCCGTCAGTGAACCTGATTCTTTATAAACAATTTCGAATAATTTTGGATATTTGGGCGGAGTCGAAATATGATTACTTATTTTATTTTGCCTGGCCGAGCCAACAGACGAGTACCGATTCTTTAAAAAATTAATTTGTCAAAAATATAAATTACGTATCCGAAATTATTCGAAACTAACGAAAAAATCCAAAATAATTTTATATCCATATCTGAAACCGAAATGGTATCCTTCTTTTATCCGTATACAGATTCGAAATGTTACATCCGTACTATTCCCAGTATTTACGCCAGGGCTGTACAAACCAGATAACTTCGCGGGCCAATTCAAGTGAAATATAGCTTTATAAATTCGGAAAGGTTCACTTCAAGTAAAAATCAACAAAACATAATTCGATATGTTATATATGTTTATATAGTAGTATACACTTTATCTATTCTATTCTATTTAGAAATTAGAATTTATTGTTCAAATAAAATATTTGTCATCAAAAAAAAGCGGCCCGTTGTCTGTGGATCGCCCTGGCTTACATAAACTTAAAAATAAATTTAATATACAAACGCATATTGTTTTAGTATTAAATCACAAAGTCATCGTAAGTAAACATTAGTTTTCAAAAACATTCCAAGTAAAAACAGACTGAAATTAGTGTTATAAAAATATTTTCATGGCTTAAATGTTAGTAGGTAACTAACATCAATAAAAGTGTTCCAAGAAGTTATTGTCTTTTAAACTCTGTACTATTATTGCCTGCCTTAGAATTAGGTTATATATTTTTGGAATGTGTTAGTTAGTATAGGAGTAATGTTTTTTCAAGTGTGTATGAATGTAATTATTATATAACTTAACTTCTTATGCTATAAACAAATAATTGAATTTAATATATACTGTATAATTTATGTTACCTTTTTACATTAAGTTGTGCCAAATTGTACCTCAACATCTGCAGAAATGTTCATATTTGGACTATTTGGATTTCATACTTTTATTGTTTCTAAATGTTACCTACAGAATTTTAATTGAAAAATGTTTTTATAAATATTTTATTTGCATTTGGACAAGTATTAGAATGGGACCGAAATTGTAGAAAAAAAATTAGCTTAATACAACCGACTGATGTATAAGTAACTGTAGGTTATTTTACGTTTTTAAAGATCATTTTTGTATGAAAGGCATTAAATATGTGACGTCTAAAGCTGTAGAGGTGGGAATTAATTCCATGTTGCAGCACTAATTGCTAGTCCTCTCTATTTTGATATATTTTAGTATTATGTCTAAATGAATGAATTACATTTTTCAATTTACAAACTTATTTGTCCACACATCTAAAACAACATTATACCGACAAGAACTTTATGAATTATCGGAGTATGAAGTATCGATATTTTAGATGATACAGATACACGCAGTATGACATCGCTCACACCGGACCACTGCCCCGCGAGCTCGACCACAACACTAAAGTACAGTTGAGCGTAACGCTATGTTTTATTTATTGTGCCAGTTTATTATATGACACAGAGTGATACTGAATTCCGTATGTTGAATATTATGGACACTACTGTACATGCGCGAATTTAAATCATGCTTATTGTGACCAAACGACCCGTTTTGAACGGGATTGTCCCGTTTTTCGCTTGTGTGTCCCGGTGTCCCAAAACAGGCCACAATAGTACAAGTAAATTTGGTCGATCGAAACAAGTTTCTCCGCGGTTATCGTAGTACGCTATTTTTCGAACCCTGAAGTATTAAATTATTTATTAAAGTGTCAATTATACCGAAAAAAAATTACGAAAGCACCACTCTAAAAAACACCATAAAATGTCCCGTTTTGAACCGACCGAAGAATGATCATTTTACTCATGCCTGTGTTCACATAAAGTAATTGTCGGGCTATATGTTTATAATCTATAGATTTCAAAAGTAGATTAATTTAATGTTAAATTAGTACTTAATAACTAACAAACTACCAAAAAGCAGAAAAATTTGAACAAAGTTGTGCTACATTATTTTCGACATGTTTTTTTTATATTATGAATTAAATATTACTAATCTTTTATCGTTTATACTATTAAGTAATATATATGTCCGCTAGGTTAAGAAATTTCTTCGTATGTACCAATATTTCTTTTCACCAAAGATCACAACTGATGTGACAAGTCTCATAGATCATTTTTTTTATTTTGTAAATGACTAATATCTATCCTTAAATTAATTATCACATATTGAATAGTTTTAAAATGATTATTACTATAGAAAATAGTCAAACCTTACATTACTTGTCAATGCTTTTATTGTTTGCAACAAGATTCTATTTGATTATATTATGTATATTGCCTCAAATTCGTTACTAAATTGTTTTTGATATTTTTTTTATTTTAGTAATAATAATATATAATAAGCAACATCACATAAGATAAGTAGAAATTATTCTTTTAACACTGCACTTTGAAAGAAATGGTTTTCTTTTTTTTAGCCAGTTCTGACATTTTAATGTGAAAATTATGCAGTATTTTTTTTAATTTTCAAGTATTCTTTAGTTATAGCATTTGTAAATGCCATAAGTAACTGTAACATGTTTTTTTTACAAAAAAGTAGTATAAAGGTGTAAGTAATAACAGCTGTTTACACTAAATAATTGGAATTTAATTATTTTATTTGTATTACATTTAATAAGTTATACTCATCTGAACTATTTACATTTATGTAAGATTTTGTCTATTATACTAATTTATATTAAAATTTTTGGCAATCATTAGTTGTAATATAAGAAAATTAAATTTGGTTTATGTATTTAATTTTTGTATATAACTGATTCTAAAATGTAGCTATGTAACTTTCACAATAAATGTATTTTTAATACACCTTTCAATAAGTTTTTTATTAAATTTTCCTTGTTAGATTTTGAAATAGTAATACATAATATAAGGTATACCCATATCCTGTGTTTCTTCAATACAGTATATTATTAGTGATGTAATCAACACCATCAATGATCTTAACGACTTTGAATTTTTAGATATAAGTGTTATTAAAACAATTAAAATTAAATATATAGTTATCCTTATAGATATGCTTTTAAAAATATGATTTTGAAACTCTGTACTCATACATTTTCCAATCCAGAAAATATCATTAACATTACAAGAAGTACAGTTAAATGGACCTGGTCCCATACATGTTTTGCATGTGTTGTCACAAGTTTTGCAAAAATAGGTTCCTTCTGTATTTTTACAAAACTCATTACTATTACATGCAGATGGATCAAGACATTCATTCACATCTACACATACATTTGACTCCATATTCCACCCACTAGCACAATCTAAACAATTATTTATTCCATCACCGTTACATTTATCACATGCATTATGACAAGGTTTACAATCTGACTTATTTTTATAAAAGTTCTTAGCACATTTATCACAGTCAATTCCAGCAAAACCTCTTGTACAAATACAAGTGCCATTTCCGTTTCTTGTTCCATCACCATCACACTGCCCATTTCCACTACATACTTCATTATTTTCATTGAGTGGACATGAGTTGCAATTTTCACCAAAGTGCCTAGATGGACAACAATATTTCAGATTGTCAATGCACAACCATTCATATAAATTTGGTGGGTTGTGATCTTCCTCAAACCACCACCGTTCAATAGGTTGTTCTGCATTTTCGACAATTGAATAACAACTATCTTGATTAACTTTTAAATCAGAACATAATTTTTCTTGTATATCTACTAGGCGCATTTCACTTCGGGAATACGATTTCAATTTAGCTTCTTCCCATGCAGCATCACCACCTTCGTGTTTTCCACGAGCAGTCTTCTCGAGCCAATGCATAAAGGAGTCTGTTAATAACTTACATCGACTACATTCATTTAGTGGTTTCGAATTCTTTATTTTATCTCTGTCTAGGGACTTTGTGGAATGAATTAAAGGTAATATAATAAAAATGTATATAATAGAGTACTTGGCTAAACCCATTTTTTAAACTTTTTAATATATTTTTTGTAAGAAAATTAATTCTTTAATCTTATAAGCAGCTGATATGTCAACATAACCTAAAAAATATAAAATAGTAAATACCATTCAATTCAGATTTTTACTCAATGTTTTGTTAACAATATCGATTATCGACTATTATATTGGTACAGCTGTCACCGTTACCGGTGTGGATTGCTTGATACTATCAAGCATCAAGTTGATAGTAGTAGATAGTGCTGCCAACCTCAGGAGAGCAAATAATAAAAAACGGTAGAAAATATAATTAATAAACATTATATAACTACTTTTAGATTTGAAGTGAAAATAAAGTTACTATGAAGAGATCTAACCATAATATTATTAATTTCATAAAAATTACTAACTTTAACAAAATTTGATTGAGGCCAGTCGTGGCGTAGCGGCACAAAGTGTGACTGTAAATCGACTGGGTGCGATTCCCACTCGAGAAGATAAAATATTTACTTAAATTTATATTTCCATTTCTTCGCTCTGGTGTCGGGACAAAGCGAGGCTTTGAGTTCTGCCACTCAACACGCAATGCCTCCAGAATTCCCTGTTCTTGCCCAATGAAATATTCTGGTGGGTACTTATTAATGTTTGATTGCTCCAATCAGACTTTTCATCTGCAAGCATTGTAACAGTTTCTTCAGTTCTGAGCATATCAGAATTGTTTTTTGCATATTGAATTGAGATATCGCTCAATATTCTCATTTGTTTATTATGTCGAATAACTTTTATATTTCCACCGCTCGATGAAGTTGCACTTTTGTATATTTTATACTAGCGGCTTAATTACATGATTATTGATTTAATAAACAGAATTGATTGACAATTATAATGACTTCTAATATGATTTTTTATTACTTTAATCTGTAATATTCTAATATGATTTTTTACTACATTATCGTAATTTCTATAAGAATTTTTGATTGTTTTGATTTTAAAAATACGACCACTGTTGATATTTGATATTTATAAAATATTAATAAAGCTAATTATTTATTACACGTATATATTTTTGTAACATTGTTTTTACCTATGTAATGTACGTCTCATCATAATTCTAAAACTCTGTTAAATGTGCTGATGTCAGTGGATAATTTAATTTACTCATTCAACAGAAACAGCTTAAATGTTAAATTAGTGATTTGAAAGATTCATAATATTCTTTGTAAAATAACTGTAATGATTGCATATTAATTCCTGTACAGTTTTTAAATTAGTGACATATACTATTTATTAGCTAAATATAGAATTACTAAATATGTAGTTAATACAGAGTACACGTAGAAAGGCCGTTGTTAGGCATTTTTATATAGATTTATTTCAAACGAACGAACGAACCAAAAAATCTATGTATTTGTTTGATATTTCTTTGAAGATCAAATCGTTCTTTATCTCTATGTTGAATTAATTACGATTTAAACTTAACTGTTATGATTTATGAAGGTAATCTCCACTAACAATCCAATTTTGTTTACATTATTGTATAAAATAATGTATAATAGTGCTTCAAAAATATATTTTTTTATCAACAGTCATATAACCAAGACGTTTCGAATGTCATTCTTCAGCCAGGAATCTTACCAGCGCGATTGCTATATAACATTCGCAGGCAAATTAATGCCTTGAGTTCATTCAAATGACGATAACTTTTTTTTAAAGAACCGTTTTTGATGAACCAAACTTTAGTAGTTAATTTGAGTTAAAACAAAGCAATTGGTGAAACTTTTAAGTAAATCGGTTCAGTACTTTCAGATGTGGACATACACATCGACAGACAGACAAGAAATTTAAAAAATATATTTTTTCTTTCTATTATTCTTTTGTGATCCATTTCAGTCAAAATTACTAAATGTACAGACAAAATATTTTTACTGTCTTATTATATAAGAGATAATTGTATTTGTCGGTTCTCATGTGTGCAGATTTAACTGGTACAAATAAAACAATCGAGCTTTCTAAACTCCGAAAAAATCAGGCTTCGAATTCCAGATGATTTGGTGACTAGGGATGCCCGATGTTAGAAAAACATCGATGTTGACATTGATGTCAACATCGAAGCTGTAACATCGATGTTCGATAAAATTCGAAAGAACAACATCGATGTTGGCTAACATCGATGTTGTGAGCTAACATCGATGTTAGCTAACATCGATAGTAGCTAACATCGATGTTTTGTTTTTTTTTTCTTTAATTTTTTTATAAATTGGTAAACTTTAACTTTGAATAATTTTTAAAGGAGTGAAATTAGCAAAAAAAATATTAGACTTTTTTGTATATCGTTTAATTGCCTACAAGAATATATATTGGCTTTTACATCGATACTATTAGTTTAATCGCAACAAAGTTTCAAATGAGAAACACAAAATTCTCCTTGTTATTTATATGGGAAATCGAAAATCGTGATGAGACACCCCTTAGTATAAAAGTTAAGAGCTGCACTTTTAGCATAGGAGTCCAGAACAATATTTTTACTATAATTAAAAAAGATTTTTTTTTGGCTACTACGAACTACGAACTTTGTAGTTACTAGTACAGTCTGTGGTGAGTGGAGTGCTGTTAACCGAAAGACAAAGGATTTTTCCCGTAGTTTGGTAGAGTTCAGAAAATAATGTGGAACACATTATCGAAATACTGACATCAATGTTACAATGTTTTCATTAATGCAACATCGATGTTACGATGTTTTCATTAATGCAACATCGATGTTACGATATTTTCATTAATGCAACATCGATATTACGATGTTTTTATTAATGCAACATCGATGTTAAAACATCGATATTTTGTCTTCTAACATCGATGATCATCGAAAATCGATGATCATCGAAAATCGATGATCATCGGGCATCCCTATTGGTGACACTAACGTTGTTCATTTAAAAGGCGATTGTCTTTGGGTAAAAGAATATTTTTTTCCAGAATTTCGTGTTCCTCTACCACTTTTATTTCGACATTCTTTACATGTTGAGGCCGGTCGTGGCGCAGCGGCACGAGGTGTGACTGCAAAACCGACTGGTTGTGGGTTCGATCCCCACTCGAGGAGATGAAATATTTACTTAAATTTATATTTCCATTTCTTCGCTCTGGTGTCGAGGTTAAGCGCGGCGTTGAGTTCTGCCACTCAACACGCAATGCCTCCAGAATTCGGCAGAAAGTGGGGAACGGAGTGTCTTAACACTGGGTTCCCTCTGCCTACCCTGCTGTGTGCGGGATACAGCGTGAAGCTAATTTTTTTTTTTCTTTACATGTTCGTGGCCAAATGTGAGAAACGATGAGAAATCCCACAAATCATGTCAAAATTTAATATGCCGATCAGCAGTCCTCTTTATGACAGCACCAACGCTGTCAGGCGCACCTTTACCTTTGCAGCAAAGGTCCACTCACATTGTACCGCTTTAAAGTCTATTTACAGAGCTCACTCATCCTGCGTGCGAGTAGGAGCTGGCATGTTATCTTGGTTTGACATCCCATCGGGTGTTAAACAAGGATGTAACATGTCAGCTTGGTTGTTCAATTTCTATTTGGATAGCTGTCTCCAAGGAGTGAGACAAAGTGACATGGGAGTGAAAGTAGGTAACTTGAGTGTAAATTGTCTACGCAGATGATGCAGTGCTCATTGCATCATCTGATTGCGAGTGGCAGGCATTAGTCACCACACTGAAAGAAGTGTTTGATAATAATGGACTAAGCCTGAATGTGGGTAAGACAAAGGTTCTGGTATTTGAAAGAAATGAAGAAAGGACGGAAGGCAAAATCAGTGTAAATGGTATTAGAACAATTGAACGAAGTGGTATATATGGGACGTATGTTAAGTAGAGATGAAAGAAACGAGATGGATGCGAAAAGGTGTATTGCTGTAACAGAGGTTAATGGTATCTTAGATGCACCGATGAGACGGCGAAACGTCAGCACAGCTGCGCGTTTGGTTGTACACAATGCAGTGTTAGTACCGCTTTTATACAGCATCGAAACTTGAGTATTACAAAAGAAGAATGAAAGAGAGATGAATGCTGTGAGATGCGAATTTATCCTTGGATATGCGGAGTCAGCTTATCTAATCGAATCCACAATGAAGTGAAACACAGAAGGACAGGTACTAGCGAAGATGTCACGGTGAGAATCAATGCGAACATGCGCAGCTGGTTTGGGCACGTCGAAGAACGAGTGATGAAAGAATGGCAAACAAGATTTTTGATGAAAAAGTGAGTAATAAGAGAGGTAAGGGAGACCTCGGTTGACCTTCGAAAACAAAGTATTAAAGATACTGGAGGATGGTCACGTAAAAAGCAGAGTCAGTGGGCGAGGCGAAAGAAGTATTCACAATTATTATAATATCACACAGCAAAACACATCCGTTCGGCACGAACTCATTAGTGAGAATGAATATGCGTCAAAATGTAAACACGTCCTTTTAACCTTCCTCAATAGATGAATTCATCAATTAACAGAAAAAAATTGCAATTCAAACCAATAGAGTTCCTGAGATTACCGCGGCCAACAAAACAATTATACTTATTTAGAAAACGTATCAAAATTTGAACGTATGAGGATTTGAACCCGCGCCTCTTGGAAACCATCCAAGAAAATCCAAGAAGCGCCAGTTCAAATCTCGCTACGTTTAAATTTTTATACGATTGGATTGGATTTTGTAAATAAGTATTTTTCCTTTCTTAGTGTAGAATAACACTTTAAAAATATCAAAGCAAACTCTTCAACTTCCACAATATCCTTTTGACCCTTGGGTTGGCTTTGTGTATGTGCGGCATATTATTGTTTATTTGCAGAAAATTAAATTTGCATGTTTATTTAAATAAATTACGAATATCTGTGCAGCAGGCAAATAAAATAAAAAATAAATCACGTTTATTCTATTTATATTTATTTACACTATAAAATATTAGTTAGACGTACTAAAATAAGAGAATAACTTAGGCTTGTATCAACCTTAATCACAGTTTTTCTATACACCCCCTTCTCGTTTCTATCAGTCCATATTATGTATACATCCCATATGGCATGTCTATTCACTTCCTTCGCATTTTTTAACACTAAATATTAAAAAAAACACATGTACAAATATTTTCATTGATATTTATACACTTTAGATTTTCCCTAAGTTCATAAAATTACTGAATCTTCGGAGTCTTTTAATTTTTAAAATATTTTCAATTGTAGATTTAATATTTTGATTTTAAAATATAAATTAATAGGAACCATAGTTAATATGAATATTGTAAAGGTTTTCCTTATCGCATCTTAACTTATAGCTTAGAATATGCATGCTATCTGTGCATATGTGACTACTCTGAAGCTTATTGAACTACGCACATCACTAGTTAAATTCGAGAATCAAAAACTCCAATGTCATAAATAAAAAAATAAGTTTATTCTGTGGTTTACGTTTCTTCTGCTTACCTTTGGGCATATGTGTTCTGTGGTTCTGTGCTGCTTATGGTCTAGTCACTGATGTTTGTGCTGCTATGCAATATAAATCTGAATAACTTTATATATATTAGTGCAATTCGTAATTAATTAATTTAGTGCATCGTCTAAAGTGTATGAAAATAAATTATAGATACGATACGATCAAAATTACCAGGGATGATATCAAAATAACCTAAATTTTATTTCCATGCGTCTGCTGTTATATGGATTGTAAATAATGGCAGATAAATTAAAGTAAGTATTATTATTAAGTAAATTTCAAATAAAAAAATAATAAATCAGCTTTACGCTGTATACCGCACACAGCAGAGTACGTAGAGGGAACCTAGTGTTAATGCACTCTGTTCTCCTCACTTTCCGCCGAACTCTAGTTGTATTGCGTGTCTCAACGCGACTTGAAACCAGAGCGAAGAAATGAAAATATAAATGTATATAAATATTTCATTTCCTCGATTGGCGATCGAACCCACAATCAGTCACGTTTACAGGCACACTTTGTGTCCCTGCGCCACGACTTGCCTCTTATTATTAAGTTTTAAATAAAATAGTACAATATTGCTCTGCTCTGCGCTGTTAATATAATTGAATAATTATAGGATATATTATAAGTTTTTTTATTATATTAACATTTTATCTTTTTTAGAATTAATTCGAAACTTGATATGCAAGTTAACTACGAACCATCTGATTCAGAAGATGATTACTCAACGTCAGAAAAGAAAATCTTGGATAAGCTCCGAAAAAGAAAACATCATGATTCAGAAAGTGAAGATGAAGTATACGCATTTTCTGATTCTGAAGAAGATGAAACCAAAAATGACTTAGAAATAGCTGACAGTGATGTGGAAGGACAAGAAAAATCTGATGATGATTTACCAGATTCTAAAGCATGGGGTAAAAAGAAAAAATCTTATTATTCAACTGATTATGTTGATGAAGATTATGGAGGATTTGGGGATGATGAGGAGGACGCTCTCATGGAAGAAGAGGAAGCTAAAAATATACAAAAAAGACTTATTGAGCAACTAGGAGAAGATGATTTTACACTTGATTTTCTTAATAAACAAACTGCAGTTGCTGAAAAGGGTGATACTATTATAAAAAGTGATATTAGTCAAATGTCAAAACGGCAGAAACTCCAGCTATTAGAAAAAGAGAGTCCAGAATTTACAGATCTTGTTAATGATTTTAAGTCAAAATTAACTGTTGCAAAAGATGACTTGCATCCAGTTTTAGAACTTGTAAAAGGTGGAAAGTTACCCAATTGTTCTGCATCTAAATTTGTTAAAACTAATTATGATTTAATTTTAAATTATTGTACAAACATTAGTGTCTACCTATTGCTTAAGAGTCAGAGAATTAACATTCAGAATCATCCCGTTGTTAAAAGGTTGTATCAATATCGACAAATGTTACAAAAGATGGAGCCCATATACCTTGAAGTAATTAAACCTCAAATCAATAAATTATTACATGCAGTACAAAACAATTTAGAGTTACAAATAATAGAGGGCAAGAAAAGAAAAATGAATAATCAGTCTTCAGATAACCCGGCTAAGAAATTTAAATTAGTCAGTGCTATAGAAAAAGATGATGGTGAAGATACAGGGGTGTCTGATGATGAAGAATATGAAAGTAATGACTTCTTTAATAAAAAGGAAGTTGAAAATATAAACAAAAGTGTTTCTCAATCTGAAGAGAGTGGCTTCTCAGATAATGATGAAATTGAAAATGACCATAATAAGCCATCTACTTCTGCTAGTGAAGTGATTAGTGGTGATCCAAGCAAAAGAGAAATAACTTATCAAATTGCAAAAAATAAGGGACTGACTCCACATAGAAAGAAGGAACAAAGGAATCCAAGGGTTAAACATAAGCTTAAGTATAGGAAAGCGAAAATAAGAAGGAAGGGTGCTGTAAGGGAGGCAAGAACTGAGACTACAAGATATGGAGGAGAACCATCTGGTATAAAGGCCAATGTGAAAAAGGGCATTAAAATAAAATAACATTTGATTAAAAATTTTATTATACAAATATTGTAAAATGTATCTTCAATATTTCAATAAGCTTGTATTTCTTTAATGTTGCCATCTGAAATAAAAGAACACATACTGTATAATAATTGTATTACTTGTATATTCTCTTTGCAGTTGTTTTAAAGATATTGTGCTGGGTGATTATGCTGCTAATGACATGTTTTGTCAGACTAAGGAAAGAAAAATATTAAAAAATGTATACAAGAAGCATGATTGTAAGGCCTGCTACATGAATATATCATTAGAGATTTTAACAGCAAAAATATTTTTTAATAAAAGAATAGTAATTTCACACACACACACACAGCTTAATATGAATATATAGCTTCATGCTGTAACCCTAGTGAGATAGTCAGCTATAGCTTCATTTGCTTCAATGGTTTCAAATTGAGTTGCTACTTTCAGGTTTTTATGCAGTTATAAATGTTTTTGCATAATACCTAAATGTTATATTGTGACAATTACAAATGGGTCCACTAGAACTATGACTAAAAGAGATAACAAGTCTATAATTTAATAAGTATAGTCATATAATAAGTGTTTTCTTTTTCCCATTAGCCTAGGAAAAAATACATTATATTCAGGTTAAAAATTTGTTACTCAATAACAATATTTTTAACCTGAATATAAAATAATTCATTGTAATTTTGAAGAACCATTGTTGAATTGAGGGTGTCGAAATTTATGTAACAGAGTGTCTTGACACTAGGTTTTCTTGACAATATGAGATACAGTGTGAAGCTAAAAAATTTGTGGAACAAAATCAAATCAAGCTTCTTGTACCTTTGGATCAATAATATTTAGTAATTTATAATTTGAAACTTACAATTTTAACACCTTATCTTTTCCACCTGAAGCTACATATGTGCCATCTGGTGACCAATCAACTGCATACACCTCGTCCGCATGTCCTGGTAAATCTAATTCTAGTTTCTTTGTTTTCATATTCCATACTGAAATTATATTATTTTTTGTAAATATTTTTTAATATAAAAAGAAACATAAGATTTAACTAAAGTTTTAAGTACCTTTTAATGTTGAATCTGCACTTGAGCTCAATAAAAGTCTTGAATCTGCAGACCATGCAACCATGTACACAGCTTGCACATGTCCCCTGAGTGTTGTAATAAATTTACCAGTAATTGATTCCCATAACTTTACTGACTTATCAAATGATGCAGATGCTATAATTCTAAAAATAAAAATAAATATTTTATTTCTGTCTAAATTAATTCTTCGTAAAACAATTCTACAATTTCAAACCTGGTATCTGGTGAAAACTTCACATCATTAATTAGTTGCTGATGACCTGTCATGCGTGCCAAAGGTCTTTTTTCTTTTTCTGGCAACCATAGAAATAAGGTGAAATCATCAGAGCCCGATACCAGTCTTTCATCTCCTTTAGGACATGTCTGTTCATATCTTTCCACTGCTCTCTGTTGTAGAATTTTTCCTTAAACAAATGTTTATAATAATAAAGAAATGTATCTCAAAGATCTTATTTTATTAAGTAATTATGATACATACTATCATTTGTAGAGTCATATTTATCTAATATTGGATGAAAGGGACCAGTTCTTAACACATAATCTGTGCTTAATGCTAATGTATTCACCCAATGTGCGTGACCTTCTAGTGTCCTGCAAAGAATTCCATCTTCTGCTCTCCACACCTTAAAAAGCAATATTGTATGTAAGAAAAATTATAATTCTCAGCATTAGAAAAATTTAAAAAGTGTAAAATATTATAAAATACCTTTATAGTTCTATCTTGTGAAGATGTATAAATAAGACCAGTTCCACCCCATTTAACACAAGTCACTGCTTTACTGTGCCCCGTAAGACTCAAAATCGTGAGTCCTGTTACTGTATCCCATATTCGTACATCACCATCTTTAGATGAACTAGCAAGTCTACGACACTCGGAATTTCTGGTAGCAAGTAAAGATATACAATTAATATAACATACTCACCTACATCACTGAGGGCTCTTCTAACCCTCTAAACTAAAAAAATTAAATTGGTGTTAAACATTCTGTACATTCACTAACTGTCTCTCGAAACCAGTTTCAGACAATATGAGCCAACAATGCTTACGGTGAATGCACATTGGCCTACCTTGTAACGAGAATACTAAATAATCTCCCATTGAAATTATGTAATGTCATCAAATAAGAAAATATCAAAAGTGTTAAAAATATTTTATGATTTTTTTTTGTGTGTAACTTTATTTATTCTATTTATTTCACTTTTTTTTATATATAACTTTAATGTAAATTAAAATTGTGTAATGTAAGAACATTTTTTATAATAGTTTTTAGAACACATTTTATAATAGTTACCTCATATAAGGTTCCCAAGCTATTGCTGTAACCCATTGTTTATGTCCAGTCATAGTTTTACCAATTTGATTGCCTGTTTTTGGGTCCCAAAGAATAATTTTACCCTGTTTACATGCTGATGCTAGCTTGCTACCATCTGGTGACCAGCTAATACATAACACCCAATTAGTGTGACCTGTATTGGACCAATATGTATTGTAAACTTCATAGTATGTTTGAGAAATGTAAAATCATTTTGATATACTCTACTGGACCACAGTGATTTAAAATTCCTATTTATATATTTACAGTATTTTAATTTGTCAATGTAAACTACAAAGCCACATGTAAAGGCTAATATAATAAAAATCACCTTTACAAACATGTAGGGGTGATTGAGTTTGTAAGTCCCAAAATCTTACAGTTGTATCACCTGAACCACTTGCTAATTCTTTTCCAGATGGACTAAAATTGGTTGATATTACTGCTTCAGCATGACCTGGTATGGAACTAAAATATTTAATATTACTGTTATTTTGTTTTCATAATTATATCTTAGATCTTTAAATTACTCTAAATGGGTATTACCTGGTGCATCGAGTAACGGGTCTAACTTTGAAAACTGCTTGTTGTTGGTATATTATATCTATTACTTCTTCAGAGTTAAGTTTGGAAATATCTAATGCTTCCCGTAATGTAGATGTTATTTCAATATCTTTAACAAAAAAAAGGAAAGGTTTGTCTTCCTGAAAAAAGATAATATTTTGTAGTATATAAATACTTATAATCTTTTATTATTAATTATTAAAAAGTGAAATACTAACTTCTTTTAATAGAGCATTACATATTAGTGTAAGTTGATCTTTAGTAACATTTAACGGCAAATCTAAAGGACTGCCGACTTCTTCACCAGTTTCTGACTTAAATCGAGCCTGAACACAGCTTGGTAGGTCATTATCTATATCCATTTTCTTATATTTCTAAAAATTGTCTTTCTATGGAGACCTGCAAATTGTAAATATAACCTATCTTTTTGATGTCAAGTTCACGTTGAAATGTCAAAAGACCACCTCTTGTCATTTCAACGTGAGCTATACTAATTTATTAACGAAGCTAGCGTATTGTTTTATAGAATCTGGCACATTCCTTGACCGTTACAATTTATTAGCTAAACAGTTTCATCTATAAACTTAAAATAAAGATCGAAATAAAATATATTTCTTATTTTCACACTTATCATTTTTATAATTACCGTACCGTATAATTATAATACTTTCAGTACTTTCACTATTTTTTAACTATTGCAACATTGATATAAATGTCTGACATCGGTTTTTAACTTACGTGTTATGTTTATCGTTTTATTTATAAAGCCTTTGATTGTATAAATTAAAAATGAAAGTTCTATATATTTTATTTATTTTATGGCATGCTGTTTACTGTGATGAACATACGCACACATATAAGGATTCAGAGCAGGTCGTACTGTGGATGAACACCGTGGGTCCATATCACAATCGACAAGAGACGTACGCATATTTTTCCTTACCTTTTTGTGCTGGTACCAAAGTAACTATTGGTCACTACCATGAGACTTTATCTGAAGCTCTTCAAGGAGTAGAATTGGAGTTAAGTGGCTTGGACATCACCTACAAGGACAATACTCCGGCGCAACAGTTTTGTGCTATTGAACTGGACGAGCAGGCTTATAAAGCGCTGGTGTATGCTGTAAAAAATCATTACTGGTATCAAATGTACGTAGATGATCTTCCAATATGGGGAATTGTAGGAGAGATAGATGGTGACAATTACTACATTTGGACTCATAAGAAATTTGATTTTGGTTATAATGGGAATAGAATTGTGGAAGTCAATCTTACCGCTGAAAATAAAGAACGCCTGGTACCTAATGCGAAAATACCATTTACATATGAAGTTAATTGGAAGAAGAGCAACATAAAATTTGAAGATAGATTTGATAAATATTTAGATCCCAACTTTTTCCAACATCGTATTCACTGGTTCAGCATTTTTAATAGTTTTATGATGGTAATATTCTTGGTAGGCCTTGTCTCAATGATACTCATGAGAACTCTCCGTAAAGATTATGCCAGGTATTCAAAAGATGATGATCTAGATGATTTGGAAAAAGACTTAGGTGATGAGTATGGTTGGAAGCAGGTGCATGGTGATGTTTTTAGGCCTGTGCCACATTTAGCATTGTTTTCTGCTCTTGTTGGAGCAGGACATCAGTTGACTGTAGTAACATTAGCTGTTATTATCTTTACAATATTTGGTGAGCTCTATACTGAGAGAGGTTCTCTGCTGTCCACTGCAATTTTTATTTACGCTGCCACTTCTCCAATCAATGGCTATTTTGGTGGATCTCTATATGCTCGAATGGGTGGGAGACTGTGGATAAAACAGATGTTGTTGTCTGCATTTTTGTTGCCTGTCTTAGTTTGTGGAACAGCATTCTTTATAAATTTTATAGCTATGTATTATCATGCCTCTAGAGCTATTCCATTTGGAAGTATGATAGCTGTAATGTCCATTTGCACATTTGTTATATTACCACTTACTTTAGTTGGTACTGTTCTTGGACGCAACTTGGCTGGTCAACCTGATTACCCTTGTCGTATTAATGCTGTACCAAGGCCGATTCCTGAAAAGAAATGGTACATGGAGCCTTTTTTTATAATAATTTTGGGAGGTGTTTTACCATTTGGTTCTATATTTATTGAAATGTATTTTATTTTTACATCATTTTGGGCTTACAAAATTTACTATGTATATGGTTTTATGTTGCTTGTTTTCTTAATTCTAATGATTGTGACTGTATGTGTAACTATTGTTTGCACTTACTTCTTGTTGAATGCTGAGGATTATCGTTGGCAATGGACTAGCTTCCTTTCAGCCGGTAGTACTGCACTTTATGTCTATTTATATTCATTCTACTATTTCATCTTTAAAACTAAAATGTATGGTTTATTCCAAACCACTTTCTATTTTGGCTACATGGCTCTGTTCAGTTTAACTCTAGGTATAATTTGTGGTACTGTTGGCTATATAGGTACTAGCTTATTTGTCAGAAAAATTTATGCAACTGTAAAAATTGATTGAATCTTGGACACTTTAGTGTGGCCAAAGCCACTTGTATGGTTTTGTTAATATATTTATATTTGTGTGGGAGATATACTGAGTCCTGAAAATATTATAAACAATCAAGGCACATTCCCTTCGTAATTTGATTGTCAAAAACATGAATTAGTAATTGTATTTTGATGTTTAAATTGTTTTGTAAATGTATTATATATTTTTAAAGTTAACTTTAATCATATAAACTTTTATTATAAAAGAATGTCTAAATTTGGCAGATAAACTTATGTGAACTTATGGAGATTATATAAATTACTCATAGTGGTCCTATTACAATTACAGCAATTTTACTTATTATCAGTCTTATCCTGAGCGATATGCAAACAATATATGGAATTATAAATAAATTTATTAACATATCTAGTATTTCCCAATATTTAAATAAATGTGTAAATATGGATGCTAATCAAATTCCTAATATAGTGTAACTTGGATGTATAATTTGAAATAAAAAACTATACATTCTTGTTATATAATGCTTATTATAAAAATCAATATCATTTACAACTATAAGTCATGATTTTAAAGTTGTAGGAGTGAAAGTAAATCCTAGGTATGTGATCTTCTTTAAGTTAAACTTAGATAATTCTACTTATGTAAATATTTACTAGAAATAGAATTATAACTTAAACTTCTAAATGAGTGTAATACATTATTTTATATTTAATTTCTATAATAAGATAAAAGTATGTGTATGCCATCCAATAACAATGTATTTGATATCATCAATAATAAAGGTGACTATGTACATTAAATCAGACTTGTTTATTTACTTACTAAATGTTATAAATTATCAATATTTGAGGTTTCATTCTCATGACTTAAAACATATTCTTTATATTAAGATAACATGAGGTTTGCAGTTTATAATATTCAGGGTGAAAGTGTCAGCACCACTTTAAATGAAAGCACAGTTTTAACTCCTCTATAAATATCTAACACTATAACACAATTTAAAAAAAAATCCATAAATGAAAAAGTTGTGTTTTTAAAGATATTAAATAATAAAATTATTGTTGTAATATAAAATGTCATTTGTCAAAAACGGCGCACGCACATTCCGAAATCGAGTCGTAGGTATTGGCGGCAAAGTTCAAAGTTGTTTAACCTTTAGTAGTATGTGTTTACGTTATTGGTATCTATGCGTTGCGATAAACATCGTGAAATGAAAAAAAATCCTACGTCAAACTGTTGAGATATCTTGATTAATTTCTTTAGGTATGGGTATTTCCGTAAAAGAAGCGCTGACACCTTCCACCTTGTAGAAAATTCAAAAGCAGTAGAAAAATCGTATATATTTAGTTTGGGAATGATTAGTTAAATTCTTCATGAAACGAATAAAATATTTCAATAAAACAAGCCTCTATATATAATTCTTTATTAATTTTCTCCTTCAACAAAAGTATCTACATCGACGGCAGCTTTCTTAGATTTTTTCCCTCCTGGCACTTTCGCATTGTATGCTTCCGCAGTCCGTTTCCTTAATAAACTGATATCCTCGTTGTCGTCGCTTTGGTCCGCCCACTCCAGGACCAACCGTCTTCCGTAAAGATGCGTCGATTGGCAGAGAGCCTCAAAGGCGGACTAAAATGATTGATAATTCATATGTATAGTTTTTTCATATTTACATAATGCATATGTATAATTTTCAAAACATAGCGTGGCGAGTTTCGGAACTCAACATCACGTTTAGACCTGTTACCACAGCGAAGAAATGAAAATAATTCAGTGTAGAAATCGAATCTTAATTCATCCCGTACAAAGTCAGACGTTGTGCCGATTTGACGGCTGACTTATACAGAGTGTTTTAGTCATCACCACTTTAAATGAAACAGAATGTAGTAACACTAGGTTCGCTCTACGTAGCCTGATATATGCGGGAAAAAGCTTTATAATTGACATTTAAACTAAAACTACTTCGTTTTTAATACCTTTGCATCGGTTTTGGAATAAAAGTCGACAAACGCGAATCCTCGATGTTGATCGCTGCCCGCCGTCAATTTCTTAGGTAGCCGCAGAGTTTTGATATCCCCAAACGCTCTGTTGAAATGTTATTTCATGTAATTTAATATCTACATTATTCATTAAAAAATAAAATAGAATGGTCTCTTTTTATCATACTATTATTTTGGCTATAAAATGTTAATGTAAATTGAATGTCTCTAACGTATCTACCATAGTATATAAAAATGTTTATATACATATATGAATGTTTTGTCGTAACGAAGGTATCGTTATTAAAGAATATAAATAAGCGGACGAAGGAATAGGGGGGCTGGGTGTACTGTGCCCACTCTAGAATGATCTGGTAGCGTCTCCAGAAATTTTAATAAAAAAATTATTGCCTCGAAAAATAAAAAAATAACACCAGGTTTACACAAATTTCCATGCACCTACAGAAAATATCTCTAGATGCGCACATGTATGAATATCAAGCGATATTTTAATATAAATTATGATTATTCATTTTTAGGGTTCCGTACATTTTAAGGAAAAAAAGGAACCCTTATAAGATCACTTTGTTGTCGGTCCATCCGTCTGTCAAGCCTTTATCTTAGGAACACTTGGAGATATCTAGTTGAAATTTAAACCATGTACCTACTCAGATGTGCAGTACCATGGTTTCTTGAAAATCGTATTTTTACATATACTTCCAAAACAATATCTTTTATATTGCAAAAAATGCGTATTTCTACACTTTCTTTCTTCTTTCATTAAAGAGAATCAAAATTAATAGGGTATGAAAAAATAATTATGAAAAAGATAAAAAAAACGCATTTTAGTTCAATCATTAAAAAATAATAGCCTTAAAATGGGGTAAAATTTGGTATTAAAGCCACTAGTTAAAGTAAGGTATCAGACGAAAGGCTCTGGCTAATCTAAGCTTGAATTTGAGAAAAAGCTCGTGACCTCCAATTTTTGTACGGAACCCTCGGTGGGTGAACCCGACTCGCGTTTCTCCATTTTTTTACTACTTATAATGGATTACATTTAATTTTTTATTCTGCAAATGAAAATCAAGTTTCTCTAGGAAATGGAATATTAGATACGTTCTAATATCATCAAAATATTTTGGTGGTTTTAACGTTATCAATTATCAAATAAGTACATATTTTATCGCAGTATTGAATCTAATTGAACTGAGTGTTAAAATTTGTTAAAGTTTATTAGGAATTTTGATAAGAATCTTATCTCTTAATCGAATGCTTTAGTAATATATAGTGTACCTATTGATAGTAGATCTGGTGTTATATAGCAGGGTAGGAAGCCAAATGTTAAGACACTACGTTCCCCACATTCTGCTGCATTCTAGAGGCATCGCGTGTTGAGCGGCGGAACTCAACACCGCGTTGTTTATGTTTATCATATATTATATTGCAGTACAATTACCTATATGCCTATTTGTTATTTTCGAAGTAGACGAGAGAAGATACAATAATACACAGTCATTTTATTGTTGTACTTTAGATGTTAATTTTATTCACATTTACTTTCTAAAGAACTTTGTTCATAAAGGTCTTTGTGTGATTCGTGATGGTGGATGACAAGTACGAGGTATTATTTTATAGTGTACAAAGGAACAAGGTTACAAAATACGTTACGTAAAATTAAAAAATCAATAGATAAAATAATGTTTAAATTCATAAAAAAATAATAATTTATAATTTGTATAACTTAATGTGGGAACATATTCTACTTTAATAACTTATTTACATTGAGTGTTGAGTAGCCGGTCTCAACGATGCGTTTTGCCTCGACACCAGAGCGAAAAAATGAAAATATTAAATATTAATTTTTTTCGAGTGGGAATGGAACCCACAACCTATCACGTTCACAGTCACACGCATGTGCCCCTGCGCCACGACTGGCCTCCAAATTTCCTATGTATAATATATTTATTTTATTCATAATTGTTAAATACGAATTTTATAAAGCAATAATGTTATTAATTACCATTTTACCCATGGAGGGCGTTATGTAAGAGGAATTCGATCCCAATAACGCGGATGGTACACACAACCATCGCGTTTATAGTAAAATGTTGCACCACTGGGCTTAAGACGATAAAGACAGAAAAATCAGTTATCAAGTAATTTTTACATTACCTGAATATTTCATGCAACTCGTTTCTGTTGGCCTGGAATGGCACATTACGCACAAGTATTTTTGTTCCATTTTGTATGGTGTCCTTCGTATTCTTCTTTGAAGATTTTACTTCAGTGCTAGAATAAATTAAAAGAAATTAATCAAATAGATCTGTTAAAAATATATTAAAATATTGTAATATGTTCGTCCTAAAGTTAGGTTTTCTGAACTTTTGCGCATTGTTCACTCGGGAAGTACTGTACACGTTTACAATAATGTATTTTTACAACGTTGATATTATTTTGTGTTCTCGATTTTACTCTTATATAATATTTTATAAGAGACTGCCAATATATGTATATATACATATAAATCATTCTCCTGAATCACTCAGTTTACTATAAAACTTTAAAGGTTTTAGTTTAAGGTTTCCCTTTGACTATGCTTAATTAAAAGTAGAGAAGCACTAAAATAATTATTTATAACATATCATAAATTAACCTGCTAATTTAAAGAAACTCCGCGACAATGGAAAAGCAAATCAAGGACGATATATAAATTATAGCTTAAAAACCACTACTAATATTTATGTAATAATAGTTTTTTTATATTTGTTTATAATAAGTACTTACTTGTTTCCTCTTTCTGACCGTTTTAATTCTAAAGTTTTACCATCGAGTGTGGAACTTTGAAATTCTTTTAAAGCTTCGTTGGCATGTTCCTTTTTAACATATTGAATGAATCCGTAGCCCATTGAAAGAAAATTTCCTGGATTTTTTGGATCCTTTTTCTTAGCGATAGTTACACTATATATTTTACCGCATCCGGCGAAATGCTGTTAATAAATTTATAATTCATATTAGTATTACTTATACAAACATCACAGATATGGATATTAAGGCCGTTACTCTAAAATAAGACTAAGCCGGACACGTATGCCGTGTTCCTAAAGAGTGTTGGGCGAAAATCTAGAAAATCTAAGAGACTTTAGCTTTGCACAGACGTGTCTGTATAAATGTTGTTTTTTATTTGTTAACAATATATACATATTAAAGTTACAAAACCACTTACTGCTTTTAAAGATTCCTCTGTAGTTTTGAAATTAAGATTTTTAACAAATAATGTTGTATCATTATCGGGAATTTCATCTTCAATGGTATCTTCTGTAATATCCTTATGACTTTCAATTTCTTTACTAATATCATTAATCGCAACATTTTTTGATGTTTCTTCATTAATATCAACAGGTTTAGAATTTTTATTACTAACTGTTTTATTATCCGTGTCAATTTCATCAACATTTTCTGATTTCGCTGATTTAACAAAAATATTTTCGGGGGCCCATTCTAAATATAATGGGGCTGATTTAAATTGTGAATAGGCTAATTTAGTAAATGCTTTTTTCGCTTCGGATGGTTCTATAAAATCGACTAGTGCTGTTATACCGTGATTTGGCATCAAGAATCGGGATAAATGACCGTGCTTCACGAACAACGCTTTGATTTCTTCTTTATCCGTGCCGGCTGGTAAGTTTTTTACTAAAATACATGTTTTCGATCTTTTTTTGGCTGGCTACAAAGAAAACAAAATTGTTTGGAGTAATACCAATTAAAAATAATAACTTGTCATCAGAATTTTATCTTATTTAATTTTATCTAATATTATTTTGTATATTTTGATCCATCTGAAATATCTATCACTTTTAAATTTTATTTATTAGTAGATATAGATTGATTGATTTCTTAAATTATGGCGTTTCGAGCGTGCCAGTTGAGCACATTTCATTTCACCAATGTCACGTTGTATGGGAGAGACACGAGAAGTAGATATATTACAATGAAAAATATATGTACAATAGATGTGATATAATATTACTGTCAGGCTTTTTTAAAAAGCGTCTGACTGTAATTGGAACGGTTGTGGGTTCGACTTCACTAGAGACTTCATTATCATTTCCCCGTTATGATAACAAGATGTAGTTATAAGCCACAATGAAGAGTTTCAACATTTAACACGCAATGTTTCGAAAGTTGGGCGGCAAGTGGTTAATGGAGTGTCTTTATAATGTTCCCCCTGTTTACGTAGCTATGCGGAAGAAGCATGAAGCGGGTCATTTTTTTTTAATAAATTGAGGCCTGTCACGCGAAAGCTTGTAGGTTCGATTCCCACTCAAGAAAATGAAATATTTAATATTTCATTTCTTCGCTCTGGTGTCGAGGCAAAGCGCGGCAATGAGTTCTACCGATCAACACGCAATATCTCCAGAAATAGGCGGAAAGTGCGGAGTGGAGTGTTTAGCTCTAGGCAGCCTCTGCCCCCTCCCTACCCGTACATGCTGGATAAGGAGTGAAGCGTGCTGTGTAAGTATCAGAAGTTGAAAATTACCTTATTAAAAGCTTCTAAATACACTCCATTGCTCTCAAGAAACTTTTTAGTTTCGGCAACTAACTGTGTCTCTCCTAGCGCCAGTCTTACAGCAGCACTGGTATCTAATTTAAAAAAAAGAAACGAAAAAAATATACTAATTTATAGAAATAAAAAAACAGGCTTTAAATTGAACAAACACTGTATATAACATCACTCGGTTTAACAACTTAAGCGTCGATTAGTCTAGTGTTGTTAGATTTAAAATTATTGTTGTTTGTAATATTTATACTTGATCACCACTACTATAAATTAAGTATAGAATTTCTTCAATTGTTATTCAGTTCAGTTGTTATATAAAACACACATTTTATATAAAAATATCTAAAATTTAAATTTAACAAATTTTACGTAAAGCACTTATACACTGCAACGATCACAGCGTAAAGTTATATCTCTAACTAATTTCTACAAAAAAATGAAACTAAAGAAGAAATAGAGCGCAGCGGCTGGGTCTGACTATAAATATGGCGGCTGTGGGTTCGATCCTTACTCAGAAGAATGACTTTTTTCATTTCAGCAGCAGTGCTTGAAGAACGAAGTGCTTCTTATCACTGAGTTCCCATTGCTATCATGTTATATGCGTGATACAGCGTGAACATTAAAAAAAACACACTTGTATTAGAGTCGTTCAGCAGTTGCTCTTTAGTAGTATTATAGTTAGCGGCGACAACGTCCGCCACAGCGTTAGTGCCGAGGAACAAAACATTCCAGTTGTGAGAGGATTTCGCCAACTTCTTCAACTGCTTCGCCTTCTTCTCTTTGAATGATAAACCTTCTGTAAATAAATAAGTATAAATTATTTAACCGCCAAATTAGAATCTGTTATATATGTACATATACGTTTTAATTTTTGTTTGCTCTTTTGTTTGAAAAGATAAATCAAGTGGGTAATACAAAAAAAACAAAATATTCTTTATTCAAATAGACTATTATAAGCACTTTTAAATCGTCGACTGAACATATAAACAAAAAAAGCTACCACCTTTAGGCAGTTCCACCTTTTTAGGCAGTTCTGCAGTACAACAATAATCTCAATAAACGAAGATACTTTAAATACTGTATTACCATTATTAAAAATAATTTAGTATAAACGAATCTAAACAGTAAGTACAAAATACAATAATTTCCATTATGCAATAAGCAAGTGGACTTAATAGACGTCGTACCTTCGTCTTCATCATCAGGTGTTTCCGTTTTAGCTGGTAGCAAGTGTAACATCCTGCCACAAAATGTAGTCCCGTCGAGCTCTGTGAAGGCATTGACCGCGTGCTCCGGCATCACAAATGTGACCGTCGCGAATCCCTTCGGCTGTCTAAGGAAAGGGTCTATTGGCATATTTACTTCAGCTAGGGGCCCTAGAAATTTAAGGATTGGAGTAAAACAAGAGTTATTCGAGTCATTTGTGCTGTACCTAATTTTATCACTGACAAATAAAGTCTAGAAAAAAGAAAAAGATATTTACGTGTCGGAATTAATATCGTGTTACCATTTTTAACATTTTTTAAAGTTGTTATTCCACACTTAAGAAAGAAAAATACTAATTTAGAAAACATATAAAAATTGGTCGGTTTCCAGAAGAAGTGGGTTCGAGTCCCGCTACGTTAATTTTTTTATACGTTTTCTAAATAAGTATCGTGTTACCATTTTTTTTATCATCTTTCCATTAGGATCTCTCTTTGGAAGGTAGATATTCGTGGGAGGCAATAAACGTTTTAATCTAATTTTAATGTAGTACAAGTCTCCGTCGACAAAATATAAGCCATCAATCGGAACATGTGATAAACCAAAGGAGCAATCTGCAGAATATAGGGGGTGGGTTAGAATTTTGTTTCTTAGAGTTTAGAGATATTATGTCTTAACAATGGCCGCATCTAAGCATACTATTGTTCCCATGTAGAAACATGGGAACAAGAACATTTCCTATCGAAGTCCAATTAACTTTTAATATATGAAATTACAATTTCACATGAATTCTTTTACCGTGTAGCGCAACACTAGTGTCAACCTGAAGAAATTTTAGACTGGGGATAATTTTTTTTTTTTTCAATAACAATATGCAATTTAGTAAGGAATGCTCAAATTTTCCAAAAATGCAAGATGTGTCGTAAAAATCTAATAATTTATTTCTGTAGAAATAAAAACAAGACTATTACATTCACCTTCGTAAAATGCTTATGTATTACAAATTAATTCCAACCACTATGAATTATTAATCCTTACTTTGTTTAAAAATAATTAATTCAGATACTCACCATATTTTTCAAACAAATTAGTCACTTCCTCTTCAGACACCACGTAAGGCAAGTTTCTTACAAAAATACTGCCACTTTCTCCAATGCTTTCTTCATTACCTTCTCTCTAAACAATGAAGGCATTTATTAAAAGTTTTATATTCATATAACAAAAATACTCTAATTATTTCAATTTACAAAAATATTTATATTTATTAGTATTTATAATTTTTTTTGTATTTAGTTTCAAACCCGCAACACCAGGGAAAATATACTCGTATTATCAAGATTCAATCAATACGCAGATTTTTACGTTCTGTTTGAGACATTGTGTGTTGAGTGGCGGAACTCAACACCGTATTGTCGCACCGAGCGAAGAAATGTAAATAATGATGGCCCCGAGCAGAGAAATAATAATACAAATCAAATAATAATACAATTGTTGGTCACCATTAATACATTTATAGCATAAACAACAACTTAAACTAAAAACAAATATAGCTACCTCTTTTCTTCTAACAATATTTTTCTGTTCTTCTTCTTCTGCTGCTTTCTTAGCTTTGTCTTCATACTTATGTACATGTAATTGATGACTTCCTATGATAAAGTTAATTTTTTAAATTAGGTTTTAATTAAGGGCTCTGACCATCAAATTGTTGTCAAGCTACATCAAAATTTTTTTAATGTTTGCTACAATACATTTATGTTATTAGTTTAAGGAGATATTTAAGATTTTTACAAATTTCTACAATCCAAAGATTATTGATAAGAATGATCAATTTGGAAATGAGAATGCTGTTTATTAATTTTACATTTATAATTTTAAAAAAATCTAATCAAAATCAGCTTCAGAGGCATTCAAGTAGGCAGAGGGAACCTAGTGTTAAGACACTTTGTTGTCTACTTTCCACAGCAATTTAATTTTATATTTGTTAACAAATATAAAATTAAATTGGGTTATTTCATACTAAAGACAGAAAACATTTAAAAATAAAAAATATACATAGTATTGTAATATAATTGTATACAAATTTATATAAGTACCTATGAACAGTTTATTCTTGGTGAGAGCCTTATTAAGTTCCTTCTCAGTTCTAAATCCTACATAGCAAAAACCAGCCACTTTTTTTCCCTTGCCCAATGGTAATCTTATTGAAAATGGCACTAAGGGTTTGAAAAATCCTTTTATATCTTTTTTTTTACATTTAAATGGCAAACCTGTTATCTGAAATAAATAAGTAAAAAATAATATATACAACAAAAAAATATATATATGAGATATTTCTCTGCATTTCATAAATTAAAATATAATTACTAGGATTTACATTAAGTTTAATTTCATAAAATTGTACTTACTTTGACATAGAACAAGGGCCTATTTCTTATTTTTTTTGGTTTGTCTTCTTTATTTTCTTCTGTTTCTTGTGTTACTTCTGTAAATCCATTTTCTTTTTTCATAAGTTTTTTCATATACTGTAATACAATACATGTTTTATAGAATATAGTCATTATTTTGAACTTTATGATTGCAGTATGCAATTGCATAAATAATTATTTGTATGTTGATAATCATTTTTTAAGCTCAAGGTAAAAAAAAAAACATACATCATTTTACCTCATTTGCTGCTAAATAAATAAAACTGCTATTAGACCCAGTGTATTTTTTATGTGTTAGCTTCACACATTATCCCGCATATAGCATGCTTGCCTGAGAGCTGCCTGCTTGCCTGAGAGCTCTACTGTCAAAACACTCCGTTGTTCACTTTCCATCCCAATATTCAAGACAATGCATGATGAGTGATGGAATTCAACATTTTGTTTTGTCATTACCAGAGGAAGTACAAAAAAATTATTCAACACAGTGCAATAAAATCTAATTCATCTTTTGATATCAATATTATATCAGTAATATACAGTTTTATTTAATTTTTTCATAGAAACATCAATTATGTTAGTACCAGGTGTAGAAGTGAATGTATAATAAGTTTAATTTGTTACTTTTAAAGAAAATTACTGTACCACTATTCGAAGCTATAATTAAAAATAATCAAGTAATAATAGTATACCTCTAAATCACTTATTTGAGAGTTAGCAACTTTTGATATTTTTTTGCTTGCTATTTCTTTATTTTCAGCATTTTCACTAGTAATATTAGTATTAGTAGCAGAGGCTGGTTCCTCTTGAGTAATATTTTCATCTTCAACACCACTATCTTCATCACTTTTATTACATTCTTCTAAAGCATTTTTAATCCAAGAAGATTTTTCATTAACATGTGCTTCAATAAACTCCATAAACAAAGGATCATTTTTGTGCTGAAATCGAAATATACATTTATACATAAAGATTTTTTGAAAATTATTACAAATAAAGTATAAATGTTTAAAATTTACTTTTTTCAATAGTGATTTTATTTTATTTCTGTTTCTTTCTTCTTTGCTCAGCTTATTTTTGACAGGCTTAGCATTCTCTGGAGTGTCATCTTTATGTATTTTTTTGTAAGCAGTACTATCAGTTGCATATTTGCTCCAGGCTCTGGGTTTTTTTTCATCTCCTAGGTTAGCACAGACTTGTACATTTACTTTCATGCTATTTATAAAAGTTCCATCAAAATGTTCTCTTGCCAGTGAAGCTTGTTCTTCGGTTCTATATCCAATAAAACCAAAATTTCTAAATTTTCCATCTTTTGTATATTTTAGTTGTACATCAGTGACTTCCCCCTTCTCTCCAAAAATCTCTTTTAACTTATTCGTAGTTACCTACAATTAAATAAATATTAAACATATTGAGTTCAGTTCAGTTCTTCATTTATGGCGCTTCGAGCGTGCCAGTTGAGCACTAATCACTTCGCCAATGTCACGTTGTATGGAGAACACACGAAGGAGGTTGTACGGTAAAAAGAGACTATATTACACAATAGGAGAATGCATTAAACATATTGAAGCAAGTCTATAAGGTTAAGATTAAAATAAGTCAATATTACATTAATTTACCTTGTTAGGTAAGTTCTTAATAATTAAACGTGACATTATTATTAAGTTAGCTAGAAATTGATAAATCTAAAACCTTATGATAGTTATCATATTATATTTGATTTAAATTTACAATATTTACTAGATTCTCCGTCTCAGATTAATACACTTTTCAAAATCAAAACAACAACACGTGAAAAATATGTCAAAATTGACAAATTTCTGATTAATATATAGCATAGCACAGAACACATATACCCAAAAGGTATAGCATATGATAGCATAGCTTCATAATGTGAAAACACTGTGATCACAGAATACATATACCCAAAGGGTACTGTGATGGTCAACACGGAAGCAATAATTCTGAGGAGCTACAAAAGGGTTACTGCAAATTCGGGTAGATAGAAACATTTTTATACTTTAAGTTAGATTTTCACTATATTTAGTATTAGGTAAGAGAGATAGAGGGAGACTTCGGTTGACCTTCGAAAACACAGTATCAAAGATACTGCAGTAAATATAAAAATATTTATAAATTGAAACATTATTGTAATTATGAATGCATGAAACTTATACCTGATATATCACGGAATAATAAAATCAATGTTTTATAACTGAACACGAGATATAGAATACGAAAAACTTTTCTTAAGCACAAATTAATTTAAATTAATTAATTTAGTGTATAAACATTTTTTGACTTCAGATCGAGATCAATATATTTTTGTATTTGATGATATATTTTGAGTATTGGAACAATTTTTACTGCGTAGGAAATGTTAGACCGGTATTCATTCATACCTTGATATAAATTGTTTTTATATGAAAAGTCAGAAACATTGTAAAAATCTAACTCTAGCATTGTAAACGTCTCAAATGGTTTCTATTGACCCCATCTATATATATTATTTTTAATATATTAAGCATAGAACTTTATTTTTTGTTTTTATGTTGGCACTACCATTCATCTGCCTCATGCTCAAATCAGGCTTTTATGACGTTAGATAATTGAAAATTCAAGATAAACTATAAACTTTGAAACTTATTTAGTATTTTTTTCGTTGAAAATATTTTGTTTATTTATCTTGTGTAAGTTCTACATTTATGTATCTTATTTCTACGTTATATAAGATATAACGTTGATGCAAAATGTCGACGGCTATGACTTTTGGACAAAAACAATTCATCCCTACACCACCTGATAAAGGCAGTTTTCCTCTTGATCACGATGGACTTTGCAAGAAAGTTATGGTTAAATACATGAATTGTTTGTATAGTAATAATAGTAATAATTCCATGTGTCGAGATGAAGCTAAAGACTATTTAGCTTGTCGCATGGAACACAACCTTATGGCAAAAGAAGATTGGACTAAATTGGGTTTCGACGAAAGCAATGCACAATTAAAAAATAATAATAAATAAACACAAAAGAAAGATATAGTAATAGTATTTATTAAAGTATTATATAAAATATATGTCTTTTACTTTATTTATTCATTGCAGATTAATTACAAAAATAATATATGATATATTTGAATTATAAAAAAATTAAGTTCATTCTCCACTCTTGGAAATGAAATATTTGTTTCCATTTCTTTATAAATTTTTATTTTCATTTCACACTGGTGTCGAGGCAAAGAGTGGTGTTGAGTCAACACACAATGCTTGCCAAATTTGGTGCAAAGTGGGGAACAGAGTGTCTTAACACTAGAGATATTCCTCTGCGTACCGTGCTGTGTGCGGGATATATTATGAAGCCAATTTAATTTTTTTTTAAAAGAATTCATCTTAACAGTAAATATAAATTTGTAAAAGTCTATATTTTACTTATTTTGGCACTTAATTAAAATTAAGACAAAATTATTATCAGTATAAATATCTAGAATGAATAACATGACTCATGACGGTGACATCGAAATGAAAGAAAAATAATATAAATATAATTTTATATAAATTCTTATACTTGGTAATTACTTTTTAATTCTAATTACCTATCTGTAAAGATAAATTACTTAAATTTTGTTTTATTATAAGTTATCTATAATTGAATATTGCTAGATAAAGTTGTAGTTGGAAAGTAAAACTTTAAACCAATTATAACAGACTGTGTTGCTCAAGTCTATTCTGGGTTCCCCTGAGGCTAAACTATCTATAATTTTTTTTTTGTTTTATTAAATTATAGAGTTATCCTCAATAATAGGTAAATGAAAAACGTAATGGAAACTTTGTTATAGAAGAAGTTTTGACTATGGATTTTATCTTTTCTTGCCTAAAGGTTTTAAAGATTAAATTTATTTCAAAATAACAGTGATAAGTTTTTTTCAGAACGCCATAATAAAAAAAACAACAGAACAGATAAGTTTTCTATTTTTTATATAATATATGTACTATTACTAATTTAATATATGTACAGAATGTACAAAAGGAGAGGCTTACTTTGTGAAATAAAAGTACCAGAACAAGGTACTTGCTTTTTAATTTAGTATTAGGTAGATTTTATATAGTATTTGTGAGCTTTATATAATAATCCTAAGCAATTTACATTTAGTTTTAAAAAAGTACTACTATAGTTGTAGTAAAATAATTATAACAGCATTTTTTATTAGTGCGATGCTGCCCGATTTTGTTCTTAATGCTTATATTTTATTTTAGTTTCATGCTATATTGCCCCATATAGTATGGTAGGTACAGACAACTAGTTACTTGATTGACTTAACACTTTTCTCCATATTCCACTAGAACATTGTGTTATCAGACTGGAGAAAGAGAAATAATTTATTTATTTATAAATTTGCCTCTGCGCCACTACTGGCACATGGGCACAAAGTGTGCCAGTTTACGCCTCCTGGATATAAATAGAGTTCAATATATTTAAAATGTTTAATATTCTACATTATTATAGAATAATAATCCAGCCGATAAATCAGATAAATCCGGCCAGTCGTGGCACAGGGGAACAAAATGTGACTGTAAAACGGACTGGTCGTGGTTCCGATCCCCACTCGAGGAGATGAAATATTTACTTAAAAATATATTTCCATTTCTTTCTGGTGTCGAGGACAAGCGCGGCGTTGAGTTCAACCACTCACATGCAATGCCTCCAGAATTAGGCAGAAAGTGGGGAATGGGGTGTCTTAACACTAGGGTCCCTCTGCCTACCCTGCAGCGTGCGAGATACAGCGTGAAGCTGATTTATTTTATTTATTGTAGAATAAAGGCTATTATGCAAATAAAAGAGAAGATGAAATCATAAAAAAATCTTTATTTGTTCTTAATTACTTAGTCTAAGAGTTACTTTAAACTGCAATAAAAATTTACTGAGTAGCGTTTATTTTAAAAGCTTACAAATTTTGAATTATTTTTATTGCCAATGGCATTTCAATAAAAGTAAATATCACAGTTATTATTATATTATTTGTGACCAAAACATACTGTTGTAACTATCTATATGAATGAATTTAAGATAACATATGGGATGCAAAGCAAATTGGCCATTATTTTGTTAATGCTAAAGCTTTTATTTATTATAATATATGGGACATATTTTGCTGATTGCACAAAATTATGATTAAATTGTTTCACAAAGTAACATAATGGAAGAATATTACTATATTAATGCAAATCTAGTAGGTACACTATAATTTCGATAGTCATACAACATTTATGGACAACACCGTATAAAAATAATTTTAATTAATTCTGTACAATAACTAACTATTGAAAGCACCATATTTATTCTGGAAAGCTATTGACACATTCATGCATGACTGTTTATGTTAAATATTTCTAAACAGTGATTTAATTGATAATATGGCCATTATCTTTTTTTTGACGATTGTAGATGAATAACTTTTAATAAAATACTTGACTATTTTAAAGTATATAGATTAGGACACTTTATTTGATTCTTATTTATAGCACGTACAAAGACGATACAATTTAATCTTAACAGTAAATGTCACAATAAAGTAATGCAATATAACTTAATTCTATTAATATATAAAAATTACTAAATTTCGATAAAAGTTATTCATAATGTATAAAAATCTACTGCTACATATATTACAAATTACAGAATATGTGAACCTCTAACCAGCATATGAGTAGTTGTTATCATACAAAATAGTTTTATGTTTTAAAAGTTATACATTATATAATTTACACTTCATTTTCGAAGGTTATAATATATCTCTATTAAGGCATACGTGTGGATTCCATAATACTTGTATACAATTATTAAATATTAACAAATATTTTATACATTTAATTATTACTTCATAATGTTTAGTAATTAAAAGAAAATAATTTGTTCCACAATAACTATCAATGAACAATATGTAACTTTATTTTAAGTAACTTAAATACTGACATCAAGAGAAGATTACCTGTACAGATGCTAAATAAATGGTGTTATATACCTTACATTTATAAAATGAAAACTCGATCATGTTGAGATCAAAATGTACATACATTAATACAAAATTAAAACGAAATGCCTCATTCCTAATATTACACTAATAGTATGTATGTAAATGTATTTTACTTTATATACAAAATCAATAATTTACTTACTAAGACAGGCAGTGCATGATTTGCGCAATTACTTATTCATAGGTTTGCGTCAGACATTATCGATATGTACTTGTCGATTCACATTATACATATTTAATCTAAATTACACAACAACAAAAATAGTGGCACACTTATTAATATTACAAATTATTTACAATTTATATTGAAAGACCGTAAATATTAATAATATAATAGAAGTACAATATTGAAGTAAGTAACTTTTGTGTATAGGTGCAGCACTAGGGGAGCGTAGGGTTGACCCTGGAGCGGGTGGAGCGCGGAATGGGGCACGCCGTCCGGCGCGCTCATTGGGGCACGACATCCAAAATGGTGCTGATGGATGTTGTCGTTCATGTTCAACCCGCATTTGTAAGTCGTTAAATTTCCAAAAACCTTTTCCTTTGAAGAAATAAGTTTTGCCTGCAAGGAAAAATATTTTTAAAGTTTAATTAGGTACTCTTATTTTCACGCATTACCCCTAGGTACCCCGTAAGAAAGAATTCTTATAAGATAATATTAATAAAGCTAATGAAATATGTTTTTCTTTAATTTATACCTATTCAGATTTTTATACAATAAAAATCGCAATGGGTATCAATTTCAGGAATAAATTACTTAGGTATATGTACCTAAGTAATGCTATAGAACATATCCAACGTACCTACGGATAAATAAAAATCACAGTACAAAAACTCTAATCAGTGGTTATAGTATTCTTACGAAAATGGTGCTTATATAGCTAACTAGGTACTTTACTATAACTAAAATTCATTCATAAAGAAAGTAATTTACCGTCTTTCCATTGGAACACGCTGTCGATATTATATCCAACTCCTTTCCACATCGCCATATCGCGAGGGTAATCAAGCTCAACGCGCCCTATATCTTCATCAAACCTATAAAGTTCAAATAAATAAAAAATATTATTGTAACATGTATAGCTAAACATAATAACATATAATAATTAAAATAATGACATACACAAATAGACAGAAAATAATTAATGTTATTGGAAACATTTAAAAATAACTGCAAACGCGACAGGTTGTGGGTTCGATTTCCACTTGAGAAAATGAAAATATAGTATATTTAATTTGAATGAAATATTTAGTATTTTTCGCTCTGGTAATGATGCAAACCGCGACGTTGAGTTCTGCCACTTAACATTCTCCAGATTTCATTTCGTTCAACACGTCTCCAGAATTCGGCGGAAAGTGCGGAGCCGAGTGTCTTAACGCTAAGCTCTTTCTGCCTACACGGCTACATACGGAATACACCGTGTAGCTACAATAAAATTACTTTAATATAATAATCGTTTTTAGGGATGTAACTTACTTCCAATACATGGTGCCACTGTAAAAGTATGTTTTGCCATTATGCCCCCAAACCATGGCCGCGTCTAGTTTGTCTATGCTTTCAGGTAATCCTAGCTGTACTAAGTTCTTAGGATATCCCGGTAATAAATATTGCGAATCGAACAAGTACAGTTGCTTGCCTAAAATAGAACATATACTATTTAAAAAATTATAGTAGAAAATAAATTGATACATTCCTTTATCTAAAAAAATATTTTAATGTTTATAGTTAAATATTTATTATATTTAACTTACCAACAAAAATAGCTATTTTACGATCTGGTCGCTCATAAACAGCGTCAACGTGAGTCAGATTTTTCGGAAGCTCCGACCACATCCTGGATATTTCAATTGGATAGCCCGTATAACGACCATTTGCACCTATCCTCCAATGATACTAAAATGTGTTGCATTTGTTATTATTATATTTGAGTAATAATTAAAAAAATAAAGAGTTTAGATTTTTTAAAAACATGGTAATATAAATTTGTTAAAAAAACAATTACCCGATTTTTGAAAATAAAGAGTTCACCCCTTATAAGAGAAACAGCATCATAACTAGTATCACAAGTATCTGGCTTATCTGAAGGCGGTGCTGGTTTCTCAGTTGTGGTTTTAACGGGATAATAAGGTTTTTTCTTTGGATAATTTTGACCAGAGTCTGTGGGATAATTAGGCCTTGGGTGGCTTGGATATTCGGGACGAACGTGGGGGTAATGCGGGCGGTATGTTGTTGCATGGGTCGTGGTTTCCGTGGTGCGGGGATAGTGATGAGTGGGCCGCCGTGGATGTTCCTCTGTTGTATTGTAATGACGACGATCTGGATAGTAGGGATTCCGTTCAGGAGGCCTTTCAGGATAGTTTGGTCTTTCAGGGTAATTCGGTCTCTCAGGATAACTTGGTCTTTCAGGATAAGATCTATCAGGATAATTTGGCCTCTCAGGATAGTAAGCTGGGTATTTAGTTGGTATACGAGGACTATAAGGCCGATGTGTAGGATATCTATGAATGTGAGGTCTTCTTGTTGTGGTTGTAGTAGTTGTTGTAGTTGTAGTTGTGGGCGGCGGCGTTTCTATTGGCCTATAGTAAGGTATTTTAGCCCAAGGTCTTTTAACTTTTGGCCCTAAAAATGAGTAGTTAATCATTAAATATATGTTAACAAAACATAATACAATTAAGATGGATACTTATTTAGAAAACGTATAATTTATTTTTTCATTTAAGATAATTGTTATTATAGGTTCTTACCATACATTTGTTGAATACCATTCCTGTCATCTTCTGGTAAAACGAAATTGGGTTGTATCCCTTGGTACCATGGAAACATAAGCGCGCCCTTTACTGAACTATGACTGAGGCCGAGCGAATGTCCAAATTCATGAACGGCCACAGCGAACAATGACGTTCCTGTAAAACATTGCGTTAATATTGGTCAATGTTTGAACACGGACAGGGAAATACAATACAAAGCGTCGACATATCCGCTGTTTTGGTGAATTATCACGCGTGCGGTGTTATAGGCCGACCTTAGTACGGCTGTTGTGTTCTGTGTGTCGGCGCTGCGGTCGGGCCTCGTATTGGGTTCCGATCGTGTTTGTACTACATGCATCGAGCGGGATTACGTAGTCGCAACTGTGATGTATTCGGAGTGCTCTATTTCTAAGCCTTATAATGACCATCTATTATATATTGTTGTTGTTTACGCCAAGTATTATTGAATATAGATATAGAATCGATAAAAATATTCTAGGCTATATAATTCTAGGATATATAATACATATATTCGTTGTTTATTTTTCTTGGAAAAAATACTCTTTAAGGTATGATTTATCCCAACTATAAAGTCAAAAGGTTTTTTTAATAATTATATTTAAATTCATCAATAACAATATAGAGTACGAAATTATTGAATTATTATTATCTTATTACTTTATGGTTGTGTTAAAATATTATACTGCTCAACGGCATGACAGATTTACTCTTATAGTAGTAGTAGTGTAATACTTCCTAGTTGATATATTAGGCATTTCGGATCTTAGTCCAGAATATAGTGCCATGTATGACTATACTATAGTTATGTACCTTATATGCCTGGATAGATTACCTGTCTGCCGAGTAAGCGTGATCATATTATAATAATAATCTCATTAGTAGAATTTGTTAAAACATTGAGTAACTGTTAACTTTAATGTTGTGTATTTGTATGTAGCATTTTTTCATTTAAATATTGCATTTGTGATTTCTTTAACTCTTACCTTCCTCTTCATCGTTATTAGGTTGCAAGAGCCACAGTTCATCATCATCGAAATGAGCATCACCACCACGACCTGTTCCCGGGAAAAATGCGTGCGCAAGGACTGAGCCTCGACCGTCGAAGGGATACGCATCATCATGATATCGTCTAAAAGAATATAAAAAAAATATTAATAAAAACAAAAAAAGCTGGTAATGTGAAATATTTTACATTGTAAGCAATATGGAGAAGACTCTAAACATATATTCGTTAAAAAAGCTTGTGCAACGCCATCAGAATTCCCAACGAGAGCTCTTGAAAATTGTTCATCGAAACTATAAAACTCAGCTTCGTCGTCTTAAGACTAAACGCTAGTTGGCGATATAAACTTCTATTCGAAAGAGGGCAATTATGAAGATTAAAATGGCCAAGATTGTCATAATGATAGTGGAGGAAGCTTCTTTAGTAATTGTGCAAGTGGGTACTGCGATCCGTACGTTTGCATGTATATGTCTATTTATCTCCTAATTTGTGTATATTTTATATAGAGACACATTACAACAAACGGTTTTTCTGTGGCAATATCTTATTTTTTATCTCGTTTTTATTCAAGTAAGTCATAACATAACATCATTCACTTATATTTATGTAAATTACATGATGAGCTTCGCATATGAAAATGGAGTAATATATTCATTTCAACAGAACTGCGGCCGACATCGAGTCTGCACAGCAATCAAACTTGTCTCTCCCGGGACCATCTCGGACACTACCAATCTAATAATTTTTCGTGCAAACAAAATAGCTGAAAGACCTTGTCCATGAATATTTCACGCAGTATTAGCAGAACGCTATAGAGTTTCTGCGGGAAAGTTTTACCATTAGTCGATATTGGCGGTAGAGTATAAAAGTACTTTTCGATGTATCGATATAAGTCCACATATGTGTGTATGTGGTGATGATCGCACTTGCGAGTTGCGTTGCGACTCATTGCTTTTATGTGAGTAATAAAATGTGAAAGAGATTGAGAACGATAAAAGTAGACGAAATACCTTTTATTCGTTGTAGATTCTAGAATCATGCGATAAGTATATCTATTTTACATATTTTGTTATTTTTTTGATTTAACTAACATTGGAACATCACGTAAAGTAATATTTAATTTAATTATAAAAGTTTTGTTAATGTAAAATATTACATTATGTAAATATATATTTCATTTAACAATTATAATCCTAGTACAAAATTGACAAAAAAAGTGCTGGAGTTACGTTGCATTTTTCTAGCTACAAACGATCACTAAAAGGTCTTTATTAAAGGAAAATCTCTTTATTTAACTCTTTTTACCCTTTTTGGGGCAACGTGGTATGGATATATATAATAAGTCATCAATTTAATAGGTTGAAATGTTAAGTTTTTGAGTTTAAGGATGATTGACACACCCACAACGTGTATTTATTTTGTACTAGGCACATATTTCTTTTACAATTCAATTACCTGAATAATGTATGTGTAATTTATGCAATACATACTGAAAATCGTATAAGTATATAAACTTGTATAAATCCTTTATTATCAAGAGATATATCATTTTATAGGCGTAATAAATCCTGGAGACGCATACAGAAAGTCGTTTAGCTAGCTATAATCACGGCAGAATAGCGTTGAATTTACCAACTATCCAATCTGATTAAATTTAATTAAATCAAACGCTACTTTTGAAAAAGTTAATAGCAGTAGTTAAATATTAAAATATTATTTAAAATATTATAATGTATAATCAATTTATTGAAGACTGTAAAATATTGAAATATAAATAATATTAAACATATTTTAAATAAAATTTTAGTTTAATTTTCTATGAGGTAATAGGATTTTTTAATATAATAATATTCATAATAATATTACCTACACGTTTTAAGATGCAAGTAGCATATTAATTTAAATGAATTAGGCTAAATTAAGCATATTATAATAATGTAGCATTATATGTACACAATATTTAAGTATTTATTTGCTAACATATGAATACTTATGTATATATATTCATTTATTTAACTTGGCGTGAATATCGTAGAAAACGGAAGCTTTTTATAGTGAGTAATATAAGTTAACGGCCCGTATAAACTTTCCATGGTGTCTTATTGATTTATGTCTTATCATATCTTTGTTTATGTTGGTTTTAAAATCCTAGGCTTTCACGTTTCAGCTTCACGTTGTATCATGCATACAACAGGGTAGGCATAGGGAACCTGGTGTTAAGACACTCCGTGTTGAGTGGCGGAAATGAACGCCGTTTTCATTTGTAAGTTAAAGTACAATTTTATTGTTATGGTATAACTTGATATCAAAATGGCCTACTTTCCTTGTAATATAAAAAAAGGATAAATCATAAAATGAACAGTAGGTATTACCGCGACACGTTCAGCAATAGACAAGAAATACAACAGTAAATACTAAATTACCTAACAATTACACCTTGTCTTTGTTCTGAAAAAAAAAGCAACTCGTAAATTGACTAAAAGTTAGGTAACGTTATCATACGATATCAGAGCTCGTGTCGAGCATTCGGAAGTATCCCGTCACAACTAATAAAAGAGTGCGCGTGATCCCAACTTGCCGTCGCCTGTGTCTCGACTCTCGAGAAAAAAAAAAAGAAAAAAAAAACTTATGTAGCCCACGCTGAACTTTATGCTGCAAGTTTGCATCGTTCCAAGCAATATGGCGATCGCAATATGTCCTCGGTGGAGGTTTTTGTAGTCGGTACTTTCTCATATCGTCGTCCACGTTGATCTAATAATAAGCGAAACTTTATCCTACTCTCATACGATATGCAACTCTTGTTTTCGATTCTGTTTAATTTGTGTTTTATTTTTTTGTTAATTCATTTTTAATAAATATATATTATTTTTAAATTATTATTGTAATTTACATTTTGAATAATAGGAAAGTTCTTAAGGTCAGTCGTGGCGCAGGGCACAAATGTGGCCATAAACGCGACTGGTTGTGATTCGATCCCCACCCGAGGAAATGAAAATATTTATTTAAATTTATATTTTCATTACTGCGCTTTAGTGTCGAGGCAAAGTGCGGCGTTGAGTTCCGCCTCTCAACACGCAATGCCTCAAAAATTCAGCGGAAAGTGGGGAACGGAGTGTCTTAACACTAGGTTCTCTAACCTGCTGTGTGCGGGATACAGCGTGAAGCTGATTTGATTTTTGATTTGTAGAATAATATTATATAATGTACGTACTTCACGTACGTTCTCTGAAACTGTGTTAGCGACTGCTAATGAAACTCGCACAGCAAGAACGATACAATTTACCGTAAGAAGGAACTATTAGATTAATAGCAAAGTGGATTTAGTAAGTCACGTTCTTTCAGTGAAAAGAAATCGAAAGGGAATAGTGTGCCTTAAATCTAACGTCATAAGGTAATCAAACTTTATTTGGTCTATTGGTTTTTTTTTTCTGAGAAAAAGTTTGTTTTAAATATTATTTAAAAATGTCTTTAATTTTAAACATATAGTTGAATTTGTGATACAATGAAAGTTTATTTAATTTTTAAAAGTAACATAATTTATTATTCTTTCCTACGATTCTTTTTATTAAGTGCAAGAGCAATATTAAATTTTTTTTTAAAATAAAGATCTATTTATATTTATATGCACATGTTCATTACGTAATAAAACCAAGATAGTATATTTTTACATTTTAAATAGAAAAACGTATTTTGTTCATATTCTATTGTAATGCGTCGCACGAGAACGTCGCAAATCCCTTTAAATGGATAGGACGTGTCCCCCAAATCCTTACTTGATTATTATTTATTATCATGACAATAAATCAAGGAACGTCTCTTGAACTTTTATTTAAAAATTTGTAGGTGTTAGTTTGAAATTTATTTTAAATATATATATAGACGAGTACCGATTTTATTCGATTTATGTATACTTATATATTACATCTATGTATATATTCAGTAAAACAAATAACATAAACGGAAGGTAATAATTTAAAGGATATACAAGTGTCACGGTGTTAGGAAAAGGTTTTCGTAAAAACAATCTAAAAAGTAGATGTCACGTCACTGATAAAGCTCTGTGAAGTTCGTACGAGCATTTAGAGAGTGTTTTACGTTTGATTATGTATGGAAAATAAACTTACTTTGCAAATGACACGACAATGTCAGCTTCATCCGAGTTGATCTCTGTGAAAGTGAGTCTCGAAGCTTGTTCCCACACGTCGAGAGCGCGAGCAAGAACGCCTCTTGTGCCATGCGGATCCAACTGTGACGGTCGTCGTACTTGAGACAAACTGAAAAGATTATGTTTTGTTAGATACATTCATATTTTATGATATCTACATTTATTTAAAATAACTAAATACAGCTTCAGGCCGTATCCCGGACACAGCAGTGCCGGCAGAGGGAATTTTATGTTAAGGTACTTCGTTCTCCACTTTGCGCCGAATTCTGGAGGATATCTGAAGTGTATCGGATGTGTGGAGTTGGCGGAACTCAACTTCGCGCTTTGCCTCTAAATTTATTTTAAACATGATATATTATAGAAAAACAAAATAATATATTTTAATTACATTCATTATAATAAAACGTCAAAAAATAACACACGGTTCGTTAAAACTGAACCTGCCTATGGAAAAAATATTATAACATTACATAAATAATTGGAAACATGTAACGTTCTTGGAATAGTACGAAAATATTTGGGCTAACTATTTACGTGGATTACCGCACGAATGCTTTTAATGTTTCTGAATATTTAATGCCGTGGACATTACCGGGGAACCTAGACGACGCACGCAGCCCGTGGGTACATCACTAGTAGTATATGTTTAAGCGTGCGGTCGCAGCAGCTTTCACGTAATGGAATAATCGCATTGTGGACAATTTGACTGACTCGGCCCTATTTAACGGATGTTGCGTTTATTACGCTGGATTTATGCGTTGTCACATTCAGAGCGATCTCATTAGACTGCACGTAGTTTTAATTAGAGAGCTACGTTGCAGTGAGGCCTGTCGTGGCGCAGGGGCACAAGTGACTGGTTGTGGGTTCGATCGCCAGACGAGGAGAATATTTATTAAAATTTATATTGTCATTGCTTTGGTCTAGTGTCGGGGCAAAGAGCTGTGTTGATTTCCGTCACACAAATGAGAAAATGGGAAACGGAGTGTCGGTGTGTAGGTTCCCTTTCCATACCATGCTGTGTGCGATATATAGCGTGTAATTGATTGAATATGCAAATAACATTTTTGCGTTGACATTTTAAGAATACATTTTCATATAATTTTTACATATAAGTATGTCACAGTCATAATAAGCTATTTGTGTCATATCATATTCGCGCCACACATACACTGTATAAAATATCGCTTCCGTGGGTAATTAAAACTAACCGGCGCCGGCTCTGGCCGCTGTTGTAAATAATTATTTCAATAACAATATTAGGGGACACTTGGGACACATACAAAGAGACATGTTTTGTATGAGCCATGTATGTATGTGCTGAAAATTTAATTTCGTTGGTTATTCACAACCACATTATGACATGATGTATGAAAATGAAAACCGAGTATTTTACGAGACATTCACTTTCAAATTATTTATTTTCATCAAAGCTTTAGTTTAGTTATACACGCACTTCATCAAGCAACTAGTTAACAGCAAAGTTTGAATTAAATTTGCAACCACATTTCAAAGTTAATGTTGTAATGTCACGTTAAAATAATGAGTGTGGTTGTATGCAGAATAAGTTGCGCGTTTAATTTAAACAAAGGCATCAAAAATGGCCACAATGGAAGCTGCAATATTACTATAGCTGCGTGGCAATTGTTTTCATTTCTAAAAAAAGAGTCATTTTGTAATTGCATTTAGAAGATGTAAATGTAAATTAAATTGATGTTTTATTTTCATGTTAGAAAAGCTATATTAAGTTCGTTTAAATTATTAAAATGTCTGTACTAACAACAATCAATGTTTGATTATACTATCCGATATCCGGGAAACACGTTTATAGTGAAGTTAAAATATTTTATGAGATTGTAATAGAATTCATTCGTCTTACGCGTCATACAACAAATAAGTTTCTAGAGGACTTGAAGGACTTCGGAGCACGTTGGGGCTATTTAAAGTTATGGACAAACAGAAGCCAGTCTTAGGGTTGAGAAACGTGAGTAATGGGGCCACGTGAACACGTGACATACTGCGCAACGGTGACACGCGCCGGAGAGGGATATTTTAATGGCACGGCAACAACCAATACCCAGTGTTTTCCATATTTAACCCTATTGACAAATTATTATATTGTTTTTAAATGGAATTTTTGAAATTCATAAAATAAACTTTAATTACATTGAGTAATTAAATAAAAAAATAAATAAATATGCTTCATGCTGTATCCCGCACACAGAAGGGTAGGCAGAGGGAACCTAGTGTTAAGACACTCCGTTCCCCACTTTCTGCCGGATTCTGGAGGCATTGTGTGTTGAGTGAATTTAAGCTTGCAGGCGTATGCACTCATTTTATATGAAATGAACTACAAACATAAATATGTAATTAAAAAATCTTATAAATTTTCACTTTTCGGCTTTTTTCTTTATTTGTATTGTAATTTCTCACTTCATGCATCAAATTTCTGAAATAAGGTCCACGGGAATTACTCTATATCTGTTTTCATGACTCGACGAATTTTATACAAAATGCAAAAAAAACAATGCATAAATAATGCTCGTATGTTTTCATTGCATTGACTTAGAAACTTGTTTTTTTCTGTGCCCTAAGGGACCGTAGTCCTAAATATTTGACATAAATTTGAGCTAGATACTTCCACGCGATTTCGAGATAGATGGTCTTGACAGACGGAGAACAACGAAACCCTATAAGAGCTCCGTTTCTCCGTTTGCCGTACGAAATATTAAAAACATACTCACTAAATACAAATCAATCGACTAAAATTAATATTCACAAACACAATTGGCGTTAACATCAATAAAATAAAACATTTAAGACGCCCATTAAAAATATTCCCGTATAATTTAGCAGAGCGGACGGACCGGCGTTTATGGCGCGAAATAATAAAACATGCGCTATCGTGACGACATGGCGACGTCTTCACGACGGCACGGACATAATCTAGTTACGATGTCATAACAAAGAGATTTGTAAGCATGAACTTTATGGTCTGTGACCAACGAGCTAAAATTTAATTTTCCGAAATAATCTGTCAGCGGGTCATTAAAATTATTCGTCTGTGCGCGCCCGCTTCGAGTGACATTTGCGCGCGGCGTTAGAAACATGTAGCTTAACTTAAAATGTCGGGCTCAACACCTCGTTACATAATTTTATTCCCTAATCCACTTGAATATTATTATATGGCTTTTAATCTGTTAAAAAAATATTTTGCTCGCAAATAATGTTTGTACAGTCAAGATGGACGCGTTGCGGGCTAAGGGCAAGTTTACAAATGACATTTTATTTCACGGTTGATGTGAGAGAATTAACATAAAAATAATATGGTGTTCGTGGAATGAGATCTCCCATGGCGTATCAAGTCCTCGCAACACTGGATGGCATTTAAAACGATTGTTAACTTTGTATATTATTAATATAAAATTATAATAATAAATTGTATGCCGTTTCTTTAGGCATGTACGTGTATGATATTTTATTAAATTTGCGATTGTTTTTCTTTAGATATTTCAGATTCATATAACTAGAACTAGAGACTCACGCTTTGCTCACTTACATTTATTACTTTATCCAAATTATACAAAATCTGTATGTATATTATTAATCTTTATATAAGCTGTGTATATATTACGATAATATTTCATCTAAATCCATTTATTAGATTTTACGTGAAAGTGGAACAAACATCTAATCTCACAAATTTTAATTTTTTTAATGTTAATAAGATTTTAGAATTCAAAAGTGTTTAGTATTATTATATAAAAGTCTTATTGAATTCTTCTAGATAGGTATTTCCTTCGTATTCACGTATAATTATAGAGAGATTCATAATAGATATCTCTTGTAGACGATCCCTCCCACGATGCCTTTCTTACTTCGTATATTGTAGATAAGCGACGTGCCAATAGGCATTGATGTTCACTGGGGAGTTCAATAGCAGTCTATCTCCTTGGTTCTGTGACGGAGAGAGGATTTAAAGTAACTCTCTCAATAAACTCAAGAATAATCACTTCGAAAGCAGCAATTCCATTTTAAACTGACAAATTTATCGCTACGTTAAATTTACAATAGACAAGCTAATTTGTGCATAATAAATAGACAATGGTAAAATTTTGTAGATCTAGTCTTAAAGTGACAATTAAATTATCAATATATAAAACTTCATTCTAATCGTATTAACTTAAGTCGGATCTCCTAATCTGTATATTATGAATAATACAAGTCAGCTTCACGCTGTATCCCGCCGCACAAAGTGTGGTAAGCAGAGAGAACCTATTCTTTTCGCCGAATTCTGGAGGAATTATTGAGGAGGAATGGTGGAACTCAACGCCACGCTTTGCCTCGACACCAGAACGAAGTAATCAAAATATAAATGTAAATGAATATTTCATTTACTCCAGTGGGAATCGAACCCACAACCAGTCGCGTTTAAGGCCACACTTTGTGCCTCTGCGCCACGACTGGCTTCATTATAAATAATACATTTTTAAATATTACAATCTCGCAAACAAAATTTATTTTTACATATAATATATACTCAATATGGAGTCAACATTTGAACACAACTAGCCGTGCTATTACGGGCCTTCAAACTCAATTGGCGTCTATCAGTGCACTGTGCTAATAGCTCCTTTGAATGTGATGTGGCTGACAGCCAGCGCCTAACCGTATCCATTGTGGACCAACGATGCTCCTTCGGGATTTAGCTAGATATCTATACAAGGTTTGTTATCGTTAAGCTAGGTAGGACATGATGTACTGGACGCATATAACATTGAAAGGAAATGTAAATTCTCATTATAATATTAAGTGTATGAAATACTTGCAATCTGGTAAAGATAAATAAAAATTGATTAGTAATATGCTGAATTATGTAACTATGTATATTAAGTTAAATAGACTATATTAAGATATAGAAAATGCAGTAAAAATTGCATTTAAATCGGTTAAGTAGTTTCTAAGATTAATTTGAACAAACGCACTGACACATAGACAAAAATTTAGAGAATGTCATTATTTTGGATTCTATTACATTAATAAATGTGCCAATAATGGATTTTCTCGTATATCTTCCATGTGCAGACACCGACAAATTACAGCTTCTATTGTACATAGATACATCCATATGTATACATATGAAAATATTAAATATATCAATGTCTTGAATAAAAATCGAACGTACAACCTGTCACTAATATGTGACTAGCGATATTATTGGCGTCTGTGTTAAAATATGATATAATTATTATTTACATACTATATATTATAATTAGTCGCATATTATAAGTAAACTATTACTTACTTAATAATCAATTATACAAAAAAATATATCTACCCTACATTTTTTTTTTATTCATTATAAAAAAAAAATATTTAAACGACACGGCTATCACCAACCCGATTTAGAAGATAGATTCAAATTGGGTATTGATGTTCGTCGCACATAGGAGAAATTAGTGAATCTGGCCGGCGCAGTGCCCGGGGCAGAATTAAGTCGGGAGTAACGCTGTTACTACGGTAATAGGGTATTACCGTTCGCTGCCTCCGCTCGCGTCTGGCTCTCCTGCCGCGCTGCCATTTTACGCCCGAGTTCTGGTACTAAATTGAAACGATTTTTCAGTGACAGGATCGCATCGACGAACACCGTCGGCACTTTTGATATTCATGGATGTTGTGAATGCGGTTCCGGTACGCGTCGGCCGACACGTTATAAAGGTTGTTCAAATTTTTAAATAAAATGTTATGATCTGTTGTGATGTTAACTATAGCGTTAATTATGTAAGTCATGAGTATATAGATAGAATATATTGTTAAATCGTTTAAAATTCTTTTGAAATTTGATTATAAATTCAGAAGTTGTAAATTTTTGGTAAAATGATTCAATTTTTTTATCTCAATAATCTCTTTAAACTCGTCTTCGTGAACGTATAATATTAAATTAGATTGGTATTATTATTTTATACATTATTTGTTTTAGATATTACTTTAATAACTACTCATACTTAAATTCATATATTTTTGGATGCAAGAAAATTTCTACAACTGTTCTACACAGGGTTCTAAGTTGTAATGGTTAGATACGAATAAACTTTTATTCGAGTTTGCTAAATTGGATATAATTGAAAACTCTAGGCGCCTTATTGCTGGTAAATTGGTGTGGATGAGAAGCCGGTTATTCCGGAGACTAAGACGGTGTTATTACATTTTATATCTTCATAATGCTGCTTTGTAGTCTTGTGTTAAAAAAAAACTTTGTTGTATTTCTGTTCTGACGGTCTAGTCGCATTGTATAAAAGTATACTTAAATACTAATTAAATATTGTGATATTCTAATTTTTTAAACATAAATCACAAGGAATATAATAAAAAAATGTCAACTCTGATTAATAAGAACTATTAGTAGTTTCTAATTTTGTTATTTTGTTGAGGACAGTCGTGGCACAGGGGCACAAAGTGTGACTGTTAAATCGACTGGTTGTGGGTTCGATCCCCACTCGAGGAAAAGAAATATTGATTTACATTTATATTTTCACTTCTGCGCTCTGGTGTCGAGGCAAAGCGCAGCGTTGAGTTCCGCTACTCAACAAGCAATGCCCATCCATCTGCCTACCCTGCTGTGTGAAGCTGATTTAATTTAATTTTAATTTTGTTAACTTTACGTTACTTTGTTAGCTTCAAAAATATAGTTTACAGTTTAATCAATATGAAAATTAAACAACGTTAGTCAAGAAATTTAAGAAGGTATCTTTCACAGCAAAAGTTTGATGAAAACATAGTAATCAATCGCTTTATATTACTATGCAGCTCAAGAACTAAAGTCGAGTATTTGACTAAACTGCAAACTACATTGGTAGCCATTAAGAGGGCATGGAATCTTGAACTTTAATCTGTTATCTCAGTTTAAAAGTGGATGGTTATTTTTTGAAATTTCTGCTGTGTCTTCCGTGAGTTGAAGGTAGTTGATATCTTAAAGAGTTGCAAAAGCGACTACCAGACTAAGTTTAAAGTTTATCTATTAAATAACCCCATTGGCTAAACCAACGGCTCTGTTTGATGTTTCACTCGAAGTCGATGCACCTTGAGAGCTTTAAGAGTCCCAAGTTATTTTTACTGTTCTCTAGCCGTACCGCGCTAAAAGCGTTTGTCTTGAATTTTTAAAGTACCAATTGAAGTTTAAGAACAAAAGACGGCGGAAGCGATAACGAAGTTAGATTTTTAGAAATAGAATTTTATGTTACGTTAAATTGTATGTATCGTAGTATCTTTTCCCTATATTTTTCTATCTAAAAGTGTACCGGAAACGATGCATTTATAATATGTTGTACATTTCTGTAGCGTAAACAAAAGCTAAATATTAAGTATTCAAAACGGCGTCGCGGCGGTCGATTTCGGAAATGACGAACCGATTAGTCGTAGGTCTCTCCGCTCGCGAGATATATCCGGCGGAACTATGGTGGAATTACTTCCCGCGTTGCTCTCGATGCACGCCAACAATGTTCCGATGGAACTGCGCAATAAGATTCAACAAACCGTCAAAGAATCGGTGCACAGTCGAGTCGCTTCATTAAAATCTAAATTCCCACGGTTCATTAGGATTCCCCGGAATTCTCCGGGTTCATTAGATTACTCCGGCGGAGTGGACTCGACTCGTAAATAAGTGATTAACGCAGTTGGGATTGTTTTCAGACTCTCGCCATCGCCAGTTCGAGCGTTGCAGTGTCGGGCGAACTTTTGATACATTTAAAATGAGTTGCCCATCCTAGGCGCATTAAACCTTCACGAGATTATATTCATGAAAATTGAAAATTTCTTTTTGCCGCTGCCCTATACAGAATCACGGAGCGCCATTCAGAATGGCGAAATTTTTTACTTAAAACGCCTTAAAAGTATTAAATTGAACGGCGCCGTCATTGATCCTTTGATATTTTCAAACGACGAATTTTGTGATGGAGCCTGAACGCGGTCGTGGTAACTATTAGGTACTTTTTAAGCTGAATTTTATTACATCGCCATGAAAGAAGGTAAAAGTAATCCGGGCGCTGTACCTACGTAATAAGCAGGTGAGAGTCACATCCCACCTCGTCCCTGTCGGCTACTTCAAACAAAAAATCATATTTTAATATATTTCAAAAGTGTAATGTTTATCTAAGTACATACATATGTTCATTTATAACTTCGTGCTTTAGGGAGTAATATGTTATATTTATGTTATTTTGATGTGTATGCCTATGGGTAATAATATTTACATCACCGATATACTTGACGTTATGTATACAGGGAAGTTAGATCTTAGTTATCGGCACTCGGTACTCGTAGAGAAGTTAGCGGTTAGAGGCTAAATGGACCCGCACGTCCGGACAAACATCGAAAATTCGCAAGTTAAACAACTTTACGCAAATTTATAACTTCCGCAGATTGGCAGCAGTTGCCGGATTTACAGTCACACGTTTAACATCTTAAATGCTTTCAAGAGATTGCGTATTTAAATGGATATTGATGAAAATTATTTTTAATTTTCTATTTAGAAAATGTTATAATTAATTAATTAAGTTTAAATTTATTATGATTTAATATTTACAAATATAAATAAGTATTATATATAATTATTTACCTATGTAGAAACAATAAAACTTATGTGCTTCCAGTGCTCGTGACATTGGAACAGCTTCCTGAGTGCGACACAAGTACCGAGTCGGTAGAATAAAATAAAGTTACGCGCGATATGACCCAAAAATATGAGTGCAAATCGTGAAAGTTACAAGTACTAGTTGAATTCAAGTGCGACGAGAAACTTTTCAAATATTAAAATACCAAAGAGTTTTAATATATTCTTGCTGTATAAGTTGAATGTTAGTTTGACATGGACGATGATCTTGGGGGCGTTGTCCTGTAAGTTAGTGGCCCGAATACAGTTTATGCAACGGCAATAAGAAATAATGTTAGTACGATATTGAATGTAAAATAAAATGGAAATGATGTTCAGTACTGTATGGAGAGTAGCGCTAAATGTATAAGAACTAAACGATAAAAGTAAAATAACGATTATTTTACAAATTGTGCTTATTTTTCATTATTATGCTAAAATATGCTGTTGTTTAGTATTTTCTAAACAATATATATTTATTTCAACACCAAGCAGAAAAGAAGAATAATAAATAAAAAAATTGAAGAACTCTAAAATCTTCAGCTTTCATATACTCATTGTAGTGAAGCGGTAATCCTGTTTTTACAATTTTCCAGTCTTTTCTAAGCTAGGGCGTTACATAAAGTATTATCTCAAGTCGAGTGCAGGGTGCAAAGCCCTGGAGGGCGCCGCACTGTACCCTTTGTTCGTCACCTCTTGTTCTGTACTAGGTTTCTATTCTACATTCTCAAATATAGTACAAATAAGGCATAACTTTTAGAGCCATTTCCAGAAACCTAAGTAATATAATCAACAGTATAATAACGGTTTCATTAATTATTATTTAAAAAATATCATGAATATCGTTGGTTTTATTTTTAAATAATTCTTTATGCAATTAATAAATATTATATATATACTGTATTTTTTTTATTTTATTTTTATTTATTTATATATACTGTATATAGCCCACGTATGCCAGTTATATAAATTTGAAATTTAAAATAAAATTAAAAAAACAAAGCAAACCATACAATGACACGAATTAATGACTGAAAATATTAAAGCATTGCAAATGTAACACTATAGTTTTTATCGTTGTATCACGTAAGGTTCTATTAAGCATAATAGAATTTATTTTTGGGCGGGGGTGAACGTACGGGTTGGTAACGAAGGGTCAACAGCATGCCGAGGTCGGTGCTACCAAGGTCGAAGTCCTGCAGATAGTTCCTTTGTTATATAATAATTTATGTTTCCATGCATACATTTATTTACGAGTTAAGTTACCTGAATACCATTTTAAATTCTTAGTACTCTAGTATATATTATTTCAAATTTATACTTATTTTGCTGGGGTTTCATAGAAAACGAAGTAATAAAAATCCGAAAACATAATTTTAGGGGCACTCGTCAATTTTAGCATATATTCGAAGTTCTTTCAGTTTTCAGCCGCCTGCTCAGCAACGTTATTTAAATTGAGTCCCACGTTTCAAAGCGAACCTCATTTGCGTTTACAAAAGTGCAGATCATATTTTTTTTTCTGTGTTCGAATTGAATGCAGTGTAATGTTTTTTTTTTGTCTCCGCGCGACTTACAAAGCCGCTAGGTTTGTATTCACTTTCTCACTCACCTGGAAAGAAAAGAAAAGAAAATGTTAATTAACAGTTACTGAACAACATTGATATCATCGGAAATGGAGTCCCTGTCTCTCATTGTAAGCGGATGCCGGTAGTTAGTTATGAGAGAACCTGTCGGATGATAGATTTTCATTCGAAAGGTTTTGTTGTCCTTTCATAGATTAACTTCTTTGTACATTCAAACTGATTTAGGATATTAAAATAGTAATAATTGTATATTTAAAAAATAAATAGCTTCACGGCTTCACACTTTTTTTGTTGTTTTTTGGTTTCGTGTTTAACATATAATATTTATTTAAAAAAATAAATAAATTTAAATATAAATATTATATGTTAAAACTAACAAGGATTATGTATTATTTATTAACAATAATGTAGTTGAAGTATCAATTATTAAGTAAGAAATACCAATACATAATTCATTCATTGCATTTTTTTTGTCAGCTTCACGCTGTATCCCGCATTTAGCATAGTAGGCAGAGGAAACCTAGTAACATATCCCCATAGTGGGGATCGAACCCACAATCGTCGCATTACATATACACCTTATGCCCCTGCGCCAAGACGGCCTCAAGCCTATTTTATAAATTTTACTGTTTCATTAAAATTATATTAAATTATGTGATTATGTTGAAATCAAACGTCTACAAAAAAACATATTTAACTTTATAAATCTATATCTTAGAAATTTTGATAGGTACCTAACAGATTTTTGAATAATAAAACTTAAAAAGATTATTACGAGGCCAGTCGTAGCGCAGGAGTGACTGTAAAATCGACTGGTTGTGGGTTCGAACCCCACTCGAGGAAATGAAATATTTATTTACATTTAAGCGCGGCGTTGAGTTCCGACACTCAACACGCAATAACCCCAGAACTCGGCGGAAAGTGTGGAACGGAGTATCTTTATACTAGGTTCCCTCTGCCTACCCTGCTGTGTGCGGGATACAGCGTGAAGATGTATTAATTTAAAAAAAAAGATTATTACAATAAATTACATAAATTATTTTATGTATGAATATTATTAAACTGTATGAATTGGTTATTCTTATATAACATCATATATTTATTTGCTATAAGAAACAAAAAAATAATGTTCACAACATTTTAATCCATATTTTGAAGCAAATATTTGGTTAGCGTGTGGCAGGATGTCAAAATGCCAAACGAGGCGTTCCACGTACATCTCATTTGCACGTAGTGGCAGAACAGCGGTATATTTAGGGAGTGGACGCGAGCGGTGAGCCGCGAACTAGTATTTGGCAGCGTACGCGTCCGTACACAGCCGGCTCTGTAAACTAAACAACTCGTAAAAGAGTAAAAGTAATAACGATAGCGGCACAGAGAGCGGCCTAATATGAGCGGCGGCTGGAGCGGCGCCAGTTCCGCTCATTATCAGATGAGGTGCCCCGACTGGAACCTTCTCGTTTTACGATTGGTCTCTAATTACATTCGCGATCAAGGACTAGTTTTTTAACAGTTCACGTGAGGAAGCAGAAGCAATAGTGGCCAAATAGGCGTGCCTAAAAATATCGGTAAGTTTTGTTTACGATTCGACTGCATAGCGTTAATAATGCGAAACGGCAACGATCGGGTCACATTTGCGATATGAAAAAAGTCTAGAAAAATGTCGTGGCCGGGTCGCAATAACAGAGAGCGCTGTTTTACGAGAGAATGCTGATAAAGCTGTAGCGGCACGCAGAGTGCGGCTTGCCTTACGACGTGTTGCCAATTTATGCTGCGCGATAAGCAGAGTTTGTTTAGCCTCGAGCGGAGGTGAGTTACGGTTGCTGAATCATACTTTCGGCTGCAGTTCTTTATTCGTCGCACTACTTCTTAATACAGTGGTTAATTCTAAATATATTTATTTTTGAGTCTGTTTGTATCTCTTGGGATAAATGTATTTGATTAATTGAATATACTTATAGATGTATATTAACATAGCTGAATTCATTTAAGCATTCAATATGTATATTGGTAAAATTTTATCTGAAGCATTTATACTACTATCGAAATTGTAGTAGCAAGCGAGCCGGCTGTAGCGTTTATCGGCCGCCAATATTGTTTCGATACGAACACCGATAGGAGTCGGTGAAATTACGGCCAGATGAATTCAGCTACGGAGTGGTATTTCGAAGTTAGTATTATTGTAACATATTCAAGATGCTGGTTGACGCTCGATCGACGGTGGAATAGCTGGAATTACATGGAATCGCTCGCAAGTAATATTAGTATGCTATTGACGAACGCCACTGGAATGACGAGGCGTTATAGAGACGCTGTTGTCATAAATTTGTGTTATATAAATATTAAAATCTCGATAACATTATATAAGCAATTTGAAACACGCGATCTATATATAAGGATATGTTTTTCAAATTGCCAAACAAATGATAAATACTTAAAAGAAGATTTCTGCTATGATTGAGTGGGTATTATTACTAGGAAGACGTATTAAGAAACCATTTGGAAAGAAGTCGGGTGATGAAAGATGGGGTCTTTTTGTCGGCGACTGAAAACAGCGCGTGACGGGCATATCGTATGTAGGAGTGAATTCAGGGTAATCCAGGCATATTGGAGCACAAACATGACATGCATCCACGCCTCCGTGATATATGGCGACGCAACGCCGTGGGTACAAATAAAGAAACTTTAATGTACAAAGGAAATGAGAGCAGTATTTTCATATATTAAATTGTAATTATTAGTTTAGAAAAGTCCACTAAATAATTAACATCTAAAACATTTCTAAAAGTGGTTCCAAATGTAAATAGTATTTTTTTAAAATTAGCTTCACGCTGTATCCCGCACACAGCAGGGTAGGCAGAGGGAACCTAGTGTTAAGATACTCCGTTCCCCACTTTCTGCCGAATTCTGCAGGCATTGCGTGTTGAGTGGCAGAACTCAACGCCGCGCTTAACCTCGACACCAGAGCGAAGAAATGGAAATATAAATTTAAGTAAATATTTCATCTCCTCGAGTGGGGATCGAACCCACAACCAGTCGGTTTTGCAGTCACACCTCGTGCCGCTGCGCCACGACCGGAATATTATTTTACGTTATTTAAAATACGCTAAAGATAGTATTTTGTATACAATTTATATATTTACAAATGTAATACTTATTTTTTCAGTAGTATACAGTGCTAAAACATTATTTGCAAAGGGAAATTTAATTGAAAGCCTAAAATTATGCGTGAAGATGAAATGTCGCGCGTGTCCTGCGCCGCGCGGGGACCCTCGCTGGGGACCGTCAACTCAATCTTGCCCCATTACGCGCGACAAATTGGAAAAATATTCAATTACACCACGCTAAATATTGGATTATATCATGGTAAATTACAATTTTGCATCGGAGATGACACACTATCTATAAATAAACTCATTTCAACTAGAGGCCAGTCGTGGCACGGGGCAAAGAGTGTAATGTCACAGATTGTGGGTTCGATTCGCACTCGAAGAAATGACATATTTCATATTTTCATTTATTCGCTCTAGTGTCGTTCCGCCACTTAACACACAATGCCTCCAGAATTTGGCAGAAAATAAGGAACGGAGTGCCTTCTTTCCCTACCTACCCTGCTATCTGCAGGATAGAGCGTCACGCTAAAAAAAACGAACCAGAATTACATTCTTATTACAAGTCCCTATTCATCACTCGAAGTTGATGAAACGTTGAGTGTCAAATGTTACACAATACGGTGTGCGCGCTAGTGCAATATACATTTATTAGCCTTGTTATTCCCCAAGTGACCATTGTGCTGGTCGAGCGTCTTCAATTCATTCGCTTCGTGTCCGCCACGTCTGTTGTGTTGAAGAAACCATTAACTAAATCTTATTGGACTGTAAGCGTACATCGAGGTTATATATATTTGAAAAGAAAATACAAATATTTTCGACTACACGTTAATACGTTTATGCCTCTTCTATATGTAAAGTGTACGAAACGTACGAAAAATGAAGATTTCTTTTTATAATCATATAGACACATATACGAGTGCACTCATGTGTTTGTGCATCATGAAAGATATATGAGAAAGAGAGAGAGCTGTCTGCACATGCAGGATGCACATATAAGAAAATCTTTTTTTGGGGGCATGTATTATAATAGAACTCAAAATTATAATATGTAGATTTTTGCCTGTTTGTCGCTTTGTGTGTACGTTTGTGAACGCTAATCTCTCGAATAAGAACGAAAAAAGTTATATTAATATAAAGTACTTTGGTTGACAATGTCGCTAGATTCAGATTAGCAAATAAATAATTGTGTAGATCCTGCTTGAAGCGGGCGAAGCCGCGAACAGGTCGCTTGTTAAATTAAAAATATAATAAAAAAATTAAGGACACCACACATGTATATTATTAATAAAATAAAATGTTCTTGATAGCAATCAGTGGGCGCAGGAATTACTCGACTGTCCAAGTAATTGGCAATTAATCACCGGCGTTTTCTATTTCAACGTGCGACGCCCCCCCCTCTCCCCCCCTCCCGTCCCCGTGCCCGTCCCCGCGGCTGTCGCTAACGAGATTGGGATTGCACCGTTTGAGTTCTAATAACAGGACACTTCGTTTAGTTCCGTTAAGGAAAACTCATTGCCAGTTAGATGAAGTGCTCGTGTGAAATGCAAAAATTATATTTTGTGAGTTTTGTATGTAAAAGTTTTATTTTTAAATATATTTTTGCAGTCTAATTACAAAACAAATATATATTTTATCTTGATTTAGATTGGAATTAGTTTCTTTAAAGTTTAATTCTTCTTTTATCTTTATTGTTATAAAATTGTTATTGAAGCAATAGTTAAAATAATTTATTATTTCATATAAAAATCAGCTTCACGCTGTATCCCGCACACAGCAGAGGGAATCTAGTGTTAAGACACTCCGTTCCCCACTTTCCGCCGAGTTCTGGAAGTAGTCTCGACACCAGAGCGAAGAAAAGTATAAATGTAAATAAATATTTTACTTTCTCGAGTGGGGACCAAACTCACAACCAGTCGATTTTACAGTCACACATTGCGCCACGACTGTCCTCTATTTTTTTATAACTTTTCATATAATAATTTAATGGTGGCGTACGTTAGTAAATATGTTTAAATATATTGTACAAAAATATCTACATTTAAAAACACTATAAATAATATTATGTAAAATTTGATGTTGACTATCGTTTCAGCTATTTTTCGTGTATGAAATAAGTTAGAATTTAACATTACAACTAATTATATGGAAAAAGAAACCAGTTGTTGTAGCACTATCTCTATAAAATAAAACACGACTATATTTTCAAAGATTTGTCAATCAGAGTAAATGGAAGGTTCCAGATGATTTAAGCTGAAGCGAGTTTCTTACCAACAGTTCTGTATCGGCAGTGATCACGGGAGTGGATTGCACGACACTCTTTCAAGTAAATTGTCTTGAGACCACTGAGCAGTAAACAACTCAACCCTATGCAGATGTTTACAGGAAGTCTTTGGGAGTATCTCAAATAGTAGAATTAATCCCATGTTTCGTTTACTTAAGTTGAATACTACTGTTTTTGCACCTTTTCTATTTAATCAGGTAAGTACATTTGAATTACTGTAAAAATGATTGTGTAAGATATCTCGTGAAAAGTGTTTATGTTAAGCATATGACGTTTAACGAAAATTTGTTTTGGTTTGTAGTTGATTCAGGTTTCTCTTGTAGTTTGATATTTAAATTGATATCTAAAAAAAATACATAAATAGGAGCTGAAACCGAATGAACATTTAGTTCATATGACGAATTCTGACTTCAAAACAAGAAAATAAAGTGATTGTTTCCGCTATATAGTTTATACATTACTGTTACACTTCAGAAATATTCTATGAAGTTGTGGATTTTTTTTTAATCTTATGATTTAGTATGATTTTACTTACTGCTTTACACACTTCTATCTATAATTCAAAATAATTTAAAATCGGGAAAATTGTTAATTTACATTTTTTTACTTATAATTATATAACTGAACAGGGCTTTGGTAACATTAATTGACACTTAGGCTAGGGCACAACAGCTACGGCGTAGCATGTGATGGGTGCTACTATACTATCTGTTAAGCTGCGTAGGCCTTTGGCACATGCTACGAATATACGAGTTGCCAACGGCCGACTAGCTTAGAGGCGATATGCCCGTCTTAGATACACAGTCATATATTTATAATATATTTATAACATTTTATCTGATTTATTATTCACATTTATTAAGTTATTTTAATGATTATATTTATTTATAAATAATTATAATATATTGATAAGTGTAACATTTTCTTCACATTATAAATTTAAAGATGTATAACAAAGTTTAAATATATATATATATATATATATATATATATATATATATATATATATATATATATATATATATATATATATATTATATTAACTATAATAATAGTATTTAAATATTTTTAAGATTACAGAGATTAAAGTGTGACAGTAAACGAGACAGGTTGTGGATTCGATTCCACGTAAAGGAAATGAAATATTTAATACTTTCATTTCTTTTTTCTGGTGTAGAGGCAAAGTGCGGCGTTAGGTTCCGCGACTCAACACATGATCTTTCCATAATTCGACGGAAAATGGAAAACGGAGTGCCTTAACACTAAGTTCCCTCTGCCTATCCTGCTGTGTGCAGGATACAGCGTATCACAAAAAAAATATATAAGTCATGAATATAACGCAACATCTTGTTATCACATAGAATTACATAATAAACTTAGTGACGCAATCAAACAGACCTACACAAATGGAATGAAGACAATCAACGTCGGAGTACGAAACACTGAGCCGTTATCAGATGTATTGCAAATGCATTGTAAATCAATGCGCCCAGGTGTAACACGTAGATAATGCCAACTCACTACGCCTCCAAGACTGTATGTATCATACAACGTTATTATTCTTTAGATACTATCTAGATTAGATGTAGAAGCCAGTTTTGGCGCAGGGGCACAAAGTGCGACTGCAACGCGACGGTTGTGGGTTCCATCACCATTTGAGGATATAATATAATATTATTTTTTATATTTTCATTTCTTCGCTCTGGCACCAAGGCGAAAAAGGCCGGCGTTAAGTTACGCTAGTTAATAAGTAATACCTCTGCAAAAAGTTCTGCTTACCCTGCTATGTGCTGGATACAACAAGAAGCTGATATTTTATTTAACACGTAAGTAGCTACATAACATTTGAGTTTAAGGAAGAAACATATTTTTTGTTTTGTTTTTGCTATATACGAGTATATCATTACAGGCTGTTACATGCAGCTTGCTCCGAGGTCATATATAAATATCTAAGAGTTATAAATGACACACGACACATTCTAAGTGCCATAGAAAAATTTACACTGAAATTTATAATGAAATGATTAACATAAATACTTTTCTGCCTTCTCCAATAAATAAAATATTCTACACAAAGATATTTCAATTTGAAGTTCCTGATAATAGCATACTAAAACAAACAAAGTTTCGACTTAATAATATTTGTATAGATTGTAATTTCGAAAATAATCTTCAATTGCAAATTAAATATTGTATGATATTTTTTAATTTTATTTCTCTATTTTTATTTCTTTATTCAAATATTTATGATAAAAAATATAACCGGCTGTTTACAAAGATAGAACTGTAAAGGAAGCTTATCTCAGCGGAAAGAGCATGCGGTCGCTATTTAGGGATACATTTTAAATAGAATGTTGAACATTTTTGTGGTCCTCATTTGGGAAGCTTCTTAGTAGTGTAAACGATCGTTGAGAGTTCAATAGGTACAGCGATAGAAAATCGAAATCGTTATAATCTTTATGTAATCAATATTTTTTGTATAAAAATGTTAGTATAGCTTACAGTCTACGAGAAATATTAAGCTCAAGTTACAAGCCAAAAAGGCGTAACGTATTGCAAAAACATATCGCGTAAAATATCACATAACAATAAAGACGTTCATACATATGTATATAAAAACTAGTAACTGTAATTTTTTTATCTAGACTTTATATTTGAAATATGATAAAAATATAAAAAAAATCAAAAGTGTGGTTTATTTATAATAATATGAATACTCTGGATCTTGTATGTTGATATATTTCTATAGCCAATAACCGATAAATCACGATTTAGGTTCACGCCTGTTTTCTGTATGTCAGTCTGGCTATTTTTACTGCTTACTCGATAGTTTCCTATCAATATTTCTATGTAAAATAAACATTATAAAGATTTGACGTACATATTTTGATACTGTTTAATATGTAGATACATATGTATGTATACGTATATACATACATTTTACGTTTAATTAATACACAATTTATTAATAAAGAAAACAAAAAATACTATATTCAGATTTGGCTTTGCTGAAACGTATTAATTTTGAATCAATTCAAAGATTTAGTCAATTCTAAGAAGTTCTAACTATCGAATAAGCAGTGACTCAAAATGATACTTAAATTCCAGTGCTAATAGTAATATAGTTAAAAGGTATACGATAGTAACCGTCGATTTATATTGAATCGCATAGCTTGTATAAGCATACAAGCATACAGTACAATAATTATATTTTTAGAAAATGTTGTTTAATTCCGCATATATCTAATATTCACATGACATTATAATTAAATAAAATATAAATAAATTAAATATCTTCATTGTTTATTTTTACTGTAGATGTCCCATCCACGGTCGCTCACTCAAGGAGGTTGTGATGGGCCGAGCAACGAGTGCACACATCACACCCAGGTTGAGTGAGTAGCCGGAAATGAGTATTTCACCTTTCTTCTGTTCTTCTTTCTTTTGTATCTTCTATAGTTTTATTCTTTATTTACAAAAATCTTTCACTTGTACATCATATATTATATTCTTAGATAAAACACAAATACCGTTTATTTCTAAGGTTCATCCTGTATCCTGCATGTAGCAGGCTAGGCAGAGTGAGCCCAGTGTTAAGACACTCCGCTCCCCACTTTTAGTCGGAACTTAACGTCGCGCTTTGCCACGAAATCAGAAGGAAGAAATGAAAGTATTAAATATTTCATTTCAATCGAACCCAAAACCTGTCGCCTTTACAGTCACACGCTTGTGCCCCTGTGTCACGACTGACCCCCCTCCCTGGTTTATATAATTTTATTAATATTTTTTTATACATTCAAAATGAAATACAATATGGAGATAATATTGTAAAGTAAGGTACATATATCATCTATACTTATTTAGAAAACGGGTTCGAGTCCCGCTACGTTCAAATTTTTATACGTTTTCTAAATAAGTATTTTTCTTTCCTAAGTGTGGAATAACACTTTAAAAATTATTAAAATATCATGTATTCTTCAAACGTTGCGCTATTCGATGTAGAGGAAAATTTGTAGGTAAATTAGTAAGAGCATTATCGGTCGGCCGGTGTAGCCGTAAAAATAGACTCATAATAAACATGAGAATCGACAGCTTACTAAGATTCCTTCAGCGGCTCACCGTGTTTATACCATAAGCTTTTATGGTTTCTCCTTTTAGTTATCGTTTAAATTTGTGAAATTTTTGATTTAGCACAGAAGATATTATCTTTAGTATAGGCTTAAATATAAACATTTTATATAGAAATATTATTATTATTATAGTTGATACAATATTTTTCTTATAAAAAAATCCACCAGGTATATATGGTAGTACAGACATACCCAAATTATTAAGTTTTTAATAAGTTGGTATAATTAAATATAGCATACTATCGTATTAAGAAGACAAAAAGTTAAAGTAGTAATAGGACACGTTTAATACAATTTATAGTCAACTCAATTAATAGAAAGAGTTTGTTAAATATAATATCACCACTTCGTCGCTATATAAACTACGCGGCCCTTAGTTTACGAAGTAAATTAATTTGCCTTTTCATAGGTTTCTTTCATTTCCTTATTCTGGAGGGTTGAGGGTGTGAATTTTCATGATTTAGTAAAGTGATCGGGATATTTACAATATTTATAGGGTTTCATTTGATTTCAACTGTTTATTGCTACACTATCATTACTGTTATAAATAAGGGTAGATACGTGTTAAATATTATTCTTATGTATAATTAAATAATGTGATGTAATATAATTAAATAAATTGATTCTAAGCTAACAATGTCTAAATAATACAATATATACCTTAATATATATTATTATTAAACTTAAAAAAGTGATACATAAAGTTAAAGTTCCATAATGACAATTTTAGTTAAAAAATAATGTTGTAATCATTATCGCCCCTGTCCAGAAATTTTACAAATGCATGTGTTTGTATGAGTAGTATGTGTATGCGTGTGCGTGTGTATACCTAATACAAATATACCTAGCGATCGATCGTCATACTCAAGAGCTATTTTGTATAGATTACCAAAGGCAGGTTTTGTGGTGAATTGCTTGTTAGTATAATCTTGCAGCGTAATATCAGATGACGTGTAACATGATATTCTGCGGCGAGTGTTGGATATCGACAGACATGCGCACGCGCCGGACGACGGCACGACGGAAGCCGCCTACGAACTTCCGATGTGATAAGGCTTTATATGATATATTGTTTTTATAGATAATGTTATTGCACGTCCATCCGGAGCTTATGGAAAAAAAATATTTACGATATTTAAAATAATACTTAATTTATATTTAATTTAATTTTTATGTAATCCGATTAGTTAGAAATATTATTTCGTTTTTTTTCATTGGGCGTTGAATAAATAAATAATATAAAAATACAATATATTATGCAGCGTAAAATTGCTATAAATCTTCGTCTGGAAGAGCAGAGACAGAGTTTAAGCACGTGCCCGTGTCGCCGCCTTCAATCTAAGTTTGTCCGACGTCCGCTACACTCTTGAATAATGAAATGGGGATTGTACTAGAAATTCGCAACGCAACTTTGCTGATACTGATAGGTAGTCTATAATTACATTCATCTTATCTATCTGAAATATATATATTTTTTCTTTTATATTTCCATTTCTTCGTTCTGGTGTCGAGGCAAAGCGCGGCGTTGAATTCCGCTGTTCAAACCGCAATGCCTCTAGAATTCGGCGGAAAGTGGGGAACGGAGTGTTTTAACGCTAGGTTCCCTCAGCCTACCCTTCCGCGTGCGGGATACAGCGTGACGCTGGTTTTTATCTTAACTATCCATAATTTAAAACCAGCCAATCCTTACACGTGTCAATTTTATGAATCTTTTCACCCCACATCTAATGTGCAAAAACATTTATCTAGTATCTGTCACTTAAAGCCTTCACTCTCGTGTAAACGGGTGACCTTATTTTTTGTTAAAAAGCTCGTGCTATCAGTACGTCCGCGACACAATATTACCCTGTATGATTATATATCGCGTTCAAATCATGTCATCGTTCACCCGCTTTGGGGCGCGTCTTCAAAGGACGCGTCGTCTGAAGGTACCATATAACGCCTGCGAAAGATACGGACTATTGCCTTTTTATCAGCTATTGACACATTTTAAATCTTGTTAAAGTCATTAATGTTAGATTACTAAAAGCATTTTAGCGAGATGTGATGCTTTACGGATTTATGTCATGTCATTTATATACATAATTTTTTTACCTAAACGCTGTATCCCGCATGAGTCTGTGTTAAAACACTCCACTCCCCACTTTGCGCCGCATTCAGTGGCATGGAGGCATTGCGTGTTAAGTGGCGGAACAGAACGCCGCGTTTTTGCCTCGTCACCAGAACGAAAAAATGAAAATATTAATTTCCTCGAATGGGAATCGAACGCTCAACTTGTCGCGTTTTCAGTCACACGCTTACGTCACTGCGCCACGACTGGCCTCATGTACATATATACAATACATACATACATTTACATACAATTTCATGTGCACGCAAAATTTCATTTTACACACTATACATATGTACAGCCGAGAGTAATATAGCAAAACGCATCTGTTATAAACGTCCACGGGACATTTGCAAAGAGATGACTGTTATGAATCTAGAGTGTGATGGATGGATCTGCAACGAAGCCACTGTCATACATACACACATACATACACACATAAATACACATATACATATATATATTTATTACAGATTTCAGGACGTCTGTACGGCTCACCAACTATGCATGTAAATATATGATGGATTGTGATGTAAGATAGATGATAATCTCCACTTAAACCAGTTTATATAGATAATTTTATTGAAATCCTATTTCTAAAGTCAGAAGCTTTATAATATAACTAATATTTTAAAGAGAAGACTAATTAAACATGTAACTTCTTTAATTTGTTCTGATAGATAAATGTTTGGCAACGTTGTACGAATACGAAAATTGTTAGCGCTTAGAATTTTCCGCAGAAAACTTAAAGACATTTATAAAGTAAATTAAGTGTAGCAGAGAAGCAATTTGTCCGCAGCTTCTCACCCTTTGCGACCGGGTGACCTAAAAAACTGTAGTTTTCAAAATTAAGTAACTTTCTGTCACATACTGTCTTAGTTTGTTTTCATGGAGTAATAAGTTAGTATCTATATGACGCCAGTCGTGGCGCAGCGGCACGAAGTGTGACTGTAAAACCGACTCGTTGTGGGTTCGATCCCCACTCGTGGAAATTAAATATTTATTTTAAAAAAAATATATATTTCCATTTTTTCCTCTGGTGTCGAATCTAAGCGCGGCGTCGAGTTCTGCCACTCAACACGCAATGCCTCCAGAATTCGGCAGAAAGTGGAGAACGGAGTGTCTTAACACTATGTTCCCTCTGCCTACCCTGCTGAGTGCGGGATACAGCGTGAAGCTGATTTATCTATATACTATATTTTATAATTGATTGTATTTAACACTCCATAGTTTTGAATAACAAAATATTACAGTTTATATATAAACATTTATTATATGGTGATGTAGCTTGAATCATACATTTTAATTAACAATTTAAACTTTTAATTTTATGCAAATTATGTATCTAATAAATAATTTAACAAGTCGGTAACTTCGTTTACCATTAAACTTTGCTAAATGAAAACAAGAGGTAATCTATAATTTTGACCTTTTCCGAGAAGCCATAGGCTCAAATGTTATTTGTATATATATCAAAGCGTAAGCTTTGAAAACAGTTTATAAATAGAACGGTACTTGTAAATTTTCTTGGATACAGATTATGCAAGATGAAGAAATAGAGGTATATTATGCAAACAATATATATTTGTTTTGAATAACTAAAATTCTTGTTGTTAATTTACTAAATACACCTAGCTAGCACCTAGTAAGCCGATTTTGTTTAATAAATAATATAAATTTATCTATATTGACTATTTATTACGTTATTATTGAGTATTGACGTGAGGCCAGTCGTGGCTTCGATTCCCACTCGAGGAGATGTCTTCAGAATTTGATAGAAAGTGAGGAACGGAATGTCTCAAAACTAGGTTCCCTCTGCCTACCCTGCTGTGTGCGGGATACAGCGTGAAGCTGATTTGATTTATCTATATTGACTATTACGTATAAAAACATCAAGTTATATTTGTAGAGCAGTGAGTGTCTCTTATATCGTCGTACCGACATGTAATATGTATCTGAGGTAGCGACACCGCGACGGAGCACTTAGCGGAGCGCGTACGGCTGCCATCAATCACAACACGGTTTTATATCAAATGTCGCTCTCAATCAATTTGTGCTGGGATCATATTCCGAACTACTAGGCTGAGCGCTTACCTTCTTATAAATCTTTTATGTAAGAATGGTGCTTTCGTTACAAGGATAATATTAGTGTGCTATTTGTTTGCAAATGTACATGTTCGAGATTTTCTTTTCACACTTTATCTCGCATATAGCAGGGTAGGTTGAAGGAATTTGGGAATATAGTGTTATGACACTGTGTTCCCATTAAGACACTTCTGTTCCGAACTTTCGCCGAATTCTGGAGGCATTGTGTGAGCTTGCAGAACTCATTGAGATATAAAACTGTATTAGATTTGGAATAGTCATTAAAATTAAATAAGTTTTTGTAATTACTTAATCGTTAAATGTAATATTGTTAAATATTGTTATTTGTTTAACAAAATATCATACTGTATAGATAGTTTAATATCGACATAAATATGTTTATACAATATTTATTTAAGGTATATATACATAGTATTGATTATTACACTATTATAGGTATTGGTTGAAACAAAAACGTTTCCCTCTAACAATAGACCATTAAGGCATACTTTTCATGTTTCTCTAAAAGGTTAATGTGACTAAGCCAAGAGTATGTTACGCCATTTCTTTGTTGAGATTTTCCGCAAAGATGACTAATATCGGGTGACGTTGTAATATGGCTGGAGTATAGGGAAGTCGTTCTCACACCAGGGAACTTCCTTGATGTGAGAATGAGTTTTGACTAACCACTATAGATAATTAGGGACTTATCTTTCGCGTGACTGTTTTTATTTGACGAGACATTTTCTCACGAACTTGCTTTGACACTTTTGTAACTTTCTTTTGTCTTAATTTATGCTACTCGCTTTTGTTCACGGCCTTGCTTGCGTAGATGTCCCTACTAACTTCTAACTGTTAACAACTAAATGTAACTCAAAAGCGAGATGGCGTTGATTTAATATCAAAGTCGCCAATATAAACATTTTTTGTATTCTCTTTCATATTTTTTTAACCTTCAATTGTTGTTATTGTCTTTGATTCTTACACATATAAGCACAATATTTCATAGTGATCAATTTACACGTGAAAGCATAATAAATTAACAAACTCACTTTCACATTTGTAATCTCATTGAGGATATATAATATGTTATCTGTCAAAGAAGTTATACATAGAAACTTAAGTAAGTAAATGCACATGACATGATTTTCAATATTTCAGGCTACCCTGCTGTGTGCGGGATACAGCGTGAAGCTGTTTTTTTTAATTATTATAAATATTACTTAAATGCTTTTATAGCAAGCAAGGGTATGTTACTGCTATTGTACAATAATATTTAATTTACTAATAGATTACGATGAAATATTTTGTTAAATACATAAACGTTGTTTAGTACGTACAGGGTACAGTAAAAAATATGACATCAGAGAGTGTTAGGGACGTCTTCATTAAGTAGTCGGCGTGTTTTTTCTAGTATCAGGCTGACAGCAGCAGCGGGGGCGGACCCGGACGAGATAAACTATCTTATCTCCCGTTTGTCCGAAAAAAAGCTCAATCAATATTTTTGTATGGTAATGGTGTATTCGTTATTGAAAATAAAATATATTTTTTGTTATATCTGTGATATTATACATATTTTTGTTTTATTGCTATCGTAAAAATGTGTCTATGTACACTTGATAAGGTTAAATGATAATAGACACCATTCATATTTATGGTATATTTTATTGGACGCCTGTTGTGACTCTATAAATGGCCTAATGGATGTTGATTGCTTCACAATGCGCATGAGTGTTATCGGTCTCTCAGCCGGAGCTCGATGCTCTCTTTCAATTTATATCAAACACGACGTATTGAAACAAACGAAAACCGAACGAAAATATGTATATTATATACCTAGCAAATTCTAGAAGAAAATATTTCTAATAAATTAATAATGAAATAATAATCTCACCATATGACAGGTTTCCTCCATTTTCCCGCGCACAGAACCAACGCAATGAAAAATATTAACAATTCAAGATATATTAGCGTTCGCGTTGCTCGACTGCAATTGCATTAGGATTCGAAATAAAAATAAACGGCATAGAGCAATAAAACCGCGCGTTATCACCGCGATATGTACAATTAAATAGAAAATTTGATTTAAAATGTCGCTGGAACAGAACGACCGTGCGGTGCGAAGTACGAGCGTATTGTGAACGAATGCGTTGTCGACTCTTCGTGGCCGAGACCGAGGAGTGAGGCACGCTCGGCCGTGTGACGACCGCTCGAGCACACAGTGCACGCCGGCGGCGGGCGGGCGGTTATAACAGGGCCGAATGGGGCGGTGCCGATAAAAAACTTGATAATATATCATTACATACATATTAAATACTGCACTTTACGTATCCTTTATGAGTTAAATGACTAACATCTGTTATGGAGCCTGGTTTTTTCTCTTATCTGAGCGGATGCATTGCGACTAAAAAATTCTATGTTATATTATCAATGTTTTCTTAATATTATTGAAATATAATATAAATGTTTATAATAATAGTTGTTAAATGTTGTATTTCGAATGTGAAATAATGAAATCGATAGTACGTGCATGTTTCGTAATCCTATTTACCGTGCGATAGCGTGTGACTCAGTATCGGAATATAATATGGTTTAGCACTTGTAAGTTTTGCCGAATTGTGGCTTCATAATACTGTTTATCTGATATATAATAAACATTTGGTGTTTTGTAAATTTTACTTTTAGTTACTATTAGGCGGTAATATTTTATAATTAGCTAGTATTTTTTTTAAAGTGTCCTTAAATATGTTGATTTTGATATAGAGATTATTCCAAAAAAATGTCATCGTGGGGCAGTATAAAATATACCAAAATGTACCTTTGAGAATAGGACAATTATATTTTTAAAATATTATTTTAATTATTTTGCTTGATCTGGTTCGAAAAAATGCAGTTTTGCTTCTCAACCAGCAGTATCTCTATCAAATACTTATACTGGTACTTATATATATTATAATATTCAAATACTTGTACAAAATTGCGATAATTCATTTACTACTTATTTAATGAATGTCAGCAGTGATTTCATATATGCTTATGTAAATATTTACATAAATATTTATTAAATCACTGCTAATATACACAAAATTATATGTATTCCCAAAATATTTCTTAAACATAAATATAATTACGTTTGCGAGTTTTCTCACTAGATGCTCCTGTAAATATTACCTGAAACAAATAAAATTATAATTAATACTTTTACTGATATGTATTGTATATTGAAATATTAGTTGATGTTCTGCTAATATATGTATACATATGATATTCAAATTCAATCTAATCTATTCTGATATTGGTATTGAATAAGGAAAGTTTTTCGATAACTCTACCAAAAATTAAAGTTGCAAATATTAAGAGCACGTACCTCTATTTATTTATATGAAGTTAATGTGGCTTAAGAAAACTATAATACCAATGGCTATGTTGCTGGGCTGTTCAAAGCGATGTAGGGTTTAAATAAAAAAAATAAAAGCTCTACATAACCGCAGATTTTTTTCCAACCATCCAATAAACGAGTAATAAATCGTCAAATGTCGATACAGGTGGCGATGTGTCCCGCGTTAGCCGTGTTAAGATTGCGTCTATAAATAACTAAGCAAGTATTTATGCGACAAGACGTCTACACTGTGTGATCGTCTGAGAGTGATTGCCATCTATATGAGAGTCTCAATAGGTGGCGTAAATCGTATAATTTTATATCAATAAATAAAAATATTTATTAGAATTTTAGAATAAAAATGTGGATTTTTATAACAATGTTAATAACGATGGTTTAGAAAATGATATCAATATTAAAACAAAGACAAAAACATTGGCGAGGAGGAGTCGCTTTCAAACTTGTCAAATGTGACAGGAAAAAGGGCGGGAAAATGTCACCATAATGGATGTGTCAACGACATCGCGACAAAGCGAGGTCTATTGGCATGTAAGGGCTTAGACCGACGTTCGATGGTCTGAAAACGGTTTGATTCGTACAGGATTTTTAATTTTAACTAAATCGCAATAATTTCCAAAATAGGTAGCAATTTAAATGAAAGCACATTGCAAGCAAGAGACTTACAATGGAGTCGCCATAATCAGAATAATGAATGCGATCGCTCAACGCGATAGTCAATAAATACGGGGCCCGTAAACATGTCGAAACATGATAGATGATGAAAGCTTTGATATGATAAAATATGTATCTTCAACAGATACTGTATAGTTGTCGATGGTAGAGATTATATTTTTTAAAATAAAATCAATAAATTTGCAAGTGAAGAGATTGGAATATTAGCGAAATAAACTGTAGCAGATGGAAAAATAATTGGGTTGACATTTACCATCGGCTATATTGGTCGTTATCTGTAACCGCCCCCTGCGCTCCATTTCACTAGTAACCTGATAGGGGGCGACGTCGGGCGGCGCGACTACTCGCCTTATAATGGCCACCTCGGCCCCTTTTTTATTACTGACCCGCTAGTAAACAGATCATTCGGGTTTGTGGTGTTATAAAAACGAAATTAACTCGGTCCGGTAGATGTCCTGATGTCGACTAATCCAAGTATTGGTACTAACGTGAAATCGCCATCGGATCATGCACATTTTTTAACATTAAAAGTGCGTTAAAAAACCACATCACACACATCCATATAAAAAAGTTTAAATTTTTCTTTATAATTTTAATTATATTTTATATATGTGTAATATAATTATATGATGTACGAATGTAGTTTCACATGTATATAAATAAATATGTTATAAAAACGTATATTCATTTAACTCATGTTTCTATAAAGATACTTGTACATTCGCGTGCAGCCGACATGATTCCGAGTGGAGCTTTGTGCAATGGAATATTGTGTTAATAGATTAATCCAATCAAAATATTAATTCCATAACGCAGTTCGCCCATATTTACATTTGAATTGTCTGATTCGTTCGTTGCATTTGGTTGACATTATTATTGATGACGGACATTGAGTTCACTCCCAGTTGAAACCCACTAGGTACTACAAATGAGAAAGAGTCACAGGAGCCAAGTAAATTATTTATGAGTAAAATTATAAGTAAATAATTACGTCTTGTATAGAATTTCTAATATTAATGTATTATTATCATCATCAGCTTCACGCTGTATCCCGCACATAGCAGGGCAGGCAGACGGAAGCCTTGTGTTAAGACACTCCGTTCCCCACTTTCTGCCGAATTCTGGAGGCATTGCGTCTTGAGTGGCAGAACTCAACGCCGCGCTTTGCCTCGACACCAGAGCGAAAAATTGAAATATAAATTTAAGTTCGAACTCACAACCAGTCGGTTTTACAGACACACTTTGTGCCCCTGCGCCACGACTGGCTTCATTATTATTAATGTAAATTGTAAATTATTATAATTCTTATTACGATCATTGGAAATCTAAGGGTGCGTGCTCTTTCCAGCTTGTTAAGGATTAAAGTGCCAGTTGTGCGTTTGTACTGTTGTTTTAGCATTTACAAATATCCCTCTATTGATTTCTATTCAACGTTTTCACTTTAAACACTATTATATCCCATAATTAACAATGAAACCATTGTAACAGACAAAAACGAATAAACTAGTATAAGTAAACGACTTTTAATTAAAACGTGGGGTAGCGATTGAGTTTTATATCTGGTCATATTTTCTTTGTCGCGCTGTCTGCTACATTAGATACCAAAAGCTAGGAACCGAGTGAGCGTTGGCCTTTTACACAAGACAATTGAGTCCATAAGAAACGACAATTGCGGTTTAGCACTGATGAAATGAGCCGGGAACATCGTGTTGCGGACTCAATATTTGCGGTGCAAGACGACCTTTACTGTGAAGATCAACACGTTTCGGAGGAATATAACAATTTTAGCCATCCTTATTGCAAGTTTAATGAAACGTTTTATATTTTCTGGGAAAACGAAGTAAGATACTTGTCATCTTCTTATTGTTACAGATGTTTTTCTTAAATCTTTATATTAAAAAATCAAAGGTCAAGTGCAAGCCGGACTTGCCCAATGAGGGTTCCGTAACAATTTTAGGATTATAGATCAACGGAAAGTATAACTTATAAAAGTTGATAAATTTAAAGTGTATGCATAAATTGCATTAATTTTATATGAAGTTAACTCAATTATAAGTTATAATAGTTTTTATCTGTAATATAAATAAAAAAATCTCTTTTTCCGTTTTCTTCTTTTATTTATACTGCAAGCGCAATGTACATAAAAAAAAATTGTACTGCAATGTTTCATAATTGTAGGTTTACGGGAACTAAAGTTGTTAAACTTAAGTTGCGGGCGTATGCACTCATTTTGTATGAAATTAACTAATAAACTACAAATATAAGATTCTGGTGATTTTTTCTAGGAAGTAGCTATAAAATGCAACAAAAAAGATGCTCATATCTTTTAATTGCGTTGACTTAGAAGCTTCTTTTCGTGTACTAAGAGATCGACGATCGAAGAGACCTAAATATACGATATTAAAGTGAGTTTGCTACTTCCCCGATTTTTTGAGAGAAATTATTTTGACAATTGGACAGACGGACAACAAAGTTATCCTATGAGAGTCCCGTTTTTGAGGTACCAAGCCCTTAAAATAAATAAAAGAATAAATAACTTATTACTTAGTGGTTAGCGAGTTCGAGTTCCGCTATATAAAATTTTTTACACGTTTTTTTAAATATTTTTTGAATTGTACGCTCGATATTCGGGTTATACCTAATATTTATATGTATTAATGAATACTACTATGTAATTTAAATTCACGCCACGAGGAGTTGTTGGGAAGCCTCTGACTATATAAACGCCGGTAGTAGATTCGATCTCGACTCAAGGAATACCATTTTTAAATCGGTGTTTTTTACTAATTTGACAAGACAAAGTCAAATTTGGCGTAGGCTTTTGCCACTCAGTATGTACCTAATGAAGAGGTTAGTGAAAAATTGAGTTTCCGAGAATCCTTTTGAAAAAAAAAATTACCAAAACTACGCGATAGTTTTATCTGATTATTAATAAAATATAAAATAACTAATAACAATTTTCTATAGATTTTTCTATTTATATTTATCTAGGTAGGTTAGGTAGGTTAGGTAGGTATTTAAATATTAGTTCCAAAATTTGAAGTAACGAAAAACGTTCCAAATTTAAAAATTTCACGTAAGCTAATGTACTAGCGATATGCCTGCATGTTACGGGTAACTCTATTCTTTCTTATTTGCCGTTATTTCGGCGACTAAGACATATTTCTCTACTAGCTCGAAAGGAAATAGATAACATTCAGTCATAAAAGTCTTTTGAATTTTCGATGGATTTTAACTTTTGAATAAATTTTCCATGCATAAGCTGGTTTCGTGATAAGTAGGTTGTATCCGTAGTCTGCCTGTATGCGCATTTATCATTGCAGGGTTCAAAGTTCGGATACAATAACGTTGTTAGTTGTGTATATTTTCGCTTCGCTTTTCACGATATATATGCAAGCGAAAGGAAGTAAAAATCGAAAGATAAATTATGACTTAAGCTAATGTACCTCTGTAAATATTACATTTTAAGTATAATAATGTTGCATTTGCATACTAAATGCGTATTTTATGAATATTGGAATCAACATTTTGAATATATTCAATGAATCTTTCTAATATTTATTAAAATAATGTCACAAATTTTTCTTTCTATGTTCTGCTATATGAAAAGTATAATATTTGACCAATAATTAGATTCTATTTTTAAAAATTATAAGGCGAGCAGTAATAAAATAGTAATTGTAGAATAATTATTGTGTGCAAGTCTAATAATTACTATAGAAAATCGAATAAGCTTAAAGTCGATATTGGAAATAGATTATATAAAAGTAAAATGAGAAATATACAAAACACGCAAACATAATAAATCAGAAACTGCAATAGAATCCCATTTCAAAGCCACTGTAATCGGATAAAAAAGATCATAAAGACGGGGAATTACAGTTATTTTTAAATTGCACCACGAAGTGCTGATGGAGAAACATTGAACCGCGCTTGGTCCTACTATAATTTATCAACTTAACCTCTTGTCGGGTTTTGTACTGGGAATTTTATAGAATTGTTGGACATTTAAAATTACAGCCGGTTAAAACTTCAGAGGGACTTAACTTTTCATTTTTAATTTACGGTCACATGTTACATCTAAATAAATGTTTTGTAAACCACGTTAATTAGATGAGGATATAAAAAAAGGTCCTATACAGAAAATGATATCATTTCGGATATAGGGCCACACTTTGTATTGTATTGTAATGTAGTCCAAAAAGCAACGTAATATATTGTTAACGTTAGTTTTTAGCCTCGACCACTAAGTTCTTCTTTTGACCTGTCGATATTAGTAGAATCGATGTTATTATGATAGCGGTTGACGTTGATGACAGTTGTTTTGTTTTGTTTTATTTCCTAATGCGCCTTTATTACTAGCAGAGTAAAAGTTTTGCGTTGCCTTTTAGAAAAATTGGTTATGATAGAATGTCGGCTGTCGAAAATATCTATTGTTATAATAATACGTACTAGTGGGTACTCTAAGAATATACAAATATATTATTTGTAGCTTCATGTTGTGTCCCGCACACAGCATGTTAGTCAGAAGGAACCTAGTTTTAAGACACCTCGTTCTCCATTTTCATGGAGGCATTACGTGTTGAACGGTGGAACTGAATTTTATTTTTTTTCTCCAGTAAAAATCAAACGTATAACCTGCCCCTGCGCCATATTACATAAAATTAAATTTTTATTTTACTAGCTGTGCTCTTATTTCCATATTATTTACAGTTACATCTCACTTAACTTCTGTGAAATGCCATTCTGCAAATACTGTAACAAAATAAATATTATAATAAAATACTAAAACACTATATGAAAAAGTTCAGTCAGCTTAGATATATTTTAAGATATAGGTTAAGGTTAAAATTTTCACTCGAGCTTGCAACCTTGAGCTTGAGTTCCCAAAGAACGCCGCGGATTTGATAGTGCTTTTCACCATTCAACTGTTTAGTTGCAAGTTGTACTCAGTTTTATTTTACACTCAATTTATCCCAAAACATTATCTAAATCGGATAACGTACGTTTGCCTTTATTTCCTTTGGGATTACATCTGGTTATTGGATTTTCGTGCTTTGGTTTTACTCCTTTTAAAGTTGTTTTAATGTATCTACTACATAAAATGCTTTAAATTATAACAAATGTATATTTATACATTTTAAACATATCAAAATTCTTCCACAGCGTATGCAAATAATGTGAAATTTCTTTATTAATAATGTAAATTTTCATATAAACGTTGAGTTAAAATAGTAGAATACGTTAAATAAGTATGAAATATATTTTAATTATTATGCATATATTACTGAATTTTATTAACCAGTTTTTGTGACATATCTAAAAGTACAGCCATTTCGTAATAAATGAAACAGGGGTTTGTTTGTGGCTACGTAATCGGGCTTCGGGCAGGATTTCAACCTCTCTAAACACTTTAATCGGGGCTTGTAATGTCCACTACTTTGCTTTACTTTATTTTTTCCTCTATATTTTTATTTCAGCTTCACGCTGTATCCAGCAAATAGCAGGGTAGGCTGAGGGAACCTAGGGTTAAGATACTACGTTCCCAATTGTATATGCGTATTCATTTTATTTTATATGTTTTTTAGGGTTCCGAACTTTTTAAGGAAAACATCTGATACTATGCTTTCGAAGGTCAACTATCGTAGACCCTGCATATTGCAATAATATTGCATGTAATTCGTTAATATAATAAGCCGTAAATGGGCAGACTCTACAGGTAGACTCGCTAAAGTGTTAAAAGTGTTAAACATATATTTATTTTAGAAAATTATACATGATATACTTTTCTAAAATAATTTTCTTTTTCCCAGATGGAAGTAACAACAAGCATATGTAATCTGTACCATAACGGCGTAATATTCTTATTTACTTTAAAAAGTAGTAATTATATAGTAGAACATTCTATATATAAAGGATATTTACATCAATCATCAATGAAATAGAAAATATTTATTTATTTTGTACCATATTTTCTGTGATATGGTCTTTTTAGTTACACAGAATTCCAATACGCACGTTTCACTGCAAAAAACAAACATATTTCATATAATATAATCGATCGATTCACATGTTAACATTAAATTTCGTTCTATATAAAAATAATAATTGTCGTAAACCATAAAAAGTGTAAAGACGCAATATTGAGCCGAGCGTAAAAACGTGGTTCATGTCTTAAAAAGCCTTTAAAAGTAGTATCAATCCAATTTCCCTATTGGCGTTCAGAGTGTCACCGCATAAAATAAAAACGTCTACGTTACAGCCTCCCTCCCTCCCTCCGCTGGCACTCCGCTGGCACTGTGGAGGAGGGCATAAAAATTCGTTAATAGCTCTATTTACTGCATTAGTAATATTATAAGGCGTTGAAGGCAATATTTACAAAAGCAATCGCTTATTAAATATTTATTTAGTACCTACGGTATTGTTCAATTTTATTGCTTTGACCGTTATTTCTAAATGTACGTGAATATGTAGGCGCAAGTTAATATTGGATATTTACTTTTTGTGTATTTTGTCACTTCAGATATTTGTGAAAAAGTGTTAATCTAGATTAAAAAATTATTCTAACAAACATAAAATTGATGGGTAGTTTTAATATTTTATATGTAAAAGTTTACCTAAGGTCACCACCAAATGTCATGTAATGTTGTATAACTAAATTTATATCACTATCCACGCTGTATGTCGAGAGGGAGCCTAATGTTAACACGCTAAGCTCCCAAATTCCGCCGAATTCTGAAGGCATTGTGTTAGCGGAACTCGACGCCGCACTTTGCTTCGACACCAGAGCGAAATAAAATAAATCTCAGCTTCATATTGTATCCCGCACACCGCATGGTAGGCAGAGGGAACCTTGTGTTAAGACACTCCGTTCCCCACTTTCATTTCATCAAGTGGGTGTGTAACCCACAACCAGTCGCGTTTACAGTCACACGCTTGGCATCCTAGTATTAAAATACATTTTAACTTAAGGCAAACTTTAGAAATTAATAAAATAATTTCAAAAATTTTACCTTGACTAGCATGCAGAACTAATAAACCAATTTAATAAATGTTCGTTTACATCCTGATTACGGCGGATAATGCTCCTCTAAAAGGATTACGCCTTCGTGAACAATACAAGCGATTATCTCAGTGAATGCTTGTCAGCGACATCAGGCCTAGAGTTATTGTAATATGTAAACGAGCCCGCCTACTAAAATTATCTCAGATTTAAATGTTCTTGTCGATTTCAAACGCTCTGTAACTTGAATGTTTGTTGTTGTAATTGCTAATTTATTTTGGGATGTTATACGTTTGTTAGGTGTGTTTGATATCATTTTCCACGACGTACCTTATATAGAGAATAATGGAAACCATTTTTTTTCCTGTATAAAAAATATAAAATACACAAAAAATATGTGAATATCCAACATTCATCCCCACTAGGTTTTTATGCAGACCTTATCAAATGTTTTTTTTTTGTCAGCTTCACGCTGTATCCCGCACACAGCAGGGTAGGCAGAGGGAACCTAGTGTTAAGAAACTCCGTTCCCCACTTTCCGCCGAACTCTGGAGGCATTGCGTGCTGTGTGGCAGAACTCGACGCTGCGCTTTGCCTCGACACCAGAGCGAAGAAATGAAAATAATATAAATGTAAATAAATACTTCACTTCACTTCCTAGAGAGAGATATATATATATATATATATATATATATATATATATATATATATATATATATAATAACATATTTTTAGAATTACTATTCTGATATACGCAATGAACAAAGCCTACATGAGTCAGCTATGGTTCTGCCATTTTTCAAATAAAAAAAAACGTTTATACAGCAAATAAATGTTTTATTCTTGTATCATGCATGACAAACAAGAAACGGCAAAAATTGGTGGTTATTTTCAGAAAAATTATGTACAATGTAATAATGTACAATGTAGATTCCGGAACCTACTACACAACTACAAGCAAAAATGTTGAAATATTTATATATTAAAGATAAAATTTCGATTAATTCAATACTTGTAGTATTCATATTTTGACCACTATCTAAAAACATTAAAGTTACTAGCTGTTATAACCAACAACCTACGGCCTTAGAAAATATGCTGAAAATATTCACGTAATTTCCCTATGCTACGACTTACAATCACCAACATACAATCATATTTTTATTCAATGCTAAGACATAACTTAGGGGAGATAAGTAATTAGAAAACTTTGATATGAAACGTCTGCGGCAAAGATAAAAAAAAAGGAATAAAAGAAAAGAATCCCTGACGATTTGGATTCGAGGAGCTGAGTGGAGGGCGGCTGTACGCTCAGTGGCTGGCGACTTTAACGGACCGTGACAATCGCTTCCATGCTAAATGTCATGGTAGCCATTGTTCAGGCCCCCCCCGCTCCCCTCGCCCCCCCCCCCGGAGCTCCACGACGCGTTGGCATTTATACCCCACGCCCTTACCGAGGAGTAATGAAAAATGTACGGTTCCTCTTATTGATTATAGTTTTCACTAGCGTGCCGTAGCTTTTAATAGGTTATTATATGAGTAACTTAGAAATTAGTAGTACAACGGGGTAATTTTAATTTAAAACATCAATTTAAATAAATAATGTTCTCGTCATTAACTAAGCAAAATTATAAATGACAATAGAATAGTGAACTTAGCGAGTTGGAGCGAAAATATAGGGGAAGAGGGGTGGGTGGACGTTAACTTAATATGGCGAGGCATCACGGCAATTTGTTCGAGACGAACATCCAGCTGCCTGAGTGCTGGCAAGCAGGGCTGCGTCTCGACATTTAGATATTACAGGTTTTCTTCAAAAATCGTCATATGTTAGTTATTATTTTTTCATTAAATTTCAAATATATACTATATATATAACAACATAATTTTGTTTTAATTTATATACATATATAAAAAATATATATATTATTTACTGTCTTTACAACCCTACCCCAAATTTACATGCTATCGAATGAAATCACGCGAAAAGTCATTATAGATCGCTAAGATTTAAACCTGCATATACCTACCTACGAGAACCCTCCCCTACCCTTCGCGATGGTGAGGCCCAGCTCGCGTACATCATTACGTTGCTCACACTCTGCGTAAATTTCATTAAGAACCCATATAGATTGCACAGTCTTTAGTCAAATGAGTCTCCTAACTCGATATCTACTTGAAAATGTCATTTAATATAAAGTGTAAAGAGAAATGTATTAAATTTATGTAATTTATATGATGAAAAAATTGTGACCTTGGTAATTTATAAAGAGTCGTGCTCCTGAAAATAAGGCTTATAATTTGTATAATCCAAAAATATTGGGAAAAAATAATATCTGTTTCATATAGCGATATAGTATCTATGTATACACGCTCTTATATATGCTTATACATAGATATAATTATATTATTGTACATATTTCCATATATATGTGCATATATGAAATTCAAATGAGCGTAAACCATTTTATAACGTCACAGAAAACAGTAAATTTCATAAAATATTCAACATTCTACTAGCTTTTTGGATATTATTAATTTGCTGTAAACATGTAGTCGTATGTACACGAGATTCGCGTCACGGGTATGAGTAATGCCACACCCACGTAAACTTCATTAAGAGGCTCAGTGACCTGCACCGTGTTTGTTATTTACAAAGCTGGCTCCACTATAAGTCATTTTTGTCGAGAATATTTTATATAATACAATTTAATTTGACTTCTCCATCCTTTATTCAATAATTAATATCGTTGTCTACGAAGAAATATTGTATACTCACAAAATTATAACATATATGACGAGGATTCAATTTCAAGTTAGCGAGTTTTATTACGTTTTGAATTATTATAAAAAATATATTTAATGTAGTAGAATATTATTTTGAACGAAGCCTTTTAACACAAATAAATATAACAAACGTATAAAAATATAGATAATATTTTATTGCATAAAATATTTTAGATATATAATAAAAAATAATAGATCAACCCGTTTCACTGGCTATTTACCTATGATACTGACGTGAAGACAATGGTCCCAACAAAGATCAGGGAGTCTATAAAACTGTATTTGCGAAGAAATTTAATAAAGCGGAAGTGGACGACCGTTACGGCGCCCATGCAGCCTTTACATAGTCGTAGGAGGCCCTTGAATTGTACCACCCTAGTTCATATAGACAATTCTTTTGTCGGCACATTACAGTATGCAATAAGTATATATAATACATTCTTTAAATAAAATAATTGAATATAAAGCCAAAGTACAATAAAAAATATGTTATTATACGTTTTAATGAATATATTGAAAACAAAATGTAACTGGAAACGCGACTGGTTGTGGGTTCGATCGCCACTCGAGGAAATGATATTTACTTAAATTTATTTTTCCATTTCTTTGCTCTGGTGTCGAAGCAAAGCGCGGCGTTCAGTCCTGCCACCAATGAATTCGGCAAAATTTGGGAAATGGAGTGTCTTAACAGTAGGTTCTTTCTGCCTACCCTGCTGTGGTCGGGATACAGCGTTGAGCTGATTTGATTGTAATTTTAACAATTAACAAACTATTTGATTTACAAGCTTTAAAATATATATATTTTTTTAGAAAACGTTTTAGTCCTTGAACGGTTTCCAAGAGGCGTTCAAATACTAATAAATAATGTATATAATTTGTTTTTTATATGTTTTCAAAAAAAGTATTTCTCTGTCCTAGGTGAATAACAGTTTAAAATTGATAAATATACTAAAATATATATTATTTACTTAAATACAAGTAACGTAAACCATACGTATACAATTCCGTAGCACATGCGTAGCTCTATAAGTAGCGGTCTACGCATCTTAAGAACTTAACGATTAGAAGCGTCGTAGAAGCAAATCGCGCGTTTCTCTTTTTAACGCTATATATAAATAATTTCAGTTTCGCCTTATCTTTATAATTAGTATTTATATATAATACTTAATTTAGTAGTGATGCATATTATTATTTTTTAACTCTGGATATATTTTTTATTAATAACTTCTGTAACAAGACAACTTCTAAATTGTTTCACAAATTTTACAATAAAACTAATTTAAAATAGTGTGCAATTTTCCTTTATTTCGTTTCGTTTATTTTGTAATCATGTTTTGTGAACTAAAACCTATAATACCATTCAAACAATATTTAAATATCTGTACATAAATGTTTACTTTAAACAAAGAATTACACAGACATGTTTCCGTTTTTGTTTTTCAATGAATATTTTATATTAAAATAATGATATTATATATAAGCCCGGCAGGTTGTACTGGCGCCGACGCGTCGCCCTACTTGTTGCGCGACGATATTCATTTTATTATTTATACATGTATACAGACTAAATATCAACTTTGGAGTTTCTTATTTATCTATGGTTCATTGATTTACTGTCTATATTTCGCTTCAAATAAAATTTGTATAAAAAAATGCACTATTGCAAAAAATATATAGTGTTACTGACAAATAAATATAAATTTTCTTAATTATTAAATAATCATAATTATTATATATAAAATAATAAATACAATTGTATGAAATATACTCTATAATATATTACCTTAATCCAAAAAAAAAATTATATAAGGACATTCGAGTTAATTGTGTAGTGCTAACAGTGCTATACAGACTGATCAGATATCCGATTTATTCCAAGTCTGGCGGCCGGAGACCATCGAAACTGGCGCAAGAGGGGAAGACGTGTAATTTACGCCTTTGCTCATCATGACCAGATTGAAATTCCTCCCAGCGCCCCGGCCGGCTGGCGGGCGCCTCACTTGTTGCTCGAAACGTCACAACTGCCCTTACGTGATCATATTATTTGACACTACTTCATTTATCTGTATTAGTATTATTAAATATGTGCTATCGGTAAGTAATCTAATAGCTTATCTTATCGTCGATTTTGTTTTATTGCTGTTTATAAGCAGTATGGGCGATGTTTGATTGTTTTTTAACTTTATTATAAATATCAGCTTCATACTGGTTCTGCATACAGCAAGGTGGGCAGGGAGAACCTAGTGTTAAGATACTCCGTTACCCACTTTTCGCTGAATTTGTCGAGGCATTGCGTGTTGAGTGGCGGAACTCAACGCCAGGCTTTTGCCTTGTTGCCTGATATTTTTGATACTAAACATTCTTTATGTATCTATTGAATTTTAATTAGTATATATATATAATATTGTATGTGTTGTATGAATATAATATGTAATAATTAAAATAACATCATGTTTGTTAATATAGAAAATATGTTTAATTTTAAATTAGACATTATATTGTTGGAAAATGTGAAAGTTCTAGAAGCGGTGTCAAGAGGATTCGTCTATTATTTTACTAAAAGTAAAATATTGTAATAAAAAAACTTTCGCAAATATTTTATAAAGTGTACCACAGTGCACAGCTCGGGTAGTAATACCTTACCTTAATAATACCGCGCTTATAACATAATAATAGAGGCCAGTCGTGGCGCAGCGGCACGAAGTGTGACTGTAAAACCGACTGGTTGTGGGTTCGATCCCCACTCGAGGAGATGAAATATTTACTTTTCCAGAATTAGGTAGAAATTGGGGAACGGAGTGTCTTACACTAGGTTCCCTCTGCCTACTCTGTTGTATGCAGGATACAGCGTGAAGCTGATTAAATTTTTTATTTATAACATAATATACTAAGACATAAACAACATATTGCAGAAGCATTTTATAATGAAAATTGAATTCGTAATTACAAAAATGTTACAACAATCAAAGTGTTGTTTTTATATTGGAATGATTTTATGAATTATGGAATGATTTTATGATGAATCACACAAAGTAAATTTCTCAATTAAAATATTTTCATTAAACGGAACGTAGGGGGAACGTAGGGGGAACGTAGGGGAATATATTATCGTACTTGAAATGATATTGTGATATTTTAACCGAAAACGTGTTTCTCAGCTCATTGTGGCGACGAGGTTTCGAGATATATTGCTGTGTTATAGACATGAATAATTCAGTTTGTATTGGTGCGTCGATTCGATAGACGATAAAATTATTAGATTTTTATCGACGCTAAGGAATGATTCTGTATGTCTTCACGTGAAAAGTTATATGATAATGTTTACCATCAGACAGAATATGTATTATTAAATAGTAATGATAAATAATCTCTTTATCTTCCATTATAGTAATAATGGAAGATAAAGAGATTTATCAATGTAATAATAGCATAATTGTTATAAATAAACTTTTATTTGTAAGAAAATACATGATATAGGTATTTTTAAAGTGTTATCCCACACTTAGGAAAGAAAAATACTTATTTAGAAAACGTATAAACTGAACCCGCAAAATATATCGAAAATATATCGGTTCTAGTCCCGCTACGTTTAAATTTTTATATGTTTTCTAAATAAGTATGATATAGTTATTTTGTGTATAGTGTTAGGGCGAGGATAGCCTGTCCCTAATTGGCTTCATTCTATTAAGAAATGTGGTTTAGATTTGTCGCCGCAGTACCGGCCACGGCGGCGATGATGAATGATACAATGTTCACATATTACTAATTAATTACTGCTTACTACTACTGCAATTAATAGTTGGATGCAGTTGACTGCTGACACGACGGGCGTCGTCGCATGTGCCGTCTCTTGTTCCAGAATTAATTAAAGAAGCCTTTTAGTCCGTATGGTACTTTTTAATACTTTAGCTCTTATAAGTGCTCAACTTATCACATTACTACATAATAAGTATATTGATATATTTGTATACGTTTATGAAATGCTTTTCAAATATATTTTTTACATCAACTATTAAGAGTTTTGAATATAGACTCAGTGTAAATAGTAGTTTATAAATAAAACCAGTTCAGCTCTTCTAACAGTTATATGGTGTACTCATAAAAGAAAAAAAGTAATACTATATCATAAAGATGGAAATCTGGTGGAAAAAGAGAAAAACACAAGGATATCTGAGGGCAACGATGCCTCGAGCGGGCACTTAGCGCTAGCTATTAGGGAGTCGTGACCGCCAGCGCGACGAACGACGAAAACTATAAAACCTTTAAAGTAACGTTTCAGCAGCCGTAAAGAGCGAGATCTGTTGACAATGTCGTCCGAACTCCCATAAAACGTATGCATCTCTGCAGTAAAACTTAACGGCACTATGATTAAACTTATCTGCCAATTTCAAAACACGACCTCGGCTAATAAGCCTCCATAATCTTTTTTGTCTTTTCCAGATTTCTTTTTCGTGTGTGAAGTGTCTTTCTGGCACGACGCCGAGCTCTCTAATACAAGATTGTTCCCCTAATACGATATTTACTTTTGATGCTTCTAAGTCACATATGCGGTATGACATATGTATGTGATGGTGTTGACCCAGTTCACCACAACTGGTCCGTTTCTGGTGATTTCATTGATGTAATGCTTTCACATAACAGTGAATAAAAGAAGAGTTTTAACGATTCTGTCTGATGCTCTAATCTTTACGAGACACGAAATGTCGTAGTGCGTTATAGCGCTGGTCGTATAAAAAGGGGAGGACTCTCAAAACGCTTTACAAGTACTGGAAGGATGTTATAAAGGTTTTACGGTCGCTTTCCGTCAGCGAGCGTTGCAACGGTCTTAATGGATGACCTAAGTGCATACGAACATTCATGGCACTGGTGAGAAATCATTATGTTCGAGCATTAAATATCAGCACTGATTTAAAAGGATATATCGTTAACTAAAGCATATACGTACATTGAATAATAAAACTGGAGATATACGAATGACTTCCATCTTTAGTAAATAACAAATACGACGCCAAGTATAAAATTTAACAAAAAACAGAAGTAAAATAATTTTATCAAAAGTATTCGAAAGTTCATTTGCTCAGTTCATAGGTTTGGTTTACTTTACGTTAAAACGTTTGTCTTGGATGATTCATCACATCGCCTATAATGAAGGAATTCCTTTCACTAAACAAATTTCACATCAATTAGTAATTCGAGACGTTACGGGATTCTGGAAGTATTACCATTATTTATTGAGAAAAGTATTGCGGAAAAATTTATAGGTTTACTAAATATTGAGTAAAATAACATTTATACACTAAGCCACAGAAAATATTTACATATATAATATAATATGTCTTACTACAATTATTTTTTCAATGATATAAACTTTTTATTTTAACATAAATATTAAATTAAATTTCATCTACTAGTTAATATATGTAAATTTAGAAATGAAAAATTATATAGCTATAATTTGTAAATTCTAAATGTCTTGTCCCGGTATGGTTCACTAGGTCATTGTACCAGGGAAAAGCCAGGTGGATACGTGAATAGGCTGTACATAGGGAGTGCTAGGCAGACAGACGTCGGCGTGCTTGTTTTAGCGTCTGATCGATACGCCCGGCCCACTGCGCCCTACTTCGCTGGTGGCCACACCATTCTATTTTCTTCTGCCCTTTATTTGAATATGACGATGAATAACCACTTCATACGAAGATTTATTGAGAATGTAGCTTTATAAAGATATTTTAATTCACAAATGGTTTGGTATTGGACTCTTTTCGATAAATGTTCATTGAATAAAAACTTAAGCAATTTCAAAATTTCATATACACCCGATTGAGTATTAAATTATTATAATTTTAATAGTATAATTGATAAAATTTAAAATATATGCTATAAATATATTTGTGTGAGATTAAATAATAAAATATCTGAATTATATAATAAGCATGTTCTTTTTTTATTTTTAAAGCAAAAATCTTCTGAACGACCGTAGCTTAGAACATGTCTCAGTAAAAAGACTTACTAACTTGACAAACGAAGTTCACGCAATATTCGTAACGTGATGTGACATACGATGTGAATATAAACTAGTTGTTGGCCAACAACATATATTTTCATCTCATTGTTTCCATAACTTTATGTAGACGATGTTGACGATGTTGACGATGTAGACAATGTTGACGATGTTGACGATGTTGACTGAGTGTAATTGAAGTCACATTAACTTGGAATGTATGATTGTTACAATCATAGATTACATTATGTTAGCAGCTTCACGCTGTATCCCGCACACAGCAGGGTAGGCAGATGGAACCTACTTTTAAGACACTCTGTTCCCCACTTTCTGCCTAATTCTGGAGGAATTGCGTGTTGAATGGCAGAACTCGACGCCGCTCTATGCCTCGACACCAGAATGAAGAAATGGAAATATAAATTTAAGTAAATATTTCATCTCCTCGAGTGGGGATCGAACCCACAACCAGTCGGTTTTACAGTCAAACCTCGTGCCGCTGCGAGACGCCGGCCTATGCCTGGCCTGGACATTAATAACATTATGTTAAGTTACATTATTGATTTTCTGCCTCTTAGACTATATAAACAATTTAATAATATATATATAAATGTAGAAAATTCGGTGATTATTTTAAAAATAAATTACATTTTTGTATTACATAAAATATAATTTGAATATAATATCGTCGTAGTGGTTTAGAAGGAGTATGAGAGAAGTAGAAAGTTACAATTGACTTTAATATAAGCAAACGTAAGTAAGTACTATAATCGTATTTAAAAGTTTTAATTTTTTATAAATATGAATAGTATGTAAAAAGCTATTACGAAACAAGATCATAATTTTTAAGTAAAGCAAAGGATTTTCTGGTTTTCTTTCCCCCACAGAAAGTGCGTTGCTACATTTTACGGTAAATTATTTTTTTTATGAACAAACAGGTGTGTTAGTCAACAAGTTGTGTTGTTTGTGGTCGGCCGTGCTCTGGGGCTCTATTCGCAAGGGTATTAAAAGGTTTCACTTCAGAGAAAAAGTTTTGTAATTAAAGGACATCAAAGAACCTCAGCTATGGGGTTACACTTTGGATCGTTATTCAAAACAGCTGTAGCCGAGATAAGGGATCTTTGGCGCCATTTTAATGAAAGTTTATTTGTTAACTGCGACAACAAGTTTTATTGAATACACGACAACATTTACTAAGTGAGGCTCGGGTTTCCGTTTGTCTGTCATTATTTTAAATTGATACAGCCACTGTTACTTTTATGTTTTATTAATTGAACAAATACTAAATGATTAGGGGTAAGTGAGTTGTTTCAAAGTGTTTAAGATGTTGATGTCGATGTTATTTATATACGTCTACAGTACTGTATAGTTTGTTCTATTCTTCGTTTGCGTTGTGTTTAGTATAAATTAATATCAAATTCTAGTTTATGATAAAGTGACAAAAAATAATAACATTTTTTTTAAATTACAGCAATAAAAATATATCAGGGCTTTTTAATTTCATCTTTCATATTTAGTAGTGTATGCTGGCAGCTCTACACATTTAATAAATAAATGCATAGTAAATATAATCATTCACCCAGCAAGAATCGAACCCACAACCACTTTATTTACATTCAGATTATGCCATAATAGAGTCAAGTTTAACAAAATAAAATATAAAATGACAATAATTACAACTTCAAGCTTAAACGTACGCTATTACAGTAATCAACTCCCCAGGGTCTAACAATCGATTGGTCTCAGGCTAGTAGACATTAAAAGATAATTAAGACTCCACAGCTAAATGAATTTGTCACCTCCTGTGCAAGTAATTAAATAAGTATATACTGGCTTCTATCAGGCGATAGGACAAGGAGAAGATATGGAGAGTTTAGTCCTTCACGTGTTTTTAATCAGGGAATTAATCAATCAAGATAACTCGGGTCATTTCGTGGTGTGTGGATAAAATTAAGATGAATATATAGATAATAATCATTATTTAATGATTGAGGCCAGTCGTGGCGCTGGGGCATAAAGTGTGATTGTAAACACGACTGGTTGAGGGTTCGATCCTCTCTCGAGGATTTGAAATATTTATTTAAATGTATATTTTCATTTCTTCGCTCTGGTGTAGAGGCAAATCTCTGGTGTTGAGTTCTGCCGCTCAACACGCAAGGTTCCCTCTGCCTGTCATAATATATGGGGGATACAGCGTATCTACATAAAAAAATAATTGTTCAGCCGTATGTTAAATCTAATAACATAATAAATTATTATTAAACAGAAACATTAATAAAATATTGTAACACAGGTATATTATAAATAAATAAACAGACAGAATACAATTTTGTTTGAAATTTAATATTTTCTATATAATTATTGTAGTAAAAGTAAAAATTCTGTACGGCGTGTAAATCGCGTTTGCAGCTAAGTAACCGGAGGCAAATAATCCTATTTTCATTTCGTGCGTCATGTTTTTATAGGATTAAGTTACAAAAGCCACTACCTCATCCGTTTATGCGCTTTGCGTTCCATCAACTTTTTAAAAGACCTACTCTGTCTCCGACAAACAATTTAACAGCACAACTTTGCGAAATAGACTTTTTGGTGGAGATTTGTTATTCACTGAAAAGTTTTAAGTGGCTGTGGAACATCATTGTGAAAGAATTAACCAGAGATATTGTTAAAGGCGTTTTGTTTTATACTTAAAGTTTACGATATATGAAACGAAGTGACATCTCTCTCTCTCTCTCTCTCTCATTTTTGAAATAAAGCAAGTAGGGATTGATGTCGCCGATATTTTTTTTTTGAGATATGAGGATGGTCAAATGGAGTTGACGGTCTAATATACCATACTTGCTCCTATATACACATATTTCAGTAAAATTTGTAATTTAATAAAATTTCTCATAATAAAAGTACCGTTTAAAAATAATTTGTAAAATTTTAAACTCGATCTCGATAATGTCTTTTAAGGGAAATACAAGGTCAATTTACCGAGTAAGCTTTCGTTTTAACTTTGTTTAATAGCAGTTTAGGGTTAGTTTAATATAATATTATTAAGGCTATCTTGGTTACGATAAGAGCAGTGGGTATAAGCACCCTGGTGAGTGCAGTCGCTCCGTCGTAGCCCCCCATAACGCGCAGCGGGTCGTCATACCCCGATATGCTTTTACCAAGTTTCTTTTAAAAAGAACAATATTAACCGCTTTTTAAGATCGTCTAACCTTTTAAGTGCCCTAAAACTTGTTTTGCTATATATTTCTATATTTGACGTTTACTCATAAGAGTATAGCAGAATAGATAGAGGGAACCTAGTGTAAAGACGCTGTGTTTCGCATTTTCCATCGAATTTTTCGAAATACCTACTGCGTGTTGAGTGGTGAAACTTAACGCCGGACATGCCTTGGTACTAGAGCGAAGAAAAGAAAATATAAATAAATAATAATTCATTCCCACGAGAGTGCTCAAAATCGTCGCATTACATTCACTCTGCCTACCCTGCTATATGCGGGATACAACGTGAATATCATTTATTTACTTATTTAGAAAACGTATAAAATTTTTAATGTAGCGGGACTCGAACCCGCGCCATCTGGAAACCGACCAGACGTTCTGACCACTAAGCCATACGTTCTCATCAAGCTACGTCGAAATTACTACGATGCTAACAACAAGCGTATAAAAATTTGCAATGCAACCTACACATATCGTTTCATAGTCAAGTTTAATATAAAAAATATATAGACACGATATCATTATACTAATATAAGGAACGAATTTAATAGTATGTGAAGAGTAAAATAAACGTCACTAAAGTGGCTCGTTAGTTTTAGGTACGGCATACCTAATTGTGATAACTAGGTTTCATGTCCGAGAACTCCTGTACGTAAAATGTAATCTAATTATTTTATAAGCGACAGAACAGAGAGAGGTGGAATACAGGTAATTGTTAACTCGCCTTCGTTTTATGTGTGTGGCAAATATATATAATAGAACATGGTAATGTGATTGCTCTTTGCAGCTAACGTTGAAATAATATATATTCAATATAATGTTATGTAGAAAAAGATAATGAGAACAGTCGTGGCGCAGGGTTCTATCCCCACTCGAGGAAATGAGGTATTTATTAACATTTATATTTTTATTTCTTCGCTCTGGTGTCGAGGCAAACAACGGCGTTGAGTTCCGCCACTCAACTCGTTTTCACACTAGGTTCCCTCTGTCTACCTTGTCTGCTTAGAAAAAAGAATTGGGTATAGCACATTTAGACGACGTTGATAACTAATGTGATAGTTGTGGGTTCGATTCCAGTTCAGAGAATGAATCATATTTGGCGTTAAGTCACACGACCATTCTAAATTCACTATATAAAAAGTATATTATATATACACAGCAGATAAATATGTAGAAAGAATTAGTTTATTAAAGATCAATATCGATGTTTAATTTATTTAGGAATTGAACCCGCCAATTCCCTTAAGGCAAAAAGTTTTATTTCCAACGCTTCTAACTTAATTATTATTTACTGATATTTTAATCTATTTTTATATCTTTGTGAAAAATATTTTTTTTGTTATGAATTATGAATAATAAATTTTCTATCACTAGTGATTGTGATGTGATGATTGAATAAAAAACTGTTTTCATTAATTTTGCAATAATTGTAGTTTAAAAGAATTAAACTAAAACTATCGAAAAATTAAATAATTTGGTCATAATTAAATTTATAGCTCATTAAGAAATTGTATGTTTTAATTTAATTTAGCCATAATTTTAGTTTATTTTTTAAACATGATCGCCAATAAAAATAATTTTACTATCTAAATTTTATTTTCATACGATGCAAACTAATATTAAATGAAATCAGGTTCACGCTGTATCCCGTACAAAGTAGGGTAGGTAGGTCTCTGCCTCTGCACCAAGACTGGCCTCAACTGCGAACTAATATAATTATTGTATTACTATACGGATTTTTTTTCTGTTCAATTAGACGATCTGCACACTCCCTATATTTTTGCGCCGCCGTTGGCTGTTCCCGCCGCCACTATGTTGCGGCGTCTAATTACAAACGTTGAATAGGACTTTTTGTTCATCTAGATTATCTCTAGCCCACCGTTACTCTTTCCAAATGAAAAATAAAACTTACATTATTTATTAGAACAAAATATTATAATTATATAATTGACTTTAGTAATAAAATATTTGACATATGCATGTGACATTTACCGTGAAATATGGATTTTTATTAGGCTATCAGCGCTACATAGAGCAGTATCCTATTTTAAATGCATAGCGTAATGATGTCAGCTATTCGTTGGGCTTCGTCAGCGCTCGGCTCGACAGGCACTCGACTCGACTCGACTCGAGCTTAAGGCTCGAGCTAACCCGCGGCCTGAGAGTGCTGGCGCGGCGGAAGCAAGCCCTTACGTGCTCGTCGCGACGACACGCCGCCTTTGTCCACCCACTAGGCTTATTTGCTGAACAATGAAAAAGACGAAAGCCTCCGACGTATTTCAGTATTAAACTTCGCGTAAAAAGTATTTAGACGGAAAATATGTCACGATCCCAATAAAATGATATCGCCTTCCGTCACTTTCGAAATTCATTATGTTGATCGATGAATAGCTATTATAAGATTGAAGTATTCTTTATGAAATTTTTCTTTTCGCTTTAAAAACGATTTTTTTCATGATTTTTACGTTTTAATTTATGATATGCTTTAAATCAATTTTCTATGTAAAAATATTAGTGTAAAGACCTAAACTCAGTAAGCAATATGGTGTAAATAATCTGATTTATCAAAATATATTCAGAGAGCGCTAGTAGGATTCGGAGTAATCTTGTGAACGAAGGACGAGATTTTTTGTTATTAGGCGTTTCAATTTCTCAATTCAGTCGGTCCGTCAGTGCGAGTGAGCGATGCGCGTGTCGAATCTCTGTGACAGGATCGACCCTACACCCAGAGTAGATGTACACTGTCATAATATATAACAGGAAATTTTATGGGCTGTGGCTATTTTATTAGACTTTTCTTTATATTAGTCCAGAATAAGCACGTTAATTATCGTGTTTCCTGTTGAATTTAGCGTGCTAAAATGGAAAGCAAATTCAAATATTTACAGACGCCGTGACATCAAACATCGGTTGATGTAGTCATCAATTAATAATCATTTATTATTTTATTATATATGTTTTAACGATTACTATATTGTTTTGACATAAACGAAGTTGTAAATTGATACAAATTAAAATGTATAATATATTAACATAATTATTATATCCGTTTCCGATCTAGCTCTACAAATTTTTATTTATATTATTATTATTTTTATTTATCCTTGATTATTTTTTTCTTTAAAGCATAAAAGAGAATATATTTTATTATCGCTATTTTAAAATCATGTCAAATCGAGCGATTTTAGCGAGGAGGATCGAAGGGCACTTGAGGCGAGGGCTACGAGTGCACTCGACAGTCCGTCACATTATTCGACCTACTTAGGGCGAGGTGTCCTCCGAACCATCTACTTCATGCCTTTGTATCCTTATTGGAAACTCCTGTAGCTATATTATCATTCAGTTTTTTATATTGCTTTACATCCTTTCAATTTTTTTAAGTTTATGCACATATATATCTACATTGTACAATTACAAATTTTCAAAAAAAAAAGTCATTTAGTTATTATATTTTCTAATTTTTTAAAGCAAACTGAATTGTTAGTCTATTAAGAGGAAACACTACTGCAACAAAATCGATATCAATGAGCCAACATTTTTAAAGACAATACTCAATGTGTTGCAGGGAGATCTGACTTGAGTAGAATGAGAGTGATCCTCATGAGCTATGCTAGCACGAATTCTTTCTTATTCTACATATATTGTATTTTATTAAATACCTGTCGAAATTGTACAGTTACATTACGCAAGTTACAAAATTAACTTTTATTGACGACGATTAATCTCGTCAGGTCTACTGCATCTACTTCACAAAGACCAGCAAACCTTTGGCTGGTATAAACTCTTTTGACCATCACTTTGTACGCCGTTAAGGTTTTCGTGACAATACTTTGACTGGAGTAAACTAGTAAAGAGTACTGCTATTCAGTTTTCTTGTTCGATGGAGGCACAATTAAGGTTTGGGTGATCGTTGTATTTAACTTAATAACAACGTGCATTTTGTATATGCACAACAGTGAATTTTGTATTTTTGTTAATACAGGACCATTTACGTGCCCTCGCTCGAGCGAACCATTAAGAGCTAGTGAACAGTCCCGACTGAAGTTCAATTGAATATTTGTGGAAACAACAAAATCGACGAATTAGTAATGAAATGAGATATGGTGGACTATCAGTCTACAATCAGCAGTAGTCGATTAAATATCGTTGTGAAAAAGAAAGAAGAAAAGTTAGCTAGTATGCGTAGATTAGAGAGAACCATACATTATCCTAAAGCGATAAACCAACATGTAACAAACAACGTAAAATATCACAAACAACTTAAAATCTTAAATATTTTTTTTATCAGCATCAAGTTGTCCCACACACAACAGAGGGAACCTAATGTTAAGACAATCCGTTCCCCACTTTTTGCCAGATTCTGGAGGCATTGCGTGTTGAGTGGCAGAACTCAACGCCGCGCTCAACCTCGACACCAGAGCGAAGAAATGGAAATATAAATTTAAGTAAATATTTCATCTCCTCGAGTGGGGATCGAACCCACAAGCAGTCGGTTTTACAGTCACACCTCGTGCCACTGCGCCACGACTGGCCTCTCTGAAATAATTTCAATTAAGAGTAAAACATCGTTTAACCACTATATACCCAAATCATAGTATTAATTTCACCACAATCTTTTTGACATCGTATAACACAAGTTGTACGCAGTTTATTTAATAGTTTGTTCAGTTTAAAAGCTATCAGCAGCCGGGGCGTACTCCAGATTATGTCACTCGCAACTGCAGCTAAATTAACCGTTGCTCTGATAGACGGGGGTATAATATTAGTATTATACAAAACAAATTATAACGACAAAATCTAATCTAATACGATAATCATTTTAAAACTATATATGACGATAAAAATACGATATAGTAAATAAAATCAATTAAGTTGCTAGTGCTGCTTTTATTTGGCTTTTACTTCCTTTAAGATTCACGCCTGGGAACCTAGCGTTACTACACTCCATTTTCATTTAGACAATTCTCCAGACACTATATTTTGAGTGGTTTAAAACTCATCGCCACACATTGCCATGTTACCAGAGCGAGCACATGAAAATACTGGAATAATCTCTTTTCCCCCGAATGGGAATCGAACCCACGACTGTCTCGTTCACAGTAGAACACACACACAGTTCACAGTTTGTGCCTCTACTCCTATTTTATCTATATTTTATTTAACTACTATTGTTTGTGACAGATTTGGTACATATATATGTATATGTAATAGAACTAAACATAAATCATTATTCATATAACATACCCCCACCACGACATAAAACAAATTTTACATAGAAATGAAGTGGTCAAACACGAACCATAATAATATGAACGGTTCGATATCTCCGGCGAGTGACAGGCGCCGCCATATTGGTCGCATAAATCAAGTCGACGAAGTGACACCGGCGTAAGCGATCGAGTGTCAGCTCGTCTAGAAATAAAAGCAAAGGGATTTTTCACTAGTTGAGTGGTTTGCTCTGAGGTATGCGATCGAATTTGTCTCGAACACCACTGATTTTTATTTTTTGTAAAATCATTTTGCTATTTTTTTTATTTGAAAAAAAATAAAATAAAAAAGAAAATTTTTGCAAATGAGTGAAGCTTGAGTAGTGCTTTAAATAATTAAAGAAATTAATGTAATATAATTTGAGTATTTTTTAATTTTTTTATTTTGTATATATTACCCCCATTGTCATTTGGTTAAATAAAAACTGTAGTTGAGATCTTAAATCTCATTTTTTTTATCTTCACGCTGTGCTTCTTCTTATGTACGAGACATATTGGTAGGCAGAGGCAGAGGGAACATAATGTTATGAAACTCTTTTGCCATTAAGAGACGTGCTTCTAGAATTCTCGAAGCATTGTATCGTTGAATGCCGGAACTCAAAACGGCTTTACGGTACTTTACCAGAGCGAAGGAACAAAATATGAAACATTTAATTCCTCCAAGTCGGAATAGAACCCTCAACCTTCATGTTTACAGTCACACGCTTTGTGCTTGCGCCACGACGGCCTTAAATCTAACTTGATGGTAAATATATTGATATATACATACGTATTTCGTTTTTATGAAGAAACGAAAGGAGCATTGAGTTTTGGAACAAGATAATTTATACATTTATAAGTCAAGTCTGACTTGATCCGAAGTATGCAAGAGACGCGTAATTATTTACCAATTATATTAATTGATCTCATGAGGTCACTTCTCTCTACTTGACACTGTTCCTTACGAAACAAATATCTGGAATGTGTGATATTAAATACACTAGTGAGTGTAAGGTTGCAGGTGTAATGTAGTATATATTGAAAATTAATTTCAATATAGGTAAAATTTATACCATTGGGAACGACATTGACACCGGTCTAGACGCTAGCGTCAAGTTTCGCGGTCAGACGCCGCAAAATACATTCCCCAACGATGATTCCAGTTACAAATCAACTCACTTGGGAAGCAATCAGTTTCATCCTATCAGATTTTTTTTATATATTACGTGTATATGAATTAAATTAAAATATTAATAAACTTAGAAAAAAATAAGCAACCGTAATATTTTTTATTTAATGTATTAGATTAAATAAGTTTTACAACTATAAGTAAAATTTTATACAATTTCAAATATAAACTTACTTCGGATAAATTAAATGAAAAACAAACTGTACCGCACTTGACATCCCATATTTCAATAAACCTTCGGCTTTGGTAAAAGAAAATGGAGAGGCCAAAAATTACATTACAAAGGTAGCAGAGAAATTGAGGTCTTCCTCAGCGCCGAATATGTATTACTTATTTTAGGAAGGCAAGATACGACGACGTATGTAAAAAAAGTACAGATAGAAAAAAAGTAAGAAAATTACAATGTGCTTTCAAGATTACATGAATTTAGAAAATTATTTAATTTATTTATTATGCTTAGGCATTGATTATTATTATTAATATATATTTCCTCAAAAAATAATAATTTAAAATCAAAATCTTATTGAATATTGTGAACGCCGTTGCGCAATTCGTAAAATATTCCACGGACAGCTCCCCAAACGTTTAATATCGTATAAAATACACCCTAGCGTTCCGTGCTCCCTCCGTTGTTCATATCGGCATGTTATTCAGATTATACACGAATATTTCAATGCTTTCTACTAAATTACAACTCACGAAACTCTTTTACTTAACGTGGCTGAGTGAAGCGTGCTTCGGAGTAACTTCGTATTATAACATACGAAGTAGCGAGCTGGGAATATTTGCTTTGTTACGGTTGCGGTACCGGTACGGCGGGACTCTTCATTAGATTTATCTTGCTTTTTCTTAAAAAATATTATTTATGTGAAACTTATTAGATATGTGTAATGTATTATAAATAATCACTATAATGGTAGAAAAATGAATTTCATTTACATATAAAAATCAAATTCATTTGAAATTTAAAATTTCAATATCGAACAAATATAATAAAATTAGTTTATTAGTATAATGAATATTTATTATATTTTTATCTAATAAGCAAACATAAATAAAATACAACAAAACCCATATGGTTAGTACACGAAAAATGGTTACACATTAGAGGGCTCTGTCTTAAATTGTTAGAGAATGGATTTCCCTGAGCGTGTACTCCCGTTTCATTATTCTAAACAACGAATAAATTTACCAAGGGAAAACAAAACAATTGTATTAATTTTGAGCGGCTGCGGTTGCTGAATTACTTTCGGATCGAGTTACTTATACTTCTAACTTTTACAGATTTTTTCATTGCACTGTAGTATAGAAATTCCAGTGAACCCTTTTCGACAAACAAACCAATTAAAGCGGCCTTTGAAATGGTTACGTGGAGGGAAAAAAAACGTGGTAAATGGCAACTGTCAGCATTTCGGACGAACACAGTGTCCTTTAATTAGATTTGGTAGCGGGTGTAACCGGCTTACTCCAGCTTAGCCGGTGCCCGTGCCACTGCAAAAATGACCAACTAATTGGCTTAGAACATTGCGTACGTATTTCAATATCCAATATTCTGTTTAATGGTGCCTCCTAAAAGGTCGCCGTTTCACGTTACCGTTGCCGATACGGATTATCGGTGTACGGTGTACTCGTTATTTTGTTTACGCTAAAGAGACATCACTAGTGTTATATTTTGTTACGTGCAGTTTATTTATTTGTTGATTCTCAAAGAAATAAAGTGAAGTACAGAAAAAGCAACATTAAAAGAGACTTCTTTTATTATATAAAAAATAAGTTAGCTATTATAAAATAAGTGTTAAAACACGGGTTATAATAAACGTAGCTTACATTTTCCCATATTTTCAGCTGAATGTCAAAGGTCTCAAGATTTCGTGTTGGTCGTCGTGTCGACATCCGCAAAGCTGGTGCACCGGATGTGTTACGTCGGAGTCAATATCTCCGGTTTTCCAGTTCTACTATTATTAGTTTTGTTCACGGCATCCAACGTACTCACTTATGTATAGTGTCTGTTCTCTTTGTCTAAATTATTGAATGTAAACTATTGATTTTTTTTATATTTTAGTTAATATATAGTAAAGTTAAAATACAATGTCTTACATGGAGACATTGGCTACCTAGAATGATATATTTATCAATACTTCAATTGTTTATTATGTTAAGTGAACTGGAACCCATTACAGCTTACGTTCGATTTAAGGAGAATAGGGTAAAATGTATCTTCAGTCGAGATCTGTTTTGCTTACAAATATTTGAAATATTTGTTAATGTAAGCGCGCTTCAGTCGCATCGAGGCAACCGAGTGTACCTAACCGTGTGACGTTCTGTAGAGACATAACAACACTTTCATTTGTGTTTCAGACTTTTATTTGATAATGCGCCCGCTATATTAACAAGCAGCAGTGGAGGTTCAACTTAAATATGCATTTCAAAGTTTTTAGTGGTTAAAGAGTGTCTAACGAGGAAACTAAGACTGTGGAGGCTGTTTTAGTGCTCGTTCTGTAAATATTCACTCCGTTCAACGTGCTTGAAATGGTTACTTTATACAGTGGAACAGTTTATTAATTCAGATTTGGTTTAAATAATAACTATTTGTGACAAAAAATATAGTTATAGAAAGTTCATATACTTAATTATGAATATAAAAGTTAAATTTATATATATATGTATGTGTATAAAAGATTTTATCGTTGAAAATTACGTAGTTTATAATTCAAAAATATTTTGTATCCCATTTTAAGTTGAATATCGACGGCTTACAGTTGACATACTTTACGTTCGCCGCTAAAGCTTTTTTAATTAACAAGAAATTATATTAAAAAAAATATGGGGAAAATATTATTATATTAATATAACGAGGTTTTATTTCACATAAGGGAATTCACATTACATTCTTAGCGTGCCTAGCGCCTTTATACGTTCATACATATTCATTACTACTAGACGTCCACTTGACCACAAGGAAATTCTCACTTACATTCAAATTGCCTACGTTGCTATACTGTTATTGGTATATGCTTATTTGATGAACAATTATTACTGAGGCTTTACCTTGCTTTATATAGATTTATAATATTACATTTTATTGGGGTTTGTGGGTTGGTTTTCCATACAGGACTTATTGTTGTAAGATAATTATTCATTTTAAATCTAGGTGTTAATTCTTGGACTAGATAATGTGTTTATAGAATGCAAAGTTATTAAAACTAATGATTAGTAACCAATAATAACAATATTTTTACTGTCCATTATTTTTAGTTAGAGAGCTAATGTTGACACATAACTACATGCTTTTTTATAGTCTTTTAAAAAAAAGGCGAAGTAAGATTGAAGCTGCACATTTTACATACACGTATACTTTCCAGAGGCATCTTTATCACTGAAAATGATGAAGATGCCTCTGGAAAGTATACGTGTATGTAAATCAATAGTAGTTTCTATATTGTCAATAAAAATGTCTATAAAAATATATATATAGTATTGCTACCAAAACATTATTTTTAACGATAATTTAACGTAAGAGGATGCTATTTACTTAACAATTTATAATATTTTTAAAATAATTGTTGTAAGATGTATTTCAGTGGTTTCTTTTATTTCTTTCTAAATAATTCTTACCAATGTTACATATAGTACACTAGTGAAGAAAGCGTAAGCGTATATACATTATTTTTATTATATAAGATGTACATAAATATAGCGACAAACATAAAATAAAATGAAACCAAGTCAAAGTAGCTGAAATCGCTTCCAGGCCTTATCAAATAAACACCTAGTAATAATAGCACAATCCCATTCTGTAATAACCGGCGAGTAAGGCGTTCATTGTTGGATGCACGAGGAAATATCAAAGCCCCCACGTTAGTGGACCAGAAATCTACTTTATATTTAGAGCTAAGTGTTCCTTAAGCTACAGATCGATAAGTTATTTTTGTGGTAAGAATAGATATACGTCTCTTGTATTGATGATGAAAGTCAGCATGTGTTTCAGCTTTTAGAATCATTTTTCATAATTCTTTTATGCATCAATCATTGGTATTCTATTATTTTTCTCCAGAGTTGATACCTACAGATAAAATATATGATATTTTTTTATAATAACAATATTAAAAATATTTTAATCTTTAACTGTCATATTCAAATACACAAAGTAGTTTAATATAATTATAAGCAAATAATTTTGATTTTAATAAAGATGGAACATTATATTAAGTTTAGAAATAGATATATAATACCGTAAACATATTTCGATATTACACGCTAACTGTATTACCGTCATGATTAGTCGGCCTATAACCCAATTACTGACCTGGGCGTTTCCAATTGATTTTCATATCATAGTAGATTTATTGGTATTATAGATTTTAAATGAAGTACATAGATAGCAGTTTAAAAGGGGACATTTTACAACAAAACTGTAGTTTATATATAAATGTATATAAATCTAATGTATTCTATTTTTAATTAACTTTTAAATCAATATTATTTCAGTATTATAATAATTGAGGCCAGTTGTGGCGCAGCGGCACGAAGTGTGACTGTAATGTATCAACTGGTTGTGGGTTCGACCCCCACTCGAGAAAAGTATAATACAATATTTATTACAGCGTGAAGCTAAATAAATAATAATAATATAATAATAATAATTGAAAAAAAAAAGAATAAAACGGTTCAATTTTTAATTAACGAATAGTTATCCAAGTTAACTTCAACATGTTTAGCTATTAACGAAGTACGGAACGGTATCTAGCACATCGCCCTATTACTTCGTCGCATGTCGTCCACATACAAATAATTCATACACCCTTAGCTAGTAATGGCCTTTTAGCTGTCCGCTTTACCTTCAAATGTAGTTAGCCTGATGTGCTTACAAACTATAGCTTTAAAGTTAATGTAAAACTTTCAATTTGTACAGTATTTTTATTTATTTATTTTTCTAGCTTCACGCTGTATCCCGCCTTAGCAGGATAGGCAGAGGGAATTTCATGAGATGATAAAATTCTCCGTTCTCCGCGCTCCGCCAGATGAAGCATACCATATTGAGTAGCAAACGTCAATGTGATGCTTTGCCTTGTTACCTGAGGAAATGATATTTTCATCAATCAATCAATCAGCTTCACGCTGTATCCCGCACGCAGCAGGGTAGGCAGAGGGAACCTAGTGTTAAGACACTCCGTTCCCCACTTTCTGCCGAATTCTGGAGGCATTGCGTGTTGAGTGGCAGAACTAAACGCCGCGCTTAACCTGGACACCAGAGCGACGAAATGGAAATATAAATTTAAGTAAATATTTCATCTCCTCGAGTGGGGATCGAACCCACAACCAGTCGGTTATTACAGTCACACCTCGTGCCGATGCGCCACGACTGGCCTCTGATATTTTCACTTCCTCGCTAATAAATAATAATTAATTCCCCCGAGTGGGAATAGAACACGCAGCTATCGCGTTTATAGTCACACGCCTGTGCCACTTCACCACGACGTCCTCAACAGTACTTTTGCATTTATAACGTTCGCGTCCACCACTCATATATTATTACGCGGTTTATGACTTGTTTCTACAGCTAATATTAAGTCTGGGTAAATGTAGCCGGCATGAAATGTCAGAATATAATTTATTTGGTTTACAAATAGTCATTTAAAATACTAAGTTGACTTATTTTTCTGTAATGTTTAGTATATTAAAGTAAATGTTGTTCGTAAGACGTTAAAATATTAATACACATTAGTAATATTAAATAGAATATTTTTATTTTCATATTATGTACTATATATACTATATAATTGTATTATATATACCAATATTATAAAATTGATGAGTTTGGTTGAACTGACTTATCTCGGGAATTACTTTTTCGAATTAAAAAAATATGTTTATATTGAATATTACATCACTAATCGTCCATTTGGCCACGTGGGTGAAACCGTAGGTAAATGCTAGTTTTATAGATAATTTACTTCCTACGAATCAGTTCAATAAATCAATATATAAATATAATCTAATTTAAAATGTTCTATATGTTATTCTACTAGAATCTGCCACCTCACGAGCTGAGATACGACAAAATTGCTGGGTCGCATTGTACTGCGAGAAGTCTGTCAAGTTTCCTGTTTAGTACGTGTTTAACTTCATTAAGCATAATACTCGCTCACAACATTCTCGTTTAAGTCCAATCTAAGTTGTGGGACTAGTTTACATGTGAATAAATTATCAGAGTCGGAGTTGGGAGACCTCGAATACAAGTCGATACAAATTTCGATGAATATGGCACTAATGTTTGGGAACGTGGGACTTATATATAAAAGTATACAAATAAGATTTTGTTGCAAACAAAACTTTAATATCACCATAAAATGCTTTTGCTGAGATTTATGATGTATATTTTCATTGTTAAAATCTTGGCAAAGTGTGGAATTACAAAAATTGGGCCTGGAATAGGTATATAACATAAACAAACGGAGTGAGGAGCAGTATCAGCGAGCACAGCCCGAGCTGAGGACTGAATAATTAACGCGCTAATGGCCACATCGCAAATAAACTCCAAATTATTGCACTACAACTTCACCCGCATGTAGCGAAGAAACATAATCTACTTAACATTTATACAGCTTTACAAGAATAAATTATTTTAAATAAGTTGACGAATTTCGTAGAAATTAGGAAACGAAGTGTCTTAACACTATGTTCCCTCTCCCTATCCTGTTGTTTGCAGGATACAGCGTGAAGCTGATTTTTTTTAATAGCAATAAGTACAGAAATTTAAAAAGTAGGTAGGTACTTATAAAATATAAAATGTCTGTTGCAGCAACTACCATGCAGTGCTACGCCGAGTCGTAGCAAAATGCACAAGAAGCAAACGGAACACTTAAACGAATCTTTTTAAAGAGTATAAATAATATTTATTTACTTTACTTTACCGGTTTGTAAATACTGTATTAAAGTATATTTTTAATTATGTAAATATAATAATAATATTGTAAATGTGAATGTAAGTTTGTTCATTATTATCAAACTTAATACACATATTCTTAGAGTTATAAAAAAAGACAAATACATACTTTTATTAAACATCCTTTTATTAAATATCCTTTGTCTATAATATAAAAATAAGTCTAAGCGAGTGAAGTTGCATTGAATCTCTCGTTATATATTATAAAAAAATTGCTTAAAACCACCATATTCCAACGTATACAATTTATCTCAATAAATATATTATTAATACCTTTGCGCTCTTTATATATATATATAAATACATACAATTAATATATTTGATATTAATCCACATGATTTGCAGATTACAGAAATGTCTTAATCGTCCAAGATGTATTGTTATAGTACATATAGTGTTTATATATGTCGTCCTAATAGAGCTATCCAAACAAGTGAGTGTGTGGCAAAACGCATATCAATCATCACCAACATATCACAATATTGCTCGATGCACTACTGAACATATTATTGCATAATTAATAGTCTTCTGGGTTATGGAAGCGTATAAATGTAATATGTCTCTGGCGTGGCGGAATTGGAAAGCGTATAAACAGTGGTTTTGGATTCTATCTTTTTATATTTCTTAACAAAAAGTTTGAGGTTCTTATATAACAAGCAGTTAAATGTATATTTTAAAAGTTATGATTTAAAATAATTTAACCATGCTAACAAGCAAAAGCCCGGCGTTAAGTTCTGTCACTCAACACGCAATGAAAAATTCGGCGGAAAGTGGGGAACGGAGTGTCTTAATACCGTCTCCTTCTTTCCTTTTATATTGTTAACATACTAATATAAATTAAAATTTAGTTTTGGTTATTAAAACTTAGATTAAACGGAAAACATAATACTAATATGGAAATGCAATCTTTCTTGAATAATCGAGTGGAGTTAACCTAAGCCATATTATAAGCCTTTAAACGTGGTAAGAAAGGTTTTCTGCTTTATTACAAACGTGATTCTTATTTATATTATGCTCTCTTTTATAAATCTTTTCCTCTACAAGACTCCAAAGTCGGATTAGATCACCTTTTAGCGTAGGTGCCCCGTAACTATTTCGTAAGTATCTTATCTATAAAGTAAGATATTACGAAGCTAATGACGTAGTCGGTTATTACAGATATGTAATATTTTTCGTCTTATATGATTTTGACTTTGATTAAAGTTTCACCAGTGAGTGATACCATTAAATAAAAATTGTTAAAAAAATAATATGATTATAAAGTATTATATCTTTTAGTTTAACTTTTCTTTAAAAAAAACTTCTTGAAGAATACAGAAAACCTGATATTACTAGAATGTAGATTAAAAGCGGTAGCTTTTTACTTTGCGATTATCATAATCGTTTAACGTCAGCGACAAAAGGTATTATGAAATATTCATCGATATTACCGAAGAAAGCACGTTTATCGATATGCAAAAGCACTTGACCTGCGGTTGTAAGGTTAATTCTTTAATGTACTGGGGCCAGGGGACTCCATTTGCCCTCAATTTATAATGCACTATAGCTTACAAGGCTGGTAAAAGCTAATCGACTAAAGGCGTTTGCGTGTTGTGACCGCTTCAGCTCCGTCACTACGACTCGATTACATGAAATAGGTTTTTTTATATATATCTCTCTTATATAGTTCTTATTTAATTTCTTTATGCATTTTTTTTTAAATTGAATAACCCATTTAACCCTAATTATTTTATAAGTTAAAGTTAAAGATTAAAAAGGATGGATTTTTGTACATATTTAATACCCTTTTAAGAAATTCACTTACCTTCTTGTAGGATATTTTCACTATGTTATTAATTATGTAATATTAACGTACCTGTAACAAGAATAAATATTTCATTAGATTCATTGTTTTAATAATAATATAATCATTTATAACTTTTACTTTTTTTTACTAAAGTTAGATATGTATTGGCTTTTAGAAAAAAGAAGCAAGCGAAGACAGAAATGTTTATAGAACATATTATTAGGTAGGTTAAGAACCTTTACTACGTTCTTTTTTCTGTGATATTATTTAGGTGTATGTAGGAGAAATATGGTTAATGGTTGTTTCTCTTTACTGTTATTAGTTATTAAACTTAATAAATTGTAATTTCAATATTTTTGGATTATGTTCTATTTTATTTTATAGAAAAATAACAATCGGTTCAGCTATTCCAACGATTAAACCAGACAAACATAAAGACAGACAGGCAGAAAAAGATGCTTACTTGCGTTTTAGTGTCGTGTAAATAACTATTATGCACTTAAAAGTTATTTTAGTTATTTTGAAAACACAGACAGACACATCAATTTTATTTATATATGTATAGAAATAAATGTATAGCTGAAATTAAGAAAGTCTACAACATAAAACATAAATTAGTGAAATTATTTGTAATATTATGGTTCATTTAAATTTAATAAAATAAGCAAATAGCTAAAATTGTACAGAGCAAAGTAATATATCAAGATTAAATGAATCTGGCTACCCTATTAATTTAAATATACATACATCATTATACACCGTTAATAACAATTAGGATTGAGGCGGAAACCGTACTCAAAAAATAAACATAAATATAATTTAAAGTGTTAATGTCTGACTAAATTCGAGCGCAATTACTCACAATTATTTATTGTGAAATTAATACTTTTGGCCGCTAAAGTTCATTAAGGGATTTACTGATCTTTTAATTTTTTTTTGTTACCAAAGATTTGTAAGGTTTTTGTTTTAATGTTTTTTTTTATCAGCTTCACGCTGTATCCCGCATACAGCAGGGTAGGCAGAGGGAAACTAGTGTTAAGACACTCCGTTCCCCCCTTTCTGCCGAGTTATGGAGGCATCAAGATGTGTTGATAAGATGGATAATTCCTTAATAAGTCTAATTGGAAAATATTCTGCAAATTTTTCTAAATTTTCTTAATTTCCATCCGCGATATTTAACATGAATCGTAGCATTACTCTTTTACATAACTCTCTCGATCAACTTTGCTGTTACTAGTGTATAGTTGATCGAAGACATAACTATAATATTTAAAACGTGTGTTACATTAACATTTTTAACGTCATATATAGTTATGTATGACGATAAATATATTTTAACCTTTGATACGCAACGGTGCAGTAATACTTTGTGGAATAAGAGTTATAGCTACGAAGAAACTACTGCTTGTATTGGCGACTCTTTCGAGATTGTAAAGCATGTCAACAATTTAAGGCACTATGAATCCTTTAAATTGTTTATACATTAGTATGTACTATATAGTATATCAATATTGGCTATCCTTATAGACTTATATACTAATATTATAAAACTGGTGATTTTATTTAAAAAATATTTTTGTGTTGTAAGAGTCTATTTATCGAGGAAGGCCACGTATCCCGCTGTACCTGTCAGCATGTCAGCTTGCACACTTAGAATGTGCCTTTTTGTAGTTCTTTTCACTTCTATTTTACTACGCGAGCAAAGCCGCAGAAAAATAACTAAAATTTTGTATAATAATAAGGTAATAATGAGAAAGCAAAAGTCATTATTACATTTTTATTATACAAGCTCTACTCTCTCTTATACATATGTTGTATCATTTTTAATATTCTACATATGCCATTACTTTTATATATTTACATTAATATTTTAGTGATAATATATCGTTCACAGCAAACATCCAAGAAACCACTATCTTTGAGTCCAGTAATACGATAGTTTCTTTGACATGATAACGACCCGCCTTTGCTTCATGTTCCTAACAACTGAATATATTATATTCTATTGACGATGACTTTGCTATATAAGAAAATGGAAATATTGGAAATATATGATATATTGAAATTTGAAATTCACTTACACAATATAAATATTTTGTATTTTATTTATCTGAGATTGATAGTTGAAATATAATAGAATAGAAATTTTTAAATATGAATGTTGAAATATATTTAATAGAATATAACCTATGTAGTAGACTTCGAACGTACTGGGGTTTCAAATTTCAAAATGTTATAATTTTAAAGTATTTTTTTATGTTATTGGTACATTATTTTTGTTCATAATTATTTTTATACAAATATAACGTAAATAATCTGCAATTGATTATAGATTTAATCTGTGTATCGGGCAATCACAAGAGGATGCTCGTTGTCTTGCGTAATTGACAGATAGTGACTACAATGGCGGGCTTTGTCGCCAAGCGTTACGACGATGCGTTGGACGCTACCCACAATTCTGCGGGCTCTATGACGTGCCTCATCATATTAAAATACTCATATAATAGACATATTTATGTTAAAAAAACTTATACTTAGTTAAAATTTAAATTATACGTACGATACATCAAGCAAATATACATAAATAAAAAGGCGTACCACAAAAAGAAAGAAAGAGTCTAAAATTAAAGAGACCGCATCTTTAATCCTTAACCAAATATTATAGAGGGGGAAACGGTCGCATTAGCCGCGTCAGTCATCAGCAGAATGAATCATTACTTGAAGAGTACGCCAGTGGCTCGTGTCAAAGAGTCTGAACTCAAAGGTCCTCGTGGCGCCCCGCCCGCGCCCCTCCCGCGGGCCTCCTCCCCCGCGCATGCCCGCAAGGAAGGGCTGATTGAAGGGCCACTCTAGAACCTCGGCCACCCGCTCGTTCGCTCGTATTCAAGGGTCGAATCTGGATTATAGAGCGCCAAAGCCTGCACCTTCATCAGATATGTATAAAAGAATTTGGAGCTCAGCAATTCAAATGCCGAAAATTGTTGTCGGCCTCTAATTTTATTCTATTCAAAGGTAGACTATGGGGTCGGCCGTTGTAAAAAAGATGTTTCGATATCATGAGGATTCATCGAATAATTTATTTCGTTTGCTATCTTTGCAAAATTCAATTATATATTATAGAGTACCTTTAGCAGCTTATGCGGGTTCCGTATCCCTACCGTCTCATACTACGTATATATTTGTATCTTAAGGCGATGTTGCCGTGTAAGTTATTATAAGAGAGGTGCGCCAGGGGAAATGAATGTCGAGTAGGTCGACCCGTTGTCATTCATATTAGCCGCGTTTGCTTAAATTCGTAATCGCACAGTATGTGTCGAACTGTTGTATGTAAATATGTGGTCCAAAATATTTAAAATTATGCCTTATAGTATAGTTAGTTAACATTAAATTAAATGTATATTATAGTTTAAATTCACTCTAAGCTTTTGTCTTTAATAAAAATATTATTAACTAAATGAATTTGTTAAAAAAAGAAAATAAAAACAAAATTGATCTAAGTATCTTTACTTTAACATATTGGCATATCAACATAGAGCGCCGCAGTTACATTGTACACTTTAAAAATCAAAGCATAAAAGCTGGGGGGACGGGAACGCCTTAATAACACTCACGAGCGACGGCGTCCTTCGTAACACAAAATGATTACACACATAAAGTGCCTTATCTCTCCACACTCCGCAACGGCATAAACCGGTTACTATGGGAGTAACCGTTTTCCAACCGCTCGAATGTTTACGCGAGTTTTACGCGCCAATCTCACCGACGACGTTCGCTAGAAATTGAAAATGGAATTACGCCGAAATAAAAAATGGCGTGCGAAATATCCTAAAAAAGCTGAGGACCCCTCAGTTGGGAACTGAGAAATCTGGTCTGCAGGAAATGTTGCCGCGCCGCCGGAAATCGTCGATGAATTCAATTTTAAGGTATTGCGTGTTGCTTAAAAAAATGTTAAATCACCAGAAAACCAATTGTCAAAGTACTTTTAAATATTTAGCGAATAATAATATTCGTATATTCATATAGAGGCCAGTCGTGGCGCAGGGGAACAAAGAGTGACTGTAAAATCGACTTGTTGTGGATTCGATCCCCACTCGCAGAGATGAAATATTTACTTAAATTTGTAATTCCATTTCTTCGCTCTGGTCTCGAGGACAAGCGCGGCGTTGAGGTTTGCCACTCAACACGCAATGCCTCCAGAATTCGGCAGAAAGTGGGAAACGGAGCGACTTAACACTAGGTTCCCTCTGCCTACCCTGTGTGCGGGACACAGCGTAAAACTGATTCATTTATCAGTAATATTAGATCAACAACAATATTAAATTGGTAGCCAAGTTAAAGTTTCACAAGTACCCCCTTCGAAATACACAACATTATTCAGATTTTTTAAATTATGGAGTGCCTAGAGTTGATTACAATGACCTTGCATAATAACGCGGCGCCAATACGACTCGCGGGGCTGGCAACTCGTAATGCTCCGTTTGAACTGACTTGAAATAAAATGAGACGCCTTATCGTTGCGTACATGCATCGTTTGCGTGTTGCTTGCAATTCACATACCGTAGAACATTGCCGGCTTCAATATAGATGGTTGTATTGTAGTAATATACACTATATAGAGATTGAAAATAAGCAAAACATATTTAGATCTTTTGTTATACAGCCATTTTAGAGTATTTTTTAAATACTCGGTAAATATACGTCAGTAGGTTGAGGAAAGTTGTGGTACAAGGCCACAAGAGTGCGACTGTAAACGCAATCGGTTGTGAGTTCGATTGTCACTTGAGGAAATGAAATATTTAATCGCTCAGTTCTCCACTCAACACTCAAAATCTTCAGAAATCGGCGGAAAGTGAGGAACATAAATATTTTAAACCCTGCCGCGTCCGGGATATAAAGAGAAGCTAAAAACATAAAAATTAAAAAATAATAGTAAGTAAAGATAGTTAATATTTAATATGGGATAATCTAATTAGATATCGATATACATATATATTTAAGCAAAGATAATCGTAATAATACGTAGTGAAGTGGCGCATAGATCCAATAACCGAACACAAATGCGTTTTTAATTACCACGAGTGGGGAATGCGATGGAAATTTGAATCAAGAGCCACAGGCTTAATGATTCATCTGAGTATTTAAATAGAACAATTAAAAGCGGTCAAGCGCTTCATTGGTAAACAATTTTAACACTTTAAACGGGTGAGAGATAGGAAGAATGCGAGTATATTTGACGTATGGAATATGAATTAAAATTTGTATGTTTTTTTGTCTGTATCTAGCGTGTAGTAGGGTAGGTAGAGGGTTTAAGACACTCCGCTACCCATTTTCTGGAGGCATTGAGTGTTGAGCGGCAGAACTCAACGCCGTGCTTTACATCGACACCAGAGCGAAGAAATGTAAAGATTAAATATATTATGTCCTCTAGCCAGAATCCACAACATTTCGCGGTTACAGTCACATGCTTGTGCTCCTGCCTCATATATAATATAAGTACTTATAATGTACTCGTATATTAAAAAATAATTATTATTTATAAAAAAAAAATATCAGCTTCACGCTGTATCCCGCACAGGGTAGGCAGAGGGTACCTAGTATTAAGACACTCCGTTTTCCACATTCTGCCGAATTCTGGAGGAATTGCGTGTTCAGTGGCAGAACTCGCCGCGCTTAGCCTCGACACCAAGGCGAAGAAATGAAAATACAAATTTAAGTAAATATTTCATCTCCTCGAGTTGGGATCGAACCCACAACCAGTCGGTTTTACAGTCACACTTCGTGCTGTTGCGCAACGACTGGCCTAGTATATTATTATTTTAAAAATAGATTTTATTGCTATTTCTTGTTATTATTGGCTGTAAATTTGCATCCAGTAGCTCAGTTCAGTTGCATCTGATTTTTCACTTCATTGTGCTTGGCAATTAACAAGGAATCAGACTGGGTTTATTGAAATAAAGTAAACTTAATTAATGGTTAAATTTGTTCCAATCAGTGCCGCCGCTAGCATTTTAAATGTAAATGAAGATTATCTTTGGAAGTTCATTTGCTTACAGTTTATCACTGAGATTATTTTGTCCCATAGCTTTACTTTATTACTTTGTTGTATTCAAATATTCTAATGATTTTTCTCAATTTCATTTGGATTTAAATTATGTAACTTAAATCAATTTGAGATTTGCACAAATATAAATTCTAAATTATATAGGTAAGTGTAGAAACTATTTAAGATAAATACGATATCAAGCACTATAATTTCATTTTAATAGTTTTTTAAGTATTTTAAAATATCTTAACTATTTATTAATAATTTAAATGCAATATACAATTGAGCATTAAATATGGACAATATGGATAATATTGTAAGAATATGAAGAAAGCTAAGTAATAATATAAGACGTTTGCTTTTTATTGCTAGTTATTATATAAATTTTAAATTTATGTGACATCTAGCTATAAATCGAAATTTAAATAAAAACATTAAATCTAAATTTGTTGAATTATTTTTATCAGCACTTAGAATACATGTTTTATTGTATGTTAAAATAAAACGTTGAAGGTGCAGCGCCCCTATGTTTCACTTGCCAATTCTCTAGTAAAACCTTAATATCCTTAGTCTTAGTCTAAGCAAAATTAGATTTTCTCGGTCTTTCATTAAAAAAAATGTCTAACCTAGGAGATATCAATTTTGTCAGGCAAACATTGAAACTTAATGTCATCAAATCCTGGTCAAACTTTAATTGAAGAATATAGAGTGTCTTCTCTTGATCAGTCAAACTTTAGTTGAAGAATATAGAGTGTCTTAGTTTATTAAATTAGATATAATAGATATTTTTTTTAATTGAAATGTTTATTGTTTTAATAATATCGTAATTAAAATAAAAATAATTGTCGTTTTTATTTTTCCTTGCTAGAGCATTGTCAAATAAAATTAAAATGTTTTGCACAGATTTTTCTTAGTGACACATATTCGAAATAAAGAAGAAATAATTTGTTAATTTTTTTAGTTTTTTCTTTGAAAACAGATTGACTGAGCTGCCAGTAGCTTCTTCCATCGACTAGGCAAGCCCGAAACCGATTATTTTAGATACGACGTTTCACTGAAGAACTTCTGTTTGGTCGAAAAAAACTTTAGTCTTAAAGCCAGACCCTAAGACTGACTTAACTACGGGTGCCGGAGCTTCGACGTTCGACTGTAATATATGATTATTGGTATAAATAGATATCATATGTAAAATAAATCGACCTACATAAGAAGTACATACATATATATAAATTAAAGGTACAAAATTAGCAAACGTTACATTTGAGCCTGTCGCCCTATTTGAAAATTATAGTCAATTTTTATAGTGATCAAATTCAATGTGACAAATATATAATACACAATATATGGTGAAATTGTGGTTTTCCGAATTTAAAAGCATTTTTAACTGTAGAGTGATAGTATATAAAAATTCTATGGAAATGTACCACTTGCGTAGGTTTTTTCGTAGGTTGTAGCTGTAGCTTACATATTTATTTTATATTTTTGGACTATTTCTTGTAAAAAGTCTAAAAATATCGTGATTGTTTTATGTACTATATCAATTTCGGTTGTTCTATGATTTAAATTTAAATTTATTAATAGCATTGATTAACTGTTTTAGCTGTAGACTATAGGATACAGTCTTAATATACTGTAAGATTTCGATCTTTGATTATTTGTTAAGATGATCAGAACATATAACAATTATAATTATTTAAATTTTGGCCACTCTGTTCTAGCATCACTAGTGTTATATAGTACTTATGCATAAAAAGACACGCCCTAGCACGAACTTTATGCCGCCTGAGGAAAATATTTACCGACTGCCTATCTCACATTAAATATTATAATATAAAGATGGTACCGGAAATCTAAATAATTCGGTATTCTATACAATACCTCGGCAATGTATAGAATACCAAAAACGTGTAGGTTGACAAGCAGGCAGGTAATAAACAAGTTGCGACTTGTTTGCTTGGTTGCATTTCATGCAAGATGCAGATTTGAACTGGTACTACTACCCGTATATTGTCGAAATACGCAATTTGGGTATATCAACGGCCATATATTTTTTAAAAAAATGTAGAAATGGGATTTTCTAGGAAATCAATGTACCGTAGATCTAAGCATATGGTTTGAATTTTAACTCGATATCTCCAAGCGTTCCTGATATAAATACTCTTTACAGACAGACAGACAGACAGACAAACAGACAGAAGGATGAACAACAACGTAATCTTATAAGGCTTCCTTTATCCTGAAAAGTTACAGAACCCTAAAAATCAGGAAATAATTTTCATGTATGTAGGAAAAATAGGAACCTAACTTCATTGGGTTGCAATAACATCTTCACACGATGTATATTTAGACAGAATTTATTTCAAAATAATTTTGATAGCTATATAATATAAACGTAACAGCGAATCAACGCTACGTAATAAAAGTGAAATGTAATTTAGCTCGAGGGTTGCCATGCTAAAAAGTATCAATGTTGTAATTAAATAAAGCTCTCCCTTTAATTATGAAGGCTGTTTTCTTTCTTATCGCCGCTTTATTGTGATGACAATATGCAAGCACTCGCCTATTAAATTACTTGTTAGATATCTCGAAAGTGCCTCTTGAAAGAAAATTATTTATTTATTTTGTAGATTTGCTTTTCGTCGCGCCAAAAACGGAAACATGGTGTTTTGCTGGCTGTGACGGTAATTTTTATTTGTAACGTTATATCTTAAATTGTTCAATTTTATTTAAGTTATATTTTGACAGTACATAGCTTTTATATTTTATGTTGAATTCGTATAATATTAAATTTATAATAAGTAATTTATAAGGAGATAGACGAGTAGTTGTAAAGTTTCTAGAAATAGATATGCTTAAGCAGAGGAAGCATTGATTTTATACTTAGTAATATATTGTACGCGATTTTTACAAAATTGTTATAAGTTTTAAATTTTCCACTGAGAATTTTAGTGACTTTCTTTATTCATGCAAATATTTCTCAATCTACATTCTCTATAATATGTATTTATCTTATGATATAAAAGTGTATTCAAAATTTTATTCACGTATAATATATAAAATGCAATATAACTTTAGTCGTGTCTGTTAAAGATTATGTTGTTGTTTCTAAAGTGTTGCTTTCTTGTATCTAAAATTCATGCTCTACATAAAGCTCTGCGGTTGAGTACACATTCGTTGAGTATTATTGTAAACCACGAGAGACAATTCTTGAATATCTTTTGTTTGTATATTTTTCGTTTTTTCTTTTCTTTAGATTAAATTACAATATATGTATGTTTATTATCTTTTTAATTTAAAAAAAATATTTTGTGGCAATTATCAGACTAATTACTACGATTTAGTGATTCAACTAAGTAGGAAAGCAAGGGAATATAGCTCGAAAAAAAGTTAAGAATTGAAAACCTCCTCCTCTTTCTGAAGTCGGTTAAAAAAGCGATTTCGAGACAATGCGCATCATTCAAACATCCCATTAAATAGCACGATTTAGTTCGCAGAAGCGAGTTGGGGTAAATTAGGCAAATTAAGAGCGGATCCGTGAGTAATTACAAAGCGTCTATACTTGGCCAACTACCAAGAGTACCTAGCTGTACCTAGTTGTACCTAGTTGTACCTAGTTGCTTATACCGAATAGCTGGATTTATGAGGATCCAGATTTTCCAACGATCTCCAATTGGTACAAGCCCCTGGGGGTAGGTTATGAATGTTATCGCCGTGTCCGCGTCAGCGGGCGTGAACATTTTTGTTTGTAGCCCAATGCATTTTTGAATGTATTTTGATTTAAAATGTTCACATGTCGTGGGATGTGCGATGGTATCTAGCTATCGATAGCGATATCCGGAAAAGCGGTATTCACAATTTATTAAGAGTTTTACGTTTATTATAAACGAAGAGTGATTTTCTTTTTATAGATATGTTAAGTTGTTTTTATGATAAAATATTTCTAGAATAAAATTGGAAGTACTAAAAATATAAAAGAAACAGAATCTAACTTTAAAATTAAATGGTAAGAGCAAATAAACGCAAAAAAGCTATTAATTACAATAGAAAATAACCGAAAATAATCTAACAATTACAAATATAATATAATAAAAAAAAAAATGTCTAGTAAAATAGAGGAAAAGTAACGAAACGACACGTTATCAAATAAAACAGCTGTAGTGCAGGCGCGTGGGCGGGCGGCCCCAAGCCTATCGACTCAACCGCGCGCGTGCACTGACTCACCTCAAGGTCGCCGACCACCGCTGCCCGAAGAACCGAACCCTAAACACAGCCCCTCTAACCCTTTCTGCATTTTATATATATTTTACATTATCATCAAGAAGTAACCCTCGGTGAGTACACATTTTCCCGTAGGGCGCCGCCCGTGGCGTCCCTGAGAAAACTGACGGACGTTGCCGCACAACCACGGCTTATAAAGCTGGAAGAGGGGCGGGGCGGCGGCGCGAGTTGCGCCGTCGATTCGCGTCTCGATAAATAAATTAATTAAAAGTGCAAGTGAGTGATCGCTCCGTACAAGCTTAGAGCTTCCCCTTAATTAGAAATATACTCGGCGGGGGTTTAGTTCCTTTCCAAGTATACTATAATATCGACTTGGCCTTAATCAAAATCATATTCTGTAGTCTAAAATTACTTAACACATTATTTAGTTGTTTCATAAGTTCTTTAGCCTCGCGATGTATACCGTATATTATATATACTATGTACCGTATACCGTATATTATATATACTATACTATAGTACAGCAAGGTACTGGTGAGACAGGAAGACCCCAATACTAAGACACTCCATTCTCTGCTTTCTGCCTAAGTTTACTGCACTTTATTAAGCCCATTAGATTTACACTTATTGTATTTTTTAAAATTTATTTAATTTATTTATTCCAAGACGTGACCGTAGTGCTTGGCGCTCCGTTCTCTCAACTACCGCGCTAGGGATACAGCGTGAAGCTAAGTTAAGTTATTTCAAGACGTTCTGAGCTTCGGTTCCCCACCTTTTTTGTATTTTTAAACACAAATATAATTAAAAGTATATATCTTAACACATAAAATCTTTTTCGTTTATATTTAAATTTTGTATAAATGCAGCGCTAAGTTACTCTAAGATCAATAGATATGTTTTAAATATGTATGTATTTCTTACAATATTATAAAAACTTATGAAAATGTATATATTAAACTATTTTCTCTAATTTGATATTCGTTTCTATATTTAAAGAGTTATTACTTGCAGATGACTTATAAATAACTCATATCAATCCATATTAGATAACAGAAATATAACATCTTAGATCTAATTAAATAATATGGAAAATCGTATTTACATTCTGGCAAAGTCAAGGCGCGTTATTAGTCTTATACATAGTAGAGCCTAGAGTTGACGAACGTGGCAGAAAATATTTGACATAGGATATGAAGACACGATATCATATACTGGGCGCCGGTCAAGCTGTGTAGCCTTGTGGAACGATTTGGTTTTTCTTATTTTTTTATAATCATAAATTGTGAATGGATAATTTTTAAAATAATTTATTTATACGTTTATTATATACATTTCAAATATTTGTTATATTGGCACAAGTAATATCAGACTTTTTTTTTTAAGATGGATGGATGGTTTTGCGTTTAACCCGCCTTTGGAAATGTATGAATTTTATATTATATATATATACTCGTGAAACAAAGAATGGCGTACTTTGCATTGGAAAGTGAAGAACAGATTTAAATATATATATATATTTTTCTATTTAACCGACAATAACGTAATTTGTACGTTATTGTCGGGTAAATAGAAAAGAAAATTATAAAATTCTGTATAATTTAATAATGCTATACAAGGTAAAGAAAAAACTATCAAAATAATTTTATCGTTATCAATATGCTTTTTACTATATATTTGCTATAACAAAATGTGTTTTATTACAACATTTTTTTATATGATAATGCTTTAGAAAACCAGTTCAGTGCCACTAAATTGTGAATATAAACGTCCTAGCACATATTAATACAGACAAGGAATGAGAGGATTGCGGCGGTTAGCACCCCATTCTTCACCAGTAAGGGACGAGAAATATTTCAAAGTATATAAATACTATATTAGACTGTATAAGAATTAAATATATTTATTATATGCAGTTAACATTTTTTGTAAATAGTAAAATGTATTTTTCTTATATATATTATTAAGATACAAAAATAGATTAGAGGCCGTTGTGGCACATGGGTGTGACTGTAATGTGACGGTTGTGGGTTTGATCGCCACTCGAGGGAATGAATTATTATTTAGTTATATTTTCAATTCTTCGCTCTGCCAAGATAACAAAAGTACGGCGTTGAGTTCCGCCACTCAACACGCAATGTCTCGAAATTCGTCGGAAAGTGGGGAATATGGAACATATTATACAGAGGAAACCCTCTACCTTGCCGTGTGCGGGATACAGTATGAAGCTGATTTAATGTTTTTGACATAAAAAAATAAGAAAAAAAAAGAATTTTGGTAGCAATTATAAATATAAAAAAAAGAAATATTTTAATTTTTACAAAATTTAAATAATGAGTACAAATTTAAAATATCATATATGTAACAAGATCTAAGCAATTTTAATTTGAAAGCAAGATTCACAATGTTAAATAAATAAAAAGGGAGAATGCTAGTATAATGCAACGAAAATTGGAATCGAAACTGATTACAAGGCACCAGTCCTTAAAACGTATAGTTGAAAGGTATGTGATGTATATTTATATTATCATAAGGATATTTGCATAATATTAAATTATAACTCAAAGAATTAAAATGATATTCGCTATATTTTATGTTCTGGGAATAAACTAAAATACTTCAATCAAGAAACTTGTTTTAAAAATATGATAATTATTTAATTTTAGAGGCCAGTCTTGGCGCATTGGCATAAAGTGTGACTGTAAGCGCGACTGGTTGTGGGTTCTATCTCCACTCGAGGAAATGAAATATTTATTTAAATTTATATTTCCATTTCTCCGCTCTGATGTCGAGGCAAAGTACGGCGTTGAGTTCCGCCACTCAGCACGTGATGCCTCCAGAATTCGACGGAAAGTAAGGAACGTAGTGCCTTAACACAAGGTTCCCTCTGCCTACCCTGCTGTTTCCAGGATATAGCGTGAAGCTGATTTATTTTGAATTTTATGTTTTTAAGCTATAGAAGTTACGGCTACGGCTGATTACCTATTATGAAGGCATTGTATTGTATTCAAAATTTCTATATAAATTTAAAGCAACTGTAAAAACATTACTAACCGCGAGTGTACCTAATAATAAAATTGTAATATTGATTATAAATAGGAACTGTTCAGTTTCTTATTGGCTTCTCTCAAGAGAACGACCTTTCTGCCTTAGTTAGTTAGTGAGTGGGAAATATTCTCAATTTTTCTTTCATGTTCATTACAGATAGTGAAGTAAGAGATAGAAACTAATACTACTAAAACATTTTTTTCAGCTTCACACTGTATTCCGCATGAAGCAGTGTAGGAAGGAGACCGAAACCGAAAAAATGACAATATTAAAAATTTCATTTACCCGACTGAAAATCGAACACACACTTACTCAACGCTTGTGCCCCTGCACCACGACGGCCTCTTTTATTTTTATTATATGAATTTATCATACAAAGTTTGGCTGTTGTTTAGTAGATAACAATTTAATCATCCAAAATGATAACATTCACAAAACAAAGATTATTGGAGTGATGGTTTGAGAGATGATGCAATTAACCCCAATTAGGCTCGTCTCGGCATCGATGACAAATAAACAATGTTTACAGAGTGCGGGGGTACGTGCGAAGTACTGTGTAGTGTAGTCTCTGGATACATCCATCACCTTAGGTTTTAGTTAATTTATACGTGTTTCTCTTGTTTTTGAAGCAATATAATAAAAATGCATACGTGACATTTGAGGCCGTCGTGGCGCAGGGGCACAAGGGTGCCACTGTAACGCGACGATTGTGGGCTCGCTCCTCATTCGAGTAAATGAATTACTATTTAAATAATATTTTCGTCGCTCTGGCATTAAGGCAAAGGCTCGGCGTTGAGTTCGCAAATCAATATATTGATATTGAGTTGTTCAATACAGTTGTTACTCAATATCTCGAAAGTGGGGAACGGTGGAAAGTGGACGGAGTATCTTAACACTATGTTCCCTCTGCTTATTCTGATGTGGGCGGAATACAGCGTCAACCTGACAATATCTATAAATCTACAGATAGAATGTCAATATATTATAGTTTAAAAGAAAGCTTAAATTTGTATAGTTTGTTCTTTTAAAACATGACGATATCATAGTTCTTTAAACAATATCAAATACGCAATTAGAACTAGTACAAAAAAGGAAATAATTCATTTTATTTTGTACACCAAATGATAATATCCTGAATAACTGTATTATTAAAAATCTATATGCTTTTCCTCAAATTAAAGGACGTAACAAAATACTATTTATTTTTTTTATATACAAATATATATTAACAAGTTTTGAATAACTTTTGCCTAGCGTTTTGGCTGTTGCAATGGAATGGTCGTGTGTTTAACTTTTATTTTAGGCGAGGCTTATCATCCCTCATAACTTTGTAAGCTGTTTTAGAAAAATATATGGTGTAAGGGATAAAATATATTATGTCATGAGATTAACACATTTATAATATAGTAGGTACATATATGGTTTGTATAGCCATACGACTGTACGTACCGTAGTTGTGTGTTCAATATTGGAGTTTGACGAAGAAAGATTTATATTTATAAATACATAGTTTAAAGTTATAAATAATTTGAAACTTTATTCCAAAATCGCGCGGTAAATTAAGAAAATAATGATTTACCACTAGGTTGCTCCAGAAAATGATATGAAAAATATGTGGATATAAATTTACAAGAAACAGTTAAATAGTTTATTATTTACAAAATGAAATAAATATTGCATAATATTATATGTACAGAATAAGTCACATTCATAGATAGATTTTTTTCTAAATGGATAGTAATCGTAATAACAAAAGAATTTACTACGAGAAAGAGAGGTATTTAAATTGATATTCAATATAATAAGATAACATCTTGGTATAATTAAGATAATTGACTTCATATGATAGCTTTACTTGCATGTTTCCAATACCACAGTTTCCACTTAAGGAAATATTTCCATTTATGATCCACTCTTTTCTTATGTCAAATTCTAATAGTTTAAGTACGTCCACGAAATTATTTGTAATATAAATGACGAAAGATATTCATTTAAATACAGACTTATTTTTTATCTACATGTAAGTATATCAAATGTTGTCTTTTTTTTTAGCTTCACGCTATATCCCGCAAATAGCAGAGTACGCAGGAAACTTAGTACTCAGACACTCCTTTCCCGCTTTTTCTCCCAATTTTCATAACATTGCGTGTTGAGTGATGAAACACAACGTTTCGCTTTATCTCGCAACTAGAGCAAGAAAATAAAAATAATTAATTCTCGAGCGGGAACAGAACCTACACCGGCCACATTTACAGTCAGACGCCACGATGCCCCTAATATAACTCGATATAACATAGAAAAATATATATTATATACAAATATAATAACCAAGTTAGACGTTATTTACACACCAGAAGTCCTCACAATCGCCATCGGACGAACAGATACAACAATATACTATATTTATTTGATACAATATTGAGAAGTTATATATGAAAGCTTTGTCCAAGCAAATGGTGAGTAATAAGAAACCACACACATGCTAAATTTCAAGCTGCTATACTACGAACAGTAGCTCTGTAACGGCGTGACGGCACATTCTCATCGAGACGGACTCGATAAGGTTTCACTAATCACCCAATCAATACGGAAAGCCTTACTATATAAACTTTATATTTATTGTAATAGTATAGTTTATATAGTATATAAAAATGTTACGTAATTAAAAAAAAATAATAAAAAGTGTTTCTATTTCTTATTTGAAAATATTTTGTTTGCTAAGTAAAATAAAACGTAATGATCTCTTGTTTTATCTCTATAATCTGTATATAATGTAAATTACAAATCAAAAATACATAAACTCTAAAGCTTATTATAATTTTATTTGTCTATTGGGTATTTTTTTTTATATTGTGTTATGGCACAACGGACAACGAGTATACAGTACTGCACTAAAAAAAAAAATAATACCAAAAGAATGTTTCATATTCGGTATTAGTTTATTATTTTTATACAGTCAATAAAATTCTTGAAATTTTGTAAATCGCAACGCGTTATATACATTTTAATAAAATAATAACCTCTTCAGTTTTTAGAAACAAATTGAATGTTACGTGAATATTTATTTACATAAAAAAATGTAGGTTATAAAAAATAAATGTCGTTTGTCTTATTTTTTGGAAAGCAAATACAGATGTTAAGAAGTTAAAGAATGTACGTAAATAAAAAAAGAAACCCGCCCGAACAGGGACTTGAACCCTGGACCCTTGGATTAAAAGTCCAATGCTCTACCGACTGAGCTATCCGGGCTGATAAAGTAGAGTCCGAAATATGTTTACATATTCCAATAGATATTCTCTACACCATTATAAGCTTTTATTTATTTCATTTCTTGTTGCTAGTTTTTGATTTTCTTTTATTTATCTTATTAGAGTATTTATAATTAACATTGAGGCGGTTATTTTATACAAATCAATAAATAATAAAATCATATCACGAATAAACTTATTTAATTTTTAATGAAATTTAATGAAATAAATAAATATTTATTTTAAAATGTCCATTTTAGTATGTATTTTTTGTCGCTATATAGAGCACTGGCGACGTGTGGCAAAGTAAACAATAAGAAGCACTTTGCAATAATGGTACCGTATAAAGCTTTGTTAACTTTTCTAGTTACATGACAATGGTGATAGCGGTGAAGCTTTATTTAAAGAAAATATTTTACAATATAAAATAGAAATTTTATTAATATAATATTAGTTTACTAATAAGTATTTCTTCTTTAAAATTATATTAAATATGAAATTAATATTTATAAATTTTATCCGTAATTATCGTGAACAAAAAACTAAAGTTAACTGTTTATTTTCAACAAAAAGTGGAGAAATTAAGTGTCCTAATGGAAACATCTTGTTATTAGGTTCCCAGGTACCCTCTTGAAGCTAAACAAACAATTGTTTTGTTGTGTAAAATGTTTTTATAAAAAACAGGCAAGAAAATAACATATTGTGATCCAGGTCATTAACTTATACAAAAACATCGAACCCTATTATCGTATTAGTACATTTAATTTACGTATAATAAGCTGTTTATCGCATCGTATAACCAGTTCTATAGAGTGTAGAACTATGGATATTGTGAAATGCCTTCAGTATTGAAATGTCAACCCAGTTCGTGTTCGTGTCGGCATTGAGATAGGGGTGATAGCTGAAAATTATTAAAATAGATAGCTTTTACGTTTACATGTAAAATTATTATAGTATTTTTTGTGGTTAATATATATATATATAGGTGTTATATGTATGTAAAATCAAACTTTGTACAGAGATATGTCATTAAAGTTTATATAGTTTATTTTAGCATTGTCGTAGAATTATATAATATTTAAATTTTAATTATTAGTTCAGTCTTTAAATATCTTATACACTTTTTTACATAGCACTTAGTAATCACTTATACATAGTGTAATCATATTAGGTACGACATACATAGTTACTCATAGCAATCTTAATCGAAGTCTAAGCTAAATGCATCTTAAATAGTGTTGTAACGTAATTTTAATACTGTGTTATATACTATAATATAGATAAAGAATAAATTTCGTTAATTTAAAATATATATATATATTGTCATAGAAACGTGCAATATACAAAGAAGTACATTTTTATATATTTTCAATTTTCATGCATATCATTCCCTGATTATTTTCTAGTATTTCGAATGGCGATGACAGCGCCACGGGGGGTGACGCGGCCGTCATCCAGCTGTCACTGCCATTGGAAAACAATACTGATACGATGTAATAACCATTGCTATGGTGTCTCGGACATGCTCGTAAACCTTGTTTTTATTATTTGACGTAATATTTGTGTTATTACAAATTATATGCATATTATTTAGTTAATAATCTAAGCGCGGAGTTGAGTTACGGCACTTAACACGCAATGTCTCCAGAATTAGGCAGAAAATGGGGGACGGAGTGTCTTGGTTCTCTCGCTAGGTGCTCTCTGCCTAGCATGCTGTGAACGGGATACAGCGTGAAACTGTTTTTATTTTATTTAGCCATTAACCATTTATTTATTTTTCCGTTTTTTATATTCAGAAATAGATTGTCATTATTTAATAGAATATGCGAAAAGAAACATATACAGTATTTTTTTAATAGAATATGCGAAAAGAAACATCATACAATCGTACAAATAATAAAACAAAAGTGGAATTGAAACAAAACGTATTTTTTGTCGAACACCGACCGGCGCCGCTCCCTCGTAAACCCCCCGCGAGATGGCGTTGTTCGTTTTATCGCCGGTTCGCACAACAAGCAGTAATGGAGCACTACAATATTGACAGACCATTAATTCGACAGGAAATTGTGCTGAAGCCGCGGTCTGTGCAGGTGATTGTGAACTTTTCAAATTAGCCGCGTGTTCTGCAGTTGTTTTGACTTCAAATAGAGGATAGTACCGGATGCGCCTAGCTTATCTAAGTAACGTTTGTAGTTAGCGTTTGTAACAAATGCATTTTATATCTAATATGGGAAATTCTATTATTTTGTATCAATATTTAGTAAGAAATATTGTATGTTTATAAGAAATGTTAACTTTAGTTATTATTTAAACTTAAAATGCCAATTTTTACATTTTAAGAAAAAAATATATAATATGATTATAATAATGAACTGTATATAAACAGTTGATTGTTTGGTTTCATCAATTCATGTTGACTAGGCAAAATAAAATTTCAAGTTTTTAGATATGTGTAAATTATTACATAAAAATATATGTGTCATAGAATATATGTATAACAAGTATTACAAAAAATTGTATTAATTAAATTAAATTAAATTAAATTAGCTTCACGCTGTATCCCGCACACAGCAGGGTAGGCAGAGGGAACCTAGTGTTAAGACACTCCGTTCCCCACTTTCTGCCGAATTCTGGAGGCATTGCGTGTTGAGTGGCAGAACTCAACGCCGCGCTTAACCTCGACACCAGAGCGAAGAAATGGAAATATAAATTTAAGTAAATATTTCATCTCCTCGAGTGGCCGGCCTCAATTTTTTTTTTTTTAATATTATCTTTCTTTATGATTTATTTTTACCAGAAAAATAGTTATTATTTACTATTGCTCGGACAAATACAACTTCGTCTTAAAATGTGTCGTGAAATAAAACATTTTGAAGAAACGGCTCTTGTTTATTTGTGTCCCGAAGTGGGCACCACACTCAGCGGCGTCGTGGACATATTCTTTTAATTAAGCCACGCGGAAAGCGTCGTAACTTTTACGATCCCTGTGATTTAACTATTATTTGTCATCAATTTTATGTGCCCCTAAAGTATTACTGTGCTGTAGGAAATATAAAGCTTATGTAAGCGGCCTTATAGATAATATGTACCTATACTGTTTCATAGTAAAACATTTAGGATATAATTAATTGAATATTATACCTTGTAGAATTTAATGAATACGTTGTAGGTGTAGTTTAATTGCATGATGATTATTATTAATTTATTTACATAAATATAAAAAAAACTTCTCGTAAGTATGTAGTATAAATTATATGTATAATAAATAATTTGAAACATTTTTGAATATCAAAATTATTCGAAAGTATTGAATATTATATTAATATCAAATATAATTTAAATGTGATATCTTACACTTTTAAAATATTTATAATTTTGCAGATATTAAGTGCAAAATTATAAAATTATATTTTGTAGTAAATAATATTTTATAATATTTTGAACGATACGCGGTAGTACTAGTGTTGACATCTAGTATCAAATAGTTCTAAGCTTGAAATTTTTCATAGATAGCGTTGCTGTCCTTGATAAGCGCCATCTAGCGATAAAGTTCATATAAAATAGTTCTATTCATGCAAAACAGATGGCGCTGGTTTAAAAATATGCTGAACGTGACCCTGTCTTTTTATTTCATATTAAGTTTAGGTTTTGTGAATATATATTTAATAATATTTATAGTGCGCTTACCTCCAAGTTAAGTTCGTGTGTTTCCATTTCTCGCCTTGCACAGCAAACCTCTTTTTTCGCCTTCCATTCTCGTCATTTTCAGGCTCTCGATCTGGTCTTCCGCATCTCTTTTTCTTCATCAGTTCTTTAGTAGCGTGATCTACTACACCCGTTACCGGAATGCCACCGAATTCCTTAAAATGAATAAAAATATATGATATTGTAATAAAAAGAAAATTGCATATTCATTTTTATGAATTGCATGAAATTCAATTATTATTTCTAGATTATCAATATATTGTAAAATACAAAGTTAACCATAAATTACATTTTTCGTTATCATGTCAAAAAGTATTTAAATATAAGCACCTGTAATGTTTTGATGGCAATCCTAAAATCATCTTCATAGGACTGCGAGACGTCTCCCATTAATAAATTACCAACTTCTGGATGTCCTCTTCTTAAGTATCCAAAGGCCTCTAGGTAACTTTTCTGTAATAAAAAAAAAATTAAAGTGTAAATTGAATATTCAAGATTTACCTACGAATATGGCTGAATAAAATGAAAACAATGTAAAAAGAAACTGAGTCTCATGGGATAATAAGATTGAGCTGTAACTGTGATCGCCAAAGCACTACGTTTACACCATGTCTAAGAAAGAGCTTCTAGTGGCTTTGGAACTTTAATAAAATAATAAATTACAAAGTAGAAGTCGTCGTAGCGTAAGAGCGTAGGAGAACAAACGTGCAACTTTAAATGAGTTCGTTATGGGTTCGATTCCCATTCGGATTAAGAAAATATTAAAAACTTTAATTCTTCGCTCTGGTAACAAGGCAAAGCGCGGCGTTGAGCTCCACCATTCAACTCGAGATGTCTCGAGAAATTGGTGGAAAGTGGAGGACGAAAGTGTCTTAATGAGAACGGAGTGTCTTAACAGTAGGTTTCCCAGGTTCCCTTTGTCTGCTCTGCTATGTGCAGAATACAGCGTAAAGTAAAAAAATGTCCAAAGACTACAACAAGATAAAATCGGTAACACCTATAGCAGCATCACAATATTTGTCTGTCAAAATCAAGTGGTTACATCCTCTGCAGCTTTAAAATCTCTTCACGTATATCATAACAAATAATTGAACCAAAAAATAAATGCTCAAACGAAAACGAATCTGGTGTTTGTTTTATAAAAAAATAAAATTATAAAAGACTTTGTTCAGCATCTTTTACTAGAATATTATTGCCTAGAATATGAATAACATAATATATTTCAAAATATACGATCCCTAAATTTTTATTTTATGCAAGAAGGTGCGTCCTCACCCGCGGACGTGACCCAGCATATTACTCTTCGAAAGTAAGCCAGGTTAACGGACCCATAGATCCATCGCGGTCTCTAATAACTCATGCCGATTGGCGAAATGAACTCATAAAATAATGCCTATCGATAATTAGGTTAAAATCGTTAAGTTAATATGGTAAAAGCATTTCTATAAAGAGATTAGATTGAGATTAGATTAGATTTATTTTAAAATAGTAAAATTAATTTCTGCTACTATATTGCTGTCTTCGGTGTCATAACACCGAAAGTCGTGGGATGTATGTTAATCAACATTTTAGTATCAGTAAGTTAGAACTATTTTAAAGAATATAATGTCGAATTAAATCTTATTATAGCATTTAAGAAAATATTAATTAATGCGGTCGTTGTTCGGAACAACGGTCTTGTACCTCTGCGAATGTAAACGCAACAGGTCGTGGGTTCAATTAGCAGTCAAGGAAATTAAATATTTAACGTTTTCATTTCTTCGCTATGGTAACGAGGCAAAACGCGGCGTTCAGTTTCGCCACTTAACACGCAGTGAAATGGGAAAAGGAAGCGTCTTAAACGTAACAAACTGTCTTAACACTACGTTCCCAGGTACCCTCCACCTACCCTGTTATGCGCGACATACAGCTAGAAGCAAATCAATAAGAAAATTAATTTGAACTAAAATTATTTGCCAGCTACGCCCGCAGTTCTCACTAACCCATATATGGCTGTCGTCCGCGACGTAAGCAATTAGCATGTCGCTTTCATATTCTGAACTGGGACCGTCTGCGTGTAGTCACTTTTATTTGATAAAATTAAAATAAATTAAATTAGCTTCACGCTGTATCTCGCACACAGCAGGGTAAGCATAGGGAACCTATCACTCCGTTCCCCACTTTCTGCCGAATTCTGGAAGCATTGCGTGTTGAGTGGCAGAACTCAACGCCGCGCTTAACCTCGACACCAGAGCGAAGAAATGGAAATATAAATTTAAGTAAATATTTCATCTCCTCGAGTGGGGATCGAACCCACAACCAGTCGGTTTTACAGTCACACTTCGTGCCGCTGCGCCACGACTGGCCTCGACTTTAATTGATCGTCGTTAATTTTAAGTTTACTACCGATACCGTTGTCTTAATAAAGTTACGTTGACTTAAAAAGGTAGTAGGTATTACTCATCCATCATTGATTTACTTAATTAATTCGTATAACAGGATATTTTATGGCATTTTACTTTTAAAATGTTCGAATCAATCATAAATCGTAAAATTTAAGTAGGTTTCATATGCGTATGTTTTAGAAGAAATAATAAGATATCTAATATATGAGGCCTGTCGTGGCGCAGGAGCATAAGTGACTATTAACGCGACAGGTTGTGGGTTCGATTCCCACTCGAGGATATGAAATATTTAATATTTTCATTTTTTCACTCTACTGACAAGGCAAAGGGGTTAAGTTCCGTCACTCAATACAGTCATTTATATTCCGCGGTAAATAGAGAACGGAGTGTGTTAGCACTAGATTCCCTCTGTCTACGCTGTTGTGTGACGCTAAAAAAATCTAATATTATTTCTCCATATTTAAAGATTTAGAACAACATCACCATAGCGTGTAACCCAAATTGCTATAATCACTTATGATTTACCGTCACTTTCCTCCAAATACGGGAGGTATCCGAATCTGGGACACCGAGCACCTGAACCAGATCGCGTGACGTTTCCAATTTGTCCTTTAATTCTCTTAAATGAATTGGCGAATCTCATTAGGCTGGACTACTTCCCTGTAATTCGATGTCCAGGAGGTCGACGGATACTAAAAGGAACCTATTTAGTTAAGTGTTGCTCGCAACTTTCATTTATCGATAATGGTCATCCGTTTCAGCTAATTATGTAGAAGCTCATCAAAGGGAAGTCTTGGGAGTCAATTTTCTTAGGAAGTACTGTATTATACATTAGGATTGAGGCCGGTCGTGGCGCAGAGGCACAAAGTGTGACTGTAACCGCGACTGGTTGTGGTTTCGATTTTTTTTTATTAACATTAGGATATACTTTTCAATATTAATTCATATCCTTTGAACGATACCTTTTAAATTTATGTTGTTATTCATAAATTTTTACTATAAACGTCACTTGCCTGTATGTATAGTTGTAAAAATATTTAATATTTCTTGGAATCGGATGTCATTATATCAGTATAGTTTATAGACCTATATTTACAATTGCCTGCAATAAAGTCGAGTAAAACAAATGAGTAGTAAAAAATAAATTGTGTGGGCGTTCCATACTTGAAATAGCTTCTATTTGGAAACGACTGCTCTTAAGATAGCTGGTATAAATAAAAGTAGATATATATTAACAAATTATGGTTTATTTCCAAATACGGAAGTAAATTGAATAATCTAATAAATTGGAAACAATATAAAATTTTAAATAATTCATTTTTTACGTGATATTTGTTTATCATGATTTTTACAATTTCAATCAATTTTAATTTGTATTGGTTTTATTCTCCAGTACTAAGTAAAAGTTCTTGAATTTTAAATTATAAAACTAGCTACATTGGAAAAATAATATATTAGGAACATTATCTTTGAAATTATTTTTTTATTATAATCATAAATAGCTATAACATTCTAATTGTAATGATTCATTTTATTTTCCTCAGAATTTAAAATAAAATCGATCTAGCGTCATATTACTTTCATTCATTTCTCCATCACTGACCTACAAATGATAACTTTATAAACTATAAAAAAAGTAGAAAAGACCCCATGTGGGTTTCAGTTCAATGAAATTGTTATAAAAAGCAAAAGCAAAACAATATATTTTACTCAAATATGTTATATTTATACTAAGTAAGTTGACAATAATAAAGTTGACAGTAATCATTAACTCTACATCCGCAGTATTTAACGTGACACATAATTATTAAAAGAAAACCCATAATCAAAGATATAGAGGTATTTAGAGATGTAAAATTATATAGTATTATGTTGTATTATAAAAATAATTAAAAACATAATACAGTAAACCAACATATTTATCTAAAACCGATCAAAATAATAATATTTTAGTTTTTGTCTATTTTCAACTTCACGCTTTATTATAATGTAGTTTCCATTCTCCACGTGTTGCATGGTGTAACTCAGCGCCGCACTTTGTCTTTAAACATATTCAATCCCCCGAGTGCAGAGGCAGAGGCAGAGGCTGCGTCTCAATGGCCTTAATTTTTTTAGCTTTTACTTCACGTCCACCGTCTGTGTCCCTGTCTTAGCAGGGTAGGTAAAGAGAACCTGGTAACCTAATGTTAAGATACTCCCTTCCCATTAAGACACTTAAGTCCCCCAATTTCCGCTCAATGGTAAAGGCATTGCGTGTTGAGTGGTGGAATTAAACGTCACTTTTTGCCTTGTTATCAAAGCGAGGAAATTAAATATTAAATATTTCATTTTCTCAAGCGGGAATCGACCCACAACTCATCGCGTTCACATCCGCACGCTTATGTCTCTGTGCCACGACAGGCCATGTCACGATCGCCTTTATCATCATTAAACTAAATAAGATACAAAATATATACTATAAATAGATATAATTTAGTTTTAATTTGGCACTTTGTAGGAACATCACGAAACGCGGCGTCATTATTTCATTAACGTGCCTTCGTGTCTATCAACGCAAACCAACGCAAACTAATCAAGTGCTGGAGGGCTGGTGGACTAGAGGGCTGGAGGGCTGGTGGGCGGGAGGGCTGGACGGCTGGAGGGCCGGAGGGCTGGCCCTCTCGTATTCGCACCCGTCAGTGCGTCGACATCTGTCGACACTTGCACGTCATTACCGTATCGAGTGGATATTAATGGCCCAAACTCACAATGGCCGTTACATCAAGTTCTAGTTGTTCAATTTTATGACATGTTAGAAAATGTTATACCAAATAATTTCTCATCTATATATATATATATCCATCCATAGATATAATTAAATTGTAACATACCGTTGTTTGTACATGGATGGTATATGACAAAATCATATTACTTATTAAATAAATAAAACCTAAGCCAATATATATTTTTTTGAATTTTCACAAACAAATAGACAAGCGTTTGTGCACGATAATCTCAGAAACGGCTTAACCTATTTTAAATACAATTTTCACTATTGTATCTTTTCAAATTTCCTTTAATATTTAAGTTTTTGTTTTATTTAAATACTAATTTACTGTTTTATTGAATTGATTGAAACTTTAGTTTTTAATGTATACATATTTTTGTCTTCAAAATAATAATGTTTAGGATACGAATGTACCTCAAGTCAGTTAATAAATAATTGTGTAGTTCAAGCTGGCGAAGCCGCGAGCGGGTAGCTAGTTTAAGTTAATTTGTAATATAATTAGATAGATGAGGGTATGAGACAAATGTGCATTTAAGCTTTCGCCCGTAATAATAAGCTACTTAAGTGTTCGTAACATAAATTTGAAAATTTTAATTTTAAATTACAAAAATTATTAAACATAGGCATATGTAGAAAATTCTAATACAACATTTAAGAAGTCTCAGCGAACGGCGACACCAAAGAAATATATCACATAAAACACCTGTTAAAACCTCCACGAGTAAAACACGGTACATTCTAGCATATGAGTCAGTACGTACGTACGTAGGTCTTGCGGTCGGGCTTATTAGTGGGTTAGTTAATTGTTAATAGGTTAATCATCTGTTATATGGACATCTGTTCGACAGCAAATGACAGTAAAGAGATGTGGGAGCTATTATATATTATGTTTTGCTAAATTCTGACAATGGAATGGTTTGCTCTACATTCGAAATCGTAAAATTCTTTGAACAGATGTGATCGTGTTTTGCAGTTTGGTCTTTTATGGCGATACTCTTCTCCCTTTTAAATGCAGTGAAAAATGTATGTTTATATGGTTTTGTAATAAATTTTGTTCTTCTTTCTAAAAACCTGTATGCAAGCGTGAGGAAAAGAATACACATATGACATTATAAGTTATTTATAATTATGTATAAATTATTCATGTATTTAAAGGTTATATATTTTTGTTTTAAATAAGTGTCCAGAATCATTTTATGAATAAACGGATTTATTACACACTAACTTATACTGCAACTGCTGCTGTCTTACTTAAATGATTGCAACTCTTATTTATTTTGTAAGTTTCGTTGTGGCTTAATGTTGACGATGACCTTTGCATTTATCACCTCTAAAAGTTATCTTGTTCTCTATCTCTTAAAGTTCCACATCAAAAGTTTTGGTGTTTTAATTTTTAGCATACTGAGCAAAAAAGTTATAAATCCAATCCGGCCATAGTTTCGAGGACGTGCGTACATCAATAGACAAACAGACAGACGAAAATTTTTCAAATTATGAACATCTACTCATTTGAATTTTTATGTCTTCATATAATATGTATTTGCAAAATATTTAATGCACTGCATGCAATGAACCATTTTTTATGTTCTATTATAATTTAGATATGAATTACGCAACATAATATTTAAAATATTCTACGTTAAACCTTAGATTATTATTCTGCTAGGGCGAAAAGCTATTTGGAATTCAATGACAATAAAAGATTTGCATATAAAATCATTCTATCAATGACACACAAAATTAAATACAGAGACTTCAGGAGGGAAGTAGATTCCGGTGACGTGAATAGGTATAGGTAGTACTCGAAACAGTTCTTTGGAAACTTATGTATATAGGTATGAATAACCGCAACGGATTTTCCTGTATTCAAGTACAGTAGTGACATTGTCGTCATCACTCTTACTATATGGAAGCCAACGACCTGTCCCAATGGCGTTTTAGTTGCTGAAGAGCAAAGGCAATGTCATAAATCTTTTAAGATTTTCTTTTTTCTTTATTTCGACGGTTTTTAGTTTACTACTGTTAGGCCGAAATAGCTTATGGCTGAAGTCTTCGTAGCACAAGAACACAAGCGCTGTAACGCGACGGTTGTGGGTTCATTTCGCGGGAATGAATTATAATTTTTTTTAAACATTTTTAAAGTGTTATTCCACAGTTGGGAAAGAAAAATACTTATTTAGAAAACGTATAAAAATTTGAACACAGCGGGACTCCTATGAATTATTAATATTTTTATTTGCGTTGAGTCCGCAAGTTGTTGACTGGTGCAATATCTCAAAAAATCGGTGAAAAGTGGGGAACGGAGTACCTTAACACTAGGTTTCCTTATCTTTGCCTTGCTTTTTATAAATATTAACACTTGTTTTTAATATCAATTATTTACTTTAATATTATAAACCAACAAAATCGTCGAAAATGTATTTTATATACAGTTTTCAATTTGAAATTATTTATTTTTCAAAAAAATATCATATTTTTACTTGCTTTACTTTTATATATTTTTAAGTAACTGGGAGTCTAGACGTAATGTAAACTGTGTAAGCTTCACTGGCTTTTACTTCAAATAAAATTTCATGATCGAGTAAAAATGGAAAATATTTGCAAACTGATTTTTATTACTTTAATAATAAAAGGAAATGCTAACAAATCTTTTACAAAGACATGATTTATTTGACTAATATATTCGTGTTTTAATATTTGATACTGTAATAACTGAAAATATAAAAATAATCTAATTCATCTGCAACGACAATATTTTTTTTGCGCTTTTATGTAGGCATTTCTTTTGCCTACATAAATGCGTGAACCTACTTATGTTAAGACATTCCGTTTCTATATTTCGCAGAATTTTCAAAGAATTTTATGGTCAGTGGCGGCACTCAACGCTGCGCTTGGCCTTTTTACCAGAGCGAGGAAATGAAAATATAAAATAGTTAATTCCTCTACCACGCCACGACGACCTCTGGTATAGTACGTGAATTCATAATTTTTATGTTTTAGAATTCATAATTATTGTTAGTAGTCGCAATTTTAATGAACGGTAATTAGTACTTGTAGTCGGGTAATTTAATTTTAAAACAGGAACAAAACACACACACTTTTACACAGCTACATAATATATATAAACAATTCTTTAATAGTTCGAAATAACTATCCTAATGTAAGTTACGACAAAAAAAAACAACTCCTAATCAGAAACCAACCAAAACAAAATAAAAAAAATCCCCATAGCAAAATCCGTTCCCACAATCTGTAACAAATTGATGAAGTTTAATTAGATTCAGGAGTCGCTGATAGCGAGTAGGTACTGGAGGCTAATGCCACTCAGATTCCTATCGGCTTTACGCGGAACGGCGTGAGGCGGGCTTTAAACACCTATTTTGACGGCTGGCTTGTGCATATAATTACTTTTCCTCTCATATACTGTGTATAGAAATATTAAACATATATATATTTTTTTTTCTCGATAGATTTTATATTTTATGTAAGGCAAAGACAGCAAAATGATGAGCAATTCAGCTTCACGCTGTATCCCGCACACAGCAGGGGAGGCAGAGGGAACCTAGTGTTAAGACACTCGGTTCCCCACTTGAGCAATTCCCTTCTCAGTTTTAAGTATTTTTATAAACATTGAATATCTATAAGTAAAATTTAAAGCTACACAATAAATATTTATATTAACACAAATGTGTTGCGACAGACCTCGAGTGGGAATCGAACCCAATACGAGAGGTATTGGGTTCGATTCCCACTCGAGGTGGATCTGGTGGATGAGTTCCGCCACTCAACACTCAATGCCTCCAGAATTCTGCGGAAAGTAGGGAGCGGAGTGTCTTAGCACTAGGCTCTACAGGGATCCTAGGGATACAGCGTGAAGTAGAAAAATATTTGAAATTTCTAACAATTACGTAAAAAAATATTATCATCAACATAAACATAAACTTTATCACAGTTAGAAAATAAAACATATATATCAATTATTGATCAAGAATATAGTTTTTTTGCACCTAAGGAATCACTATTAATTAAATCCCATGCATTCCTTTTAAGTCTTACAATGAAAGGCACTGCATTGCAAAACCCAGGCACAGAACAGCTCTGGAATACGTTTGTCGTCGCGCATACTCAATGCTGGGTGCAATAAACCGTGAGAATAACTTTTATTTAATAGAACTTATTGAAAAACTTTATAAATAAATTTAAAGTTAATAAGTAAATAAATAAATAAATAAATCAGCTTCACGCTGTATCCCGCACACGGCAGGGTAGGCAGAGCGAACCTAGTGTTAAGACACTCCGTTCCCCACTTTCTGCCGAATTCTGGAAGCAATGCGTTGTCCTCGACACCAGAGCGAAGAAATGGAAATATAAATATAAGTAAACATTTCATCTCCTCGAGTGGGGTTCGAACCCACAACCAGTCGATTTTACAGTCACACTTTATGCCCCTGCGCCACGACTGTCCTCAAATTTAAAGTAAATAATTTTATTATAATTGTTGATATAATAAAAGTAACCGGTCAAGTGCAAGTCGGACCTCGAGTCCACCGAGGCTTCCATACCGATTTCAGAAAGTACTACTTATAAAAGTTGACTAACTGAAGTTTACGGGTTTAAATGCATTATGTATGAAATGAATATGATTTCATAATTATAAGTTTTGATTCTCTATAGATCTCATCGGCAAATTTCATATAAAATGCAGCAAAATTGATCCAAAAATATCTTTTGATTGCGTTGACTTAAAGGATTGATTTTTTTTGTGTTTTAAAGGATTATAAACTTAAATATTTGATATTAATTTCTGCTTAATACCTCCACGCGATCTCGATAAATTGTCTTGAAATACGAAGAGACATACAAAAAAATGAGATAAGGGTTCCGTTTTCACTTGTTGAGGTACAGAACCCAGAAAAAAATGCTCCACGTTTAGCAGGGTAAGCAAAGGGAACCTAGTTTTAATAATAGTAAGTAGTGTTAATGCACTCTATTCCCCACTGCTGCTATAATAACTTTTTTTTCAAATAAGCACTTTCACTTTATCCCTTTTGTAACAGAAACAATAAAGAGACAAAGCCCTTTCGTTCATCGACTGTAAATTTATAGCGATGTTTTATGAACATTACTTCTACTAATTTAACGCAGGTATCGTAAATTTATTTTATTGCTGTAGCCTGCACCTAACTATAGAAAAGAATTTTATTTATATCATTGATCGAAGTTTTACGTTTTTAGAAAAAATAAGTAAGTTTTTTTATAAGAAATATTTTACTATAAAAGCTTCATCTTTTTAGAAACTTCAAACTGTGATAACGTTAATTATTATTTGTCTACTCGTCGTAGTAGCGTCTTTGTGAATAACTAGGTTCATATCTTTTTCAAGATAATATGTTTATTATATAGATGCAATAGAAGCAAGTGCGGTCTCGAATTAACTTCCAGCACACAGTGTTTTAATGGGTGGAGAGCTGAGTGACTTGACATAGAGTTTTCCACATCCTTCCCAAAATTAGAAATTTCAATAAAGTATATGAATTTATAAATAGCTGTATTAAAAAAAATCATACTTTGTACGTTTTATATACTTTACAAAAAATGTGAAAGACATATATTATTAAGCTATTCTTTTCTTTTATAAGAAGCTTCTGAATTAAAAATATATATATACTTGTATATTATTCCGTGCAATACGATATTCTTACGTTTTGATACTAAAATTGAAAACAAAATTAATCCTCAATTTCTATATAAACACTTTTAAAATATGGTAAAGTTAATAAATCTGCATTATTTTCCTCTTTATTCTGTGCGTAACTCAGTAAAAAGTGATTCAGGCCAGCCAGCTGCGGTCCTCGTCGTGACGCTAATGGTAAACTTGTCTAGCCCATTCTTGGTGTTGAAGTTGTAACAAACTACTTCATAATACACTATAATATATATATTTATTATATTATTGTAACACGTTATAGCATATTATTGAGGCCAGTCGTGGCGCAGCGGAACGAAGTGACTGTAAAACCGACTGGTTGTGGGTTCGATCCCCACTAGAGGAGAATAAATATTTAGTTAAATTTATATTTCCATTTCTTCGGTCTGGTGTCGAGGCTAAGCGCGGCGTTGAGTTCCGCTACTCAACACGCAATACCTCCAGAATTCCGCAGAAAGTGGGGAACGGAGTGTCTTAACACTAGGTTCCCTCTGCCTACCCTGTTGAGTGCGGGACACAGCGTGAAGCTGTTATAGCATATTACAAAACAAAGCAAATCTAACGCGATCTCAACCTTACCAATCAATGTAGAATTAAGCACGTACTATTCTTAAACAAATATTAGTACGACGATAAAATATTTTTTATTAACATCCTTCTTTGATTATGGTTATATATTATTATAAAAATGGAATTCCAATTTTATAAAAAACCTTTAAGCTAGTATTTAATTATTATCTGTGGCGATTCTATACAGGAATTGTGCTGCACTCCTTTATTTACTGCCAGTACTTTATTCTTATTTATACTGAAAAAATAGAATTACGCTAAGAGTTAAATGAAATAATCTCTGGACCATATCTTAAGCATTTGCGGCACGCAATATTTCATATGGTTTAGATGTCTTTGTTTCTAATCTCTCTGACGATCGTCTGTGTTTCTTATTATGACAATATATGAAATAAAGATTTGCTAAGGAAGAAAAATATAGCTTTTGTATGTTTTTGTGAAGATTAGAATTTCTTTGTCAAAATATTTCTCTTTATAAAGTGTACGGGAGTTAAAATTTTAATAAATACTCGAATTTAATTCCTGATTTATATAAATATGATAAAAATAATACTTATACAACTTTACAATATAAATGTTAAATAAATTATTAATCTACGTCTTTAGCTATTATATAAAAGCTATATGCAAAGTTTATAGAAATATTTTGAGTGTATTCATAACGCGGTGGACATAAGTGCGCGTTTGAATCCGATATAATTTCCCAAGGGCCTTCAATTTAAATTAGAGCATGACTTGATATGCTGTCGAATTATTCTAATTCCGCTTACTGTTAACACAATGCATAATTTGTTATATACGTACATACACTCACTATTAGTATTTGCGTGAAATATTTGAATTTGTATTCCATCTATCATCTATTTCTTAATTTACTTAAATAACTTTTCACAATTTTTTTCTTATTGTGTGACTAATAAAGTGTAAATCAAACGAAACGAAAAAAAAAGGCAATAAGGATATTATTGGAAAAGGCAAAGCGCGGCGTTAAGTTTCGCCTCACAACATGCAATGCATTCAGAATTCAGCGTATAGTTGGGAACGGAAATGTCTTTATGGGAACGATTTGACTATATGTCCCCACTAGCTACTCTACTAGGTGCAGGGTACAGTGTGAAGCTACAAAATATGTATATTTGAAGACAATTAAAAAAATGTTTGGCAATCTCTTAGTCAAAGCACTGTTAGATAAATTATCAAAAAAGCATTTATAAATCAGTCTCATAACATAAAAATGTAAATTGAATTATTCGACAGTTTTTTATTGCTTGTAATGGTGACACAAAGCAATAAAATACAAAAGAAATATTTTTAAATAATTATCAAAATTTATATTATAAAAACGTGTCAATATCTTGTGCCAGCAGTCGAATGCTCACGTAATATGATGACGGTATCTTGGCACTTGACACCACGTGTGGGTAAAGTGTGTAAAGTGATCTAAGGAACTTGTTTTAACGTACTTCTAACGCACTTCTTAAAACGATCTATAAATAGACAAAGCATTCCACCAAAATATCTATATTTATCACTAAAATAAATTAAATACGCTTCACGCTGTATCTGCCGAGTTCTACAGGCATTGCATGTTAAGAGGCGCAACTCAACGCCGCACTTTGCCTCGACACCAGAGCGAAGAAATGAAAATATAAATGTAAATAAATATTTCACTTCCTCGAGTGGGGATCGAACCACTGCACGCATATTTGTAAAAAATATGTTTAGTTTTTTAAAAGCAGGGTGGGTAGATCTAAAATAGTGTTAAGATCTCTTCTCTTTCTGACTGAAGAATTTTGGAGATATCACGTATTGTATTTTAAAACTCAACGCCAAGCATTGTTTACTAGAGCGGGGCAAAAAAAATATATCCATTTAGTATATAGTATTAGAATATTTCAGTTATTTTTTATATTTTATTTTTTTATACTTCGGTTATTTTCTATGCTATTGCATCTCGCCATTTCCAAATACACTAAGTATCTATGTAACATTAAATTTATAATAATCTATAGTAACGACGTTCAGCCTAGTTAGCTGATAGCTCGTTATCGTTGAATCTTCAAATTCATTGAATTTGAAATCAAAACACTGAACAAGCGTTTTGGAGGATTAATGGAGAACGGAGTGATATCGCATTTCTTACTACCACGGAGCATCGCGGCGTTTTGCAATGCGGTGTTGTGGAAAAATTTAAGAGGCCTACTTCACATATAAAAAAACGAAATATCTAAGTACTACATTATTAATTTTCTTTTACATTTTCTCTAAAATTTCTATAGTTACAAAAGAAAATGTGTAGTTGGACGATTAAGATTAATTGAACTGTAAGATAAATTGCTCTATGCTAAACTTGGATAGAATGGATTTGTTTTTGTTACGTCTACTTTAATTTTCGTACTGCGAACAACTTTTATAAAATTTGAACTTTGAATTAAAAAAATTACAGCACTAAAATGAAAGTAATATATAATTTTATGATCTTAACAAATTATTCATCTTCTCGCAAACTACTATTAAGGTAATAAAATACTGAGGATTAATTTAATCTAAAGAAAATATTCACCTTTAAAATAGAATTTTGTTTAAAAAAACACATTGACAATTTAAATAAGCTTCTATAGTTCGGCGGAAAAGGGGAAACGGAATATCTTAACATTGTGTTCCCTCTACCTATCCCGCTGTGTGCGGGATACAGCGTGAAGGTACAAAAAATATTTATTAAAAAATAATAACTATCTATATATATCTATCGCCTCTTAAAATTAGGTCACGGTGCCGTCCATACCGAGCATAGCGTATAGGTATTATACACAAACATAATGAGTCAATGACCGGCACGTTTGGCTGCCGTAACTCGACGTCAGCAAGGTCACGTCTAACAGGAAGATTGGAGATTTCAATTTAATTACATTGTTCTGTATGCAAAAATATTTGAATGAAATAAAATAACTTGCTAAATAATTTATTATATGTAATTATTGTTTAATATGAAACGCGGAAAATTAGGAAACATAAAAAACGTGAAAAGTTTTAGCGGCAATATCTGTATCTTTTTTTAGTATTACGCTGTATCCCGCAGTTAGCAGGGTAAGGAGAGGGAACTTAGAGTAAAGACCATCCATTCCTCATATTCCGCCGCATTCTGGAAGGATTGTTTATTGAATGGCGGAACTCAACGCAGCGATTTGCCTCGACTCCAGAGCGAAGAAATGAAACCAAGCTTATAAGTACTTAATTAAAAATAATTTAATATGTATTTACTTATATATCACTAAACAGAACTGTAAATTTCCTTAAACAAATGCATTGTTTAGATGAGTTTTGATTTGAATAAACACGTTTGTCAGATCCAGACTGAATACACTAATAATATTTTCACAACAAAACATTCTATCTAAACTTCCATTTCTGGATACCAATGTGAATATAAGCTATCTTTTTGGCTGAATACGTCTAGCCCGTAAACCACATTTATCTCAACTATTAATTTTATCTGTGGACTTTGTGAGGGAATTGTTATAAATTGAAGTCCTTGGACGTCATTAGCGTCCCTTGGGTGTTGGCAAGCGTGATTAATTATTGTGGACACACACAGACGGACAAGCCAATTCGGGTTAACGAAAAGTTCACTGACTTGAAAACTGATACGTGAATGCCCCATGCAACGATGCATATTGTGATGGTCTTGATGAATCAATCAAATTAGCAACTGATCAATATCTAAAAAGTAATAGTACATAGATACTGTCATTTGATATTTATTTTTGGATATTGTAGAATGAAAGTAAAATATTATTGTTATTTTTTTATGTGAGGCCAGTCGTGGCGCAGCGGCACAAGGTGTGACTGCAAAACCGACTGGTTGTGGGTTCGATCCCCACTCGAGGAGATAAAATATTTACTTAAATTTATATTTTCATTTCTTCGCTCTGGTGTCGAGGTTAAGCGCGGCGTTGAGTTCTGCCACTCAACACGCAATGCCTCCAGAATTCGGCAGAAAGTGGGGAACGGAGTGTCTTAACACTAGGTTCCCTCTGCCTACCCTGCTGTGTGCGGGATACAGCGTGAAGCTGATTGATTGATTGATTGATTTTTTTATGTTCACATGATATTGTAAAAAAACTGTTTTCATACACAAAAGATTTTGCCCGCTCGTTTTTTTTTTCTAAATAAAATATATTTTTCGAACATTTTATTCTCTATAGGTATACCTACTCCTGAACTATCAAATAAGAAATATCTATCAAATAGATAACTAGTTTTTTAACAAGTTTCATCCCATAAAAGGTAACGAACGGTAAGGTACATGCAACCTTTTTATTTGTCTAGAACCAATTTAGGTTGCTCGAAAAGAACCCCCGACACAAATGTAATAAGCGACTAATGTAGGTAGAATCTGAAAGCACATTCCTTTAATTAAACAATTCAGTTGATTGAACAATTCTATTCGGTGCAGAAAATTCATTACTTCAAGTGTTTTAAGACGTACACAAACACAAAGGAAATTAGATTCCAGATTTAGAGTATTGTTATAGTTTAGCATCTGCAGTAGCTATCATAGTTTTTATGATTAAATGAGAACTAGGTTTATTATAACAGAACGAAGTAGTTAGGTTTTAAGGTGTATTTTACATTAACAAATGTTATCCCAAGGAAGTGCTGTAGGCGTCCTCTGATTAAAGAGGTCGTGTGAGTCACAGCGACGTCCCGGCGCCTACCATTTTCGCGAGCGCTCTCACTTCTTGCCGACTCACGTCTCCCTGGGGAAGTGAATCTATTTTCACACTCTATTCTTAAAAACTAGTTGCTCTGTATACGATTTTTACTTGTAGGTTTTAAATTCTAGTAGGTACATTTCAACAGGTACGTTAAATTTAATGTAGTGGTATTAAAAGTGCTGATAGTGTAACCAATACTTTTATTTTTTATTTGTTTTTTTTTAGCTTTACGCTGTGTTTACTTTCTGTCGAATCCTGAAGGTATTGCGTGTTGTCGCGATTTACCTCATCACCAGAACGAAGAAATGAATCTTTTAAAAATTCTATGATTCTAGATCCCTGGAAATCGAACGCCTTACCTGTCGCGATTAACCGTCACACGCTTGAACCCTTGTGCCACGACTGGCTTCATTTGGCCTCATATATTTTATTTTTTATCATAAAAAATCTAAATACAAGAAGAACATGTTGAGATAACTGTTATTACTTTAATTACTCATATGGATTGCAGAATATGTTTATTTTATTTCAAATTTCCTGTAAGGCACGCCCGCGCCATCAAGACGACCAGATCAATTAGTGAAGAACAGTTAATTTTATTGTTAAAACAACATTAGTATATAACATTAATTCAATATAATGCAATTCTATATATAAATAATAATAATTACGGAATAGTCCCAGAATTCGATGGAAATTAGGGAACGGAAGTGTCTTAAGTTGAATGGAGTGTCTTGTAACATGGAAACAGCAAAAAACAGTACGCACTCTATAAAAACATTAAATTTAAGAAAAAATATATGAAGTATGAATAAAAAATATTGAAATGTATTTTATTGAAATATATGAAATATCAATAAAATACATGAATAAAGTCATGCATCTTGCAAAAAAAACTATAAGAAAAAAAAGGACATTATACATGCTGCTAATATATTAAAATAAGAACCAGCTTCATGCTGTATCCCGCACACAACAGGGCTGGCAGAGGGAACCTAGTGTAAGACACTCCGTTCCCCACTTTCTGTCGAATTCTGGAGGCATTGTATGTTAAGTGGCAGAACTCAACGCCGCGCTTTGCCTCGATACCAGAGCGAAGAAATGAAAATATATATTTAAGTAAATATTTCATCTCCTCGATTGGGGATCGAACCCACAACCAGTCGGTTTTACAGTCACACTTTGTGCCGCTGCGCCACTAGCCTAGTGTTAATATATTGATATGAGTTAATTTGTCAAAATAGCCTTCTGTGTAATATAAACACTAATGTATAAGTAATAATATAATAATCAGTTTCAGGAAATATTTACAATTGCACAATATATGCAATTATTTCATGGAAACTTAATAAATTTATAAGCACTGAGATTTTCCATAACTAAAAAGGAAGTAAATTGTATTTTTTCTAAGTTTATTATCGTTCATAATTCTTGTATCAGCGAATATTATAGAAGATATATAATAGATAGGATAGAAAATTGTCTCGGTTTTATATGACACAGTTTATAAATCATTTTGCGTAAACACTAAGTACTAATTTATATGAAACTGTAAAACATTTTTATAATGAAGGACTAATTTCAAAAAGTGTAGGTTATTACAGATTGTTCATTCAACTCGTGCAATTTACGAGCTATTTGGGAAGTGTAGTTCCTATTAAATGACTATTGTGTATAATAAATTTTATTTTCACGTCAAAACCACATATAAATCTTTCACAAAAATACAGCCACGTTGTCACTTTAATATAATTTACTGTAAGTATAATTCTTTCGAAAGCAGTTTTATGTAGTCATTGTAGTGTTCATTAAGCGCGGGCGCCAATGCAAATGTATTACACATGCAAAATTCATCATTGTACGCATTTTAAATTCTACGGCAATATTACATTTTAAAATCTAGTCCTAATAACATCACGGAAACAGTTTTTCTATGAATTACAGGACAAAGACGAGCGCATCCTTTATTCTTTATTCAACGTCTTTCGCAGACGTCAGTAGTGTACCTACAGGAAAAATTGCGGTTTAAATTTAAATGTTATGCTGCATTATCACCTTTATGTGTGTCATATTAAGAACTATATGTTAATAAGAGGACGTATGAAGATGTCTATGGGTGATTCCTGTTAAATAATATAATTAATCCATACAGTCAGAACAATGCTTGTCCGGCCACGTCACCCAGCGAGTGCGGCGTCTGGACGGCATCCTACTGTAAACATAATTAATCACAACTTAGCATGTTGCCCGATGGCTGGTATATGGCTGGTATCAGGTTACGCACTCCTGCACTGATTAATGGGTGAAAATTCAAAGTCCTTGGACTGTCATCGTACAGCGCTGACGTCTTATTTACGCTCCGTGGACACCTTTGCACGTATTATGATGAGGCAGAAATTTAAAATTGGTCGTTTGCATTTTTTAAAGGTTTTATTGTACGTTCGTTTGTATATTGATACTTAGTTTGCATATGGGAAGTATATACTATTAAAGATTGTGATTTACACGATAATTATAGGTTTAAATTTAACTTTGGTATGTTTTTATCTTACCACAGAAAATATTAAAATGATTTTATATACATAATTATATACACGGAATAAGATGTGCAAAATGTGGAACGTTAAGATAAAATTTTGAATCATCTGGAATATATTATCCGTAAGTCTATTCAGCGCCATCAATAGTTTGAAACTTCAATGTATTTAGAATTGATCTTCTCATTGAATTTTAAATGTCAATTAATCTTAAAATTGACAAAGAGTAAAGGGTGTATCTTCAAAAGGCCGGATGAAATGTAGAAGATTATGTCGGAATGAATGGATTGACTACCGTAAAGGAACATACGAGGAAGAGGAAAATTACTATTTAGTAAAATTACTGGAGATCCCAATTCCGTAACAAAGTAAACCACAGGATATTCTGTGAAGTTTATATCTGCTTGACCCGCTTTAAATGACTCGAAGATATATCTATTTACTTACGTACATATACTATAAACTTATAAGTACACGTACCTATAAGACGTCATTCAACATAAAGAATATAAAATTTTTCGGTTATTTTAATTTCTCTCAATGGTTTATAGATAAAATTTTCTTAAATAAATGAACATTCTATTATTTCACAGATACATTAAAAAAATATTTATGGTACCGTTTTCTATAAAGTAAATAAATAATCCAAAGAGCAATTACAATATGCAAAACTCCTATGTCATCTTTTTTCAATCTTAAAACTGTCAGGTTAGATCCAATTTTACACGGTGTCAACTTGTAGTATAAAATTCTGGCAATCCAGACAAGCACATCTGATATTTGAATTTACATTTTATTTGGAAGCTAATCTCATTTGTTCAATCAAAAAACATACTATAACAAGATTTTATTTCAGTTTTACTAACTTTTTATTCAGTTCATGTTTAAAGCGAAGTTAAACTGACTGGTATCTTTTTATAAATACATTTTCTTTAAATTTTAAAGTAAATAATGACAGCTATAAATATCTTAAATATATTAGGGATGTAATATCTAGGCATGACAATTTATATATGCCTATCACAGCTACGATCAAAAGAGGTCGTACATTTAAATAATATTAATACGAAAAATTTATAAGCTTTTGTCACAAATACCTTATATTTTCGGGTAAATAGCCCTGCATATTCTAAAGTCACTGACCATTTGACCAATCCAACTCCATATAGCCTTTTATTCTGTCAGTCTGTATTCTAAATCATAAAATTTAATTAAGTTTAGCCATTTGTCGTGTAGCGTAGTTCTGTACAGCTTAAAATCCTAATCTACTTAATTTTTATATATCCGAGTTAATCTACAATATTTTTGATAATAAGTGGGGTTCATGTACTATGATAACTTTATAAATTGAAACATCTAGATTTGGTAACTTTATATCTAATATTATAAATATTCCTTTAGATCGCTTTTTTACCCGGGAGTCAGTCTACGAAATGACATAGTCCGTATTTTTTTATTCAATAAATTTTTATTTTTATTTATAAATCTAATATTGATATTATAATTTTTGATATATTTCACTCTAGATTTTAACTATACCTATATACATAAATATAATTATCTGTTTTAAGCTTTTTAAGTTGCCTTTTCATCATATTGTTATAATAAAGTAATCAAATAGATTACATACATAAAGTAACTGAAATAGATGTAAATAGCCATAGTGCACAGTATATTTGCGGTTCACGGTGTCGTCAAACTAAATACTTTGATTGACATCTTGATGGGGGACCGTAAAAAGTTTTCTGAACTATTAATAAAACGGCTGTATGTATCACTATTCTAATATTATATCTTTATCGCTGAATAACAATAAAAATTTATATCCACGAATAGTTTGAGAATAAATCTCTTCGATAGTAAAATTTCTTTATTTAAAGTTGTGTATGGCTCATACAGGTTGTTCATTTCTGGATTATGAAAATTTAAATATAGAAAAGATTATAAGCGCTGGCTTTAAATTCTTTGAATGTATAAAATATTGTTCTTCTTTATATATATATATGTAGAACATTATTTGAAAGTTATTGAATGCTGTGTTGTTCCACCAGTGACTTCACCCGTGTAGTCTACGTTGTTTATATGGTTATTTCCTGTTCTCTATTTTATTATAGTTCCGTATTATATATTACATAGAGGCCAGTCGTGGCGCAACGGCACGAGATGTGACTGTAAAACCGACTAGTTGTGGGTTCGATCCCCACTCGAGGAAATGAAATATTTACTTAAATTATATTTCCATTTCTTCGCTCTGGTGTCGAGGTTAAGCGCGGCGTTGAGTTCTGCCACTCAACACGCAACGCCTCCAGAATTCGGCAGAAAGTGGGGAACGGAGTGTCTTAACGTTTTCCCTCTGCCTGCCCTGCTGTGTGTGGGATAGAGTGTGAAGCTGATTTAATTTGATTTTAATTATATATCACTTTTGATCCACCCTGTCTGTTCCTTAAAATAACATTAAAATCTGTATCGTCATAGGAAAGATGCAAGCGTACATTTACATAAACGATATTGTTTAATACTATGTAAATATTAAGAACAATAAGTACATAAAAACTTGTTAATTCTCACAGTCAATTAGCACTCATAAAATAAATTTAGTTTATGGACATCACTTTTACGTTTACTTTTAATCTTTATTCGTATTATCTTCAATGAACGAACGTGGTAGAAATAACAAAGAAAATATATACCTTATAGTGTTAACACAAGATTGATATTAGTAATCTGTATATATGATAGTTGAAAGCTCAATGGATGATGGGTAACATCCTGCAGCTCAATTACATCTGCATGTTGATTGATACAAATATGGCTGTGACCGCGCCCGCCTGCACTTTGAATGGTTCGGTTCAAAGGTTTTGACTCTATAATATATTTAATGAATACAACTTTTTATGTTTAAAACTATTAGTGAAGTATTTTTTTTTATTTTTTCTTGAATTTAAAAAATAGACCAGAAAGTTAATTTATACCTCAGTCTTTTTCCACTGATCATTATTTTACAACAATAGAATACAACACTACATTTAATTTTGGCCAATATCTTTATTCGGACTCATTTATACGTATTTAATATATATTAGCTTCACGTTGTATCCCGCACACAGCAGGATTGGCAGAGGGAACCTAGTGTAATGCACTCCGTTCCCCACTTTCTGCCGGATTCTGGAGACATTGCGTGTTAAGTGGCAGAACTCAACGCCGCGCTTTGCCGCAACACCAGAGTAAAGAAATGACGAAGAGAAGAAATTACGAAGAAGACATAAATTTATGTGAAGACATAAACTTAAATTTATGTAAATATTTCATCTCTTCGAGTGGGGATCGAACCCACAACCAGTCAGTTTTACAGTCACATTTTGTGCCACGACTAGCCTCGTACGACGTATTTAAGAATTGTTTATTTCTTTAGTTATAATGTGTTTTCATTTAAAAATGATTGTGAGATAACAATTAAGGCAAAAAGCTTATTTAACGGTCCAGCACTTAAAATTGGAAACAGTGGGATCGTTCATACATTCAGCCTTACGCTTCTCTTAATGCTGCAGTTCCATTTCGATTTATTACGCACTCAATAAGAACATTTATCAAGACTCTTGTGAGGTATCAAACGTTCCGCAGTACAATGGTAGGTACCTATTGGAGAACGTTGATCTTGTAGTTTGTCTTTTTGCCACTCAGCTAAATTCGTGATTATGAAAATTATTTTTTAATTTGTGTTTGATTTTATGGTTAAGTGACGCCATTTAAGCTTCGTTAGGTGACCGTCGATTTTGATTTAGTTATTTTATATATAATATTTTTATTTATATTTTAATTATAGTTAATCATTTAAACGAAGCAAAAATATACGAAAAAGAAAACATAAATTATCTCTTGTATATTGTTCAAAATAGTAATCAATATTTACATAAACTTAAGACGCACGATGTTTGCAACAAGCTGTCGCTCCGGATGGCTAACTGCAGGCGCCAGTCTCGACCGTAAACTACGTGTACACGTGTTCGATATCACTTCTCATAAAATACACTATGCTGATATAAGGTAAGAATAAAGGTACAATTATTCGTTTTCTGTGGTATTTTTATATAATTATTTTTATTTTACTTTTGAGGCCATCGTGGCGCAGTGGCACAAAGGTGACTGCGACGCGACAGCTGTGGGTTTGATCCCCACTCGAAAGAATCAATTATTATTTCTTAATATTTTCATTTCTTCGCTCTGGCACCTAAGCAAAAGTCCGTCGTTGATTTCTGCCACTCAACACGCACTAAAATATACTACACTAAAATAAGTCATTTCCTCGAGAGGGAATCGAACCCACAACCAGTCGCGTTCACAGCCATACGCTTGCGCAACGCCTGGCGTCCATCATTCTTTTATACTTATATTTTATTATCATTTGGAACGCTTGCATTTGAAAACTAACGAATGCTTTATAAAGGGCTCTCTAAGTTTTAAGTTTCGGTAAACAAACAGTGAAATGCAAATGTGAGGGGAGCGCTTATAACCGAACGATTCATTCCTTATGTTTGATTAGCTGTATTGTTTACACTTGTATCTTAGTTGCTTGTATACAGAATGCATAATATGGACGTTTTTATTTCTTTTTTGTATAAAGATAGCTATTGTAAGATGTTCTAGGGGAACTGTCATAAAAAACTGGAAATCAACGCCGCGTTTTGCCTCGACACCAGGGCAAATAAATGAAAATATAATCTAAATAAATATTTCACTTCCTGTCAAATGTCACTATTGCAAATATTGAGATTTATAATTGTAATATAATTGAATAATGAGATATATAGAATACTTTGCCTGTGAGAACTACAAATCTCCTTTGAACCTCTAGTTTAAATTACCAAATACTAAATATACTTGTAATAGTTGATCATTTGTAACTTGCAAAGGAGAACGATTAATTCACATAATGTCATATCAATAAACAAGACATTCACCCGGTGGCCCAATGTTCGATTGATTTGAGAAATATACATCGTCAATCATTACCAACATTGAGAACTACAATTACATAGTAATTAGGTCACAGCCGCTTCCTTATCAATATAATATTCAAGGACATTTTTCGGGCCGCATATTGTTAGGTTGGCAGTTACTAAAGATAAAATACAAATATTTATATCATAATTATTAATTTAAAAATAAAAAACAACCTATTGTTCATAGTATATTTATATTCCGAACAAATATGACATTTTTGAAAAATAAAACACAACATGAAGAAAAAGTAATCGAATGCCTCTAGCATTATATTAGATCAAAATTTAAAACAAAACATATTTAACTTTTTTTTTTACTTACTTGGTAACTATAATATTAAATTTAAAAAAAAAACAGATAATCGTAAATACATTATTATCAAAACAAATTGTAAATTTAATATATGAAAATTATACAATTTCTATTCAATTAACGGTAGTTATCATAACCAATACTAATTTTATTAATATTGGTAAATAAATAGTGATGGCACAGATCATAAAGTGTATCGTATAGTGACAAGATGGCGCAAACAGTAAAACACAACAGAGCATACATATTACAAACACATATATATATTTATATATCTACAAACAATGAATATTTATTTGCTTCATGGTGATTACGATATTGCCTTGTAGTTCATTCACCTACTAATATATTCTATGAAGTCCCAATAAGTTTTATAGCTATCGATAGATAATTTCGTGTTTTATGTTGAATTTATTTTACTTTATTATTTTTGTGTACGTATCCAAATTACCGCTTTGTTTACATTATATATTAAATATGCAATTATTTTATATTAAAACATAAAATATGACTTATTCTGCTATATTTTTGACTTATTTATAAATAAAAAAGTAAATCAGGCTTTAATTAATGAAATTTGAGGGTCATAAGTGAATATTAATATTAAATAGATTCAAACAACTATATAATATAATCCAAGCACGTCAAAGTTTATGTTACTTGGTCATAAAAAAGATACTACTTTTACTTATTACGATATAGAATACGAGAGTGTTTGTATATTCTTCGTTAATAAAGTAAGTTCTACATGCAGTTTCATAATATCGCGGATATTAACTTTCAACGACCCATATTTACGTAACAGGTTTTACGATTTTGCGGGATGAATCATCAGATATAATTTTATCAGAATACATAAATTATAAATTCACGTGCTTTAGAACTTTTATGTGAAATTTTATACACCTACTTACTATCGAAAATATTACTTTTTAAATACTATTGGAAGCGCAGCAAAATAAATACATATTTTTATATTCTTTCGCATTTAATTTCCGGTTATTAATGACTCTACGTTTTAGTTAACATTTCACCATAATGAAGATGAAGAATAATGAAGTGATTAAAAATCAAAACCATCACTTATTGTCATATACTTTTATTTACATTAAGACGGTATTGTTTTATTTTATCTATAAATAAAAAAAAAACATTATTATATTCCTTTTTGATATTTAAATACAAAATATTTTTACCTTGCATGCTCTACATAACTCAATTAATAATATGGACGCAAAAATATTTATTGGAAGAATTCTTTTGAAAAGATAAAAAAATAAATAAAATTAAGAAAACGGGTTTCTACAATATTTCAGATTTCTTTGTGTTGAAAATTAACAGTTACCATTTTTAAATTTAAATATCTGAAATGGTAAATAACTATTAAGTCAAATGATAACTATACTTAATTGTAGTAATAGTAGTCGTCGTTGTCTTTATAACTAATTAGAAGTAGCAATAAGGCCAGTCTGTGTGACTGTAAACGTAACTGGTTGTGGGTTCGACCCTCACTCGAGGAAATGGAATATTTATTTATATTTATATACTATTTCTTTTCTCTGGTGTCGAGGTAAAGCGCGGCATCGAGTTCTGCCACTCAGCAGAGTGTCTTAACACTACATTCCTCCTGCGTATCCTGCTGTATGCGGGATACAGCGTGAAGCTGATTTTAGAAGTAGTAATTTATTAGTTTCAAAGTAAAAAAAATGTCTTCAAATTTAAATTTTTGTATAATTTCTAGACTTAGCTGTCTCGACGGAAGGGTGAGAGGGAAACGAGGCGAGTCGCGCTGTTGACAACAAAAGGATTCTGTAATAGGTTATTTTACGCATCACTGGCCGCCAGCCAAAGCGCTGCATCTGATTCCACCCCTGACTGATTGGCCACATTTAGTACCTCCACTGTCATCCGCAGAACATGTCATTTAGCAAACGGAATGACAAATAAAATTTGCGAGCGCTCAACAACGTTTCCGTTGACAGAATAAAATACTACAACGGTTGTGACGTGACGTGACGTGACGTGACTACATTCGAGATTCTGTTCCGAAATCAACAAAACAAAGCGTCATTTGTTATTTGAGATAAATTCTCTCAAAATAAACAAAATCTTTTGAATGAAGTGTAATTTTGATATTGAAATTAAATAACAAAAAATGTGTTAGAAACAATAATTTAGAGTAATTAATTAAATTAAAAATTAATTAAATTAATTAAACAATAATTTAGAGTAATTAATTAGAGTAATTAATTAAAGTTGTGTAATTACTAGACTTAGCTGTCTCCACGGACGAGTCGCGCTGTTGACAACAAAAGGATTCTGTAGAGTATATAAATAATAATAATTAATAGAGAACTCTAAATTATTGTTTGGTTTTATTATTATTTATCAAAATCGTGAGACCAGTTGTGGCGCAGGCACATAAGCGTGACTGTTAACGCGACAGGTTGGGAGTTCGATTCCCACTCAAGAAAATGAAAAACTCAAAAATTAATATAATACTTTAATTTCTTCGCTCTGGTGTGGAGGTAAAGCGCGGCAGTGGATTTAGCCACTTAACACGCAATACGGGAACGGAGTGTAGGTTCCCTCTGAAAAAAAAATCAAGATCATCAATGATCCTGTCGCAATTGTGTCTCTGAAGGAAATTTTATGTGTCATCAACTTTGATGATAGATGACTGTGGTAATTAAATATTATTGATCAGTTGTATGTACAAAAGGTCAGTTCCTGTGTCGTTGAACCCGTCAATCGATTGCTCTTCCCGCCGTACCGTATGTGCCCTCCATTGAGTAAAATTGACGTAGTTTTCGAGTAACTGTTCATATTAATAGTAATAGTAAGCTTCTGCCAAGTGGATTATAAATTAAACAAGAAAGTGTGTAAGTCTGTTTGTCGGATAAGCCGGAAAATTAAATATACTATAAGACAACATGAAGACGATATATAATATTAAATTAAAAATATTTTCTGAATTAATATGTACCTAAATTATACAACAATTACACAAAAACATATATACACACATATATATCGCAAGCCGATGCGCAGAGGGAGCAATAGTGCGACTGTAAACGCTATAGGTTGTGTGTTCGATTCCTGCTCAAGGAAATTAAATATTTAATATTTCGATCAAATATTTATTAGTTTGACTTCCTCGCTCTGGTAACGAGTCAAAGAATTGAACGTTGAGTTACTCTGTGAACTGGAGAACGGAAATGTCTTAATAAACTAAGTTTTTCGGATTTTCTCTATCCTTCTATATGCGAGATACAGTGTAAAGCTAAAAAAAATAAGATAATGAGACATACAAAGCCTATAAAGAGAAGTAATTCAGTATAGTTGGCAATAGGTATGGAATACGATATCTTGATATATTACAAGTGGGGCGACGCCGACGCTTTTTAAAGCCCCGGGGGCGCTTAGCTATTAATACGTGGCTCGAACGACCTTTCCAAAACATCGTTTTTACCAATGCTCTACAAAATGCCGCCATAAAAGCAAGCCTGAAAACATCAACGGCACTTCGTTTTAACTTTTATGTTCCGTTTGAATCATCATTGTTAATACCAGCATATGGAGCCTCGCCCGACAGCGCTTGTCGTTTTTAATTAGCGATAGCAAGGGAACTGCATTATGGGGTAGACACCCTATGGTTTATATAATGTGAGAGACGAGGAGTAAAAATATTAATGGAAGTCTAAAGTAGTCACGGTAATATCGTTAAGGTTTACTACTATTTAAATTATATAAATTATATAATAACAAAATATATATTTAAATTTTCCTGGTTCATTACAACATAAGGCATTGATTGGGCGTTGCCTCTCAACATGCAAGATTTCATAGTTGGTAGGTGCTGAACTAAAATGTTACCGTATCAAATTCTCTGTGCCATAAAATGTGTATCGGAAGTAAAGTTAAAGAATTGCAGTAACTACAAAATATTATTGATATTTATAAATAATATATTGAGACCAGTCGTGGCGCAGTGGCACGAAGTGTGACTGTACAACCGACTGGTTGCTCCGATCCGCACTCGAGGAGATGAAAGATTTACTTGAATTTATATTTCCATTTCTTCGCTCTGGTGTCGAGGCAAAGCGCGGCGTTGAGTTCTACCACTCAAATAGCAACGCCTCCAGAATTCGGCAGAATGTGGGGAACGGAGTGTCTTAACAGTGCTGTGTGCGGGATACAGCGTGAAGCTGATTATAAATAAACTGTAAAGCACAACGTACAATATATTAACTGCGACTCATCGCACTGCACGTTTTCAAAATAAGATCTTGAGTCACTTCGAGTAAAAGCTGAGTTAGATGTTAGCGTTATTACAAAACATCCTTTATCAAATAATTTTAACGCCTGTTGTTTGTTAATCATATAAAAATAAGTAATTATAAACATTATTTTATTATTTATAATATTATGTCTACTAAATTTTATTTAATATACTGACTTTAGTATTTGTTGTCCCTGTGGAAAAAAGTACATGAACTTATCATGAAAAATGTTTAATTAAATATTTCAATAGACTATAGAGGCATATGACTGTAACCGTAATGTTTGTGTTCTCTCCTCATTCGAAGGATTTTTTTTTTTTATTTTTTGTTCTGGTAAGGCACTCCTCTGTCTACTTTTCTATTGCTCAACGAGGCATTTAGTTTTAAAACCGACTCAGAACATCTTGAATTTGGATAGAAATTTGAGAATGGATTGTCTTCGGTTGTAGTTGTAAGTTATTTTTCCGTGTAATATGCAGGACACAGTGTGACGCAGAAAAAATAGAATATACCAAACTTAATTAATTTTCATTGCACTAATAAAAATAATGCAAGATAAAAGTGTATATTTTACATATGATGTATATGAAATATATCAGATTATACTAACAACTAGTTTAAACCTATAATAAAATGTATATCCCAAAGGACCCTGAACGTATGTTTAGACATCATATTAATAAAGCCCAATCAACACGTGTTTATGATATTATAAATCTGATCTGTGCCCCCATTCAAGTCCCAACAGATGATCGGTGGCGCCCTCTCGCAGAGAAAGTTCGCCCGTTACATCTATTTATAGATTTGTCGGGAAGGTAACTCGTATATTCGAGTACGTACGTAAAATGTGTTTATATTATACAGATTGCACCAGTTTGAGGAATGGAAACAATGAAAGGATTGCATTTTTACTGTCATAATTAACATTTAAATATAATTGAGGGCACTCATGGGCGTGGCGCAGGCGCATAGAGATTGTAAGATGTGCAATATTTTAATTTCTTCGCTCTGATGTCAAGACAAAGCGCAGCGTTGAGTTCCGCCACTCAACACGCAATGCCACAAGATTTGGCGGAAAATGGAGAGCGCATTGGCCTAACAATAGGCTCTCTCTGCCTACATTATTACATGCAAAATACAGCGTCAAACTGAAAAAAAATATATCATTAAATAATAATCATCATCATTATAAAAATAATCATTATTCATTGGCAAAAGAATTAGATACATCCTTTGACACCTATATTTCGGATTTAATTACGGTTTTTATTTCCTTACGGAAAGTTGTTATCGGTTTTTTTACTCATGTCCTGTATAACTGTCATTGACATTGATATATTACGAAAATTATAGGTTTTACTTCTGTCTTATCTTAATACATAATAGATAAGTAATTTTTTTAAATAATTTTTAAGCTAAGTAATCAAAATCAAATTAAAATTAAATTAGCTTCACTGTATCCCGCACGCAGCAGGGTAGGCCGAGGGAACCTAGTGTTAAGACATTCCGTTTCCCACTTTCCGCCAAGTTCTGGAGGCATAGCGTGTTGAGTGGCGGAACTCAACGCCGCGCTGTGCTTTGACACCAGAGCGAAGAAATAGACACAGAATTGGCCATATGACTTTTATTAATTTATTATATAATAAAAAAAATCTTTGTTTCTGCTAAATATACACACATACGCAGTCACACTTCATCTGATAGACGCTTACTCCTGACTTGCAGCCGCCAGTATATATTTGGAAGCATCTGAAGAAAACTATAATTCACTTCTAACTAGTGCAAACAATAACATACCATACCACTATTAGTGTTCTTCCGTGTTTTCGTCAGTGAATAAAGAAACTTGGTTACAATCTTTTAACGACTATATTATATTTTTTTAAATATAATATATGAAAAAAATATAGCGATTGTTTATACTATTATTGTGATAGATTATACTAAAAAGTATCTTACTATTATAATACTATAAAAGTATATATTTAATATAAGTTCAATAAATTTACATTAAGTATATGAGTGAAGACGGCGGAACAGTAACATATATAGTTTATTTTATTATTTGATTTCTATTCGAAAAAAAAAATGTTATCGTTTCCTTGCTCTGGTATCAAAATAAAGAGCGGCGCCACTCCACACGTATTGTCGCAATAATTATTTAAAAATTTGGTAACGGAGTGCTAACACGAGGTTCCCTCTATTTAATCTGCTGTATGAGGTAAATGCATGAAGTATAAGAAAAATAAATAAACTAAAAAAATGAGAATAAATGTAAAAAATGTACTTTTGAATTCAAAGTTCCCTAGAGTCCTATTCTGAATTTGTGCAGGTAAAAATGTAAACAAAATAAGTAGACAAAAGGGATTACAAGATCTTTTTATTATATATAAATAGGTTTTTATAAATTGAAATTTAGTAAATAAATCAGTTTCACTCTGCATCCCGCACACAGCAGGCTAGGCAGTGAGAACCTAGTGTTAAGACACGTTGTTTGGCGGAACTCAACGTCACGCTCTGCCTCGATACCAGAGAGAAAAAATGAAAATATATATTTAAACAAAAAAAATATTTCTTCGAGTGGGGATCGAACCCACAACCAATCGCGTCCACACTTGTGCCCTTGCGCCACAATAGGCCTCATCTAGTAATTAATATTAATATTATATAACATTATACAACTAACTAATAAATAATGCAAAAACGTGTTACAAGTTGCTTGTTTACTAAACAACTCGCGTGTGCACTTTACATTGAACTGTGTAATGTTGTAAGCTCTAGTTAATGTAAGAATAATCAAATAATAAATTATGTTTATATGTTTCTTCAATATTTCTCTCTTTTAAAACAAAGTAGAGAAGTTGTCAAATCAAATCAGCTTTGCGCTGTATTCTGCACAAAGCAAGATAAGCAGAGGGAACCTAGTGTTAAGACTCTCCGTTGCCCACTTCCGCTGAATTTTGGAGGTATTGCGTGTTGAGTGGCAGAAATTAACGCCATGCTTTGAGACGATATTCTTTCTTCATATTAAATACCTCTATGGTTAAGCACATAAAATTTTATAGATTCTAGGTGTTGCTCTGTTGTTTAATTTTAGAAATATTGTGTCTAGGAGATAAGAGGACCTACCTACTACCTTTTGTATCTAGATCAGTGAAAATGCATTTATTTTATCCCACTATAAGGCTATGAGAAACAATATCTAAAGAGAATTGAGTATTATGTTAATTAATTCTAATTCATCATCGCACTTATAACGAGTAAGATTTGAACACAAAACGATTATTTTCATAAATCCAATGTAACTAAAATACAAAAAATCGATTATAATTAGAATAATCTCAACTACTATAGTGTTTATTCGCAATAATAGTTGAAGATGGTTAATAACATTATTTAATACTTAAAATAAAATCACATGACGTTAAAATAAACACAGTAAAAACTGCGGTCACAGAGAATGCAGTATGCACTTTTAAGGTTGCCGTCCACTATAACAAGGGTGTACAACCAATCACAGTGCTTAAAATATGTAAGAAAATACGTGTGCAGAAATATAGACGTTATACATTCTAGATTTAAGATAAAAAATCGGGTTTCGTATCAAATGCAATGCGGCACGATCGGTTTTGTAAATTTCTTGCGAAACCGCCGACCTGCCATGAATGTGCGAAGTGGCTTATGACAAAAACTTCTGGTAGGAAACATAGAATGAAATAATAGAATACCGACGCTCGTAGTGTAGCAATTAGGACTTCTATTTTTTTTTTTTATATATGGCCAAGGAATTTAATGTACTTCATCTTTATCTTAGGTCTTATCTTAGGTGTTTTTGATATTAATAAACAGTAAGAGTAATATTTATTTAGAAAAAAAATATTTAGAAAAAATAAAAATTTGAACGTAACGGAACTCGAACCCGCGCCTCCTGGTAACCGACCAGGATGTTTTTATACGTTTTCTAAATAAATATTTTACTTTCCTAAGTGTGGAAGTGTGGAACACTTTAAAAATGTTAAAATAATCATAATAATAATATTGCAATATCAAGGTTTTTTAAAATAAAAACACAACAATAAAGAAACTCAGGGAAAACCTATGAACAATGAAGTGGACGTATCTGAATTTGAATACGTACCTAGAAATGTCTAGACATTCATAGCTACTTGTCTGTCTCCTTTCCTGCATCTTCTAAACTGGACCGTTTATTCACTAACAAATAAATTAAATTTACAACGTCGAAGCGCAACTCAACGTAGGTAACAAATGACTGTTAAAGACTCGAATCCCGGTATGTAAATATTTATATACAAAATTAATTTAATTTTTTAGACTATACTTAATATTAAAAAAAAAAGTAAATCAACTTTCGAATAGTCCTAATGTATACATATAAGAATAAATCGGTTTGTCTCTACGTCCGCTACACAAAACGGACGGAATGAGTCACCGGAACAGATTCGAAATTCGTCCGGACCTCACGTGTGTTGGACGGACGAGGGCTGAATACGGAGTGATCTGATTAAGGCTGTCTGCATATGACAGCGATTGAATACTTTCGGTGCATGTAATCTGTATTATCTGTTTCTATTTCTATCACAAATTATATACTGTAAACAAAGTTATTTAGTTTATTGATATATATGTAATTTTAGTATATATTTCATAATTATTTTAATTTTTTTTTAAGTTACATATAGAACATATACACTCTAGCCGAAACATAATAAGAGAGGGAACCCCGCAACCTAGGTTAAGACACTCCGTTCTCCATTAAGACACTTGCGTTCCCCAGTTTCTGCCAAAGACAATTAAATTTAATCTATATAAACGAATATTACAAGAATTATATTTCGCATATCAACTTTAAGGTATTGTGTTGGTATACTTAAATTATATTTATCCTTTGTTATAATATTTATCTATATTTTATAAAGGAAATACAGACGCAAATATTTTAATCAGTACTCGTATGTATAATTTATAATAAAATAATCATTATTATCGCATGCTTAATAAATAAATATATTTTATGAGCCAACTTCATGAATGGCATCTTACATTGATATTTTTAATATCCATACATCTTTTCCGTCATGCAGGAATGCCAGTGAAAACCTAGTGATTATTATTTATCTGTGAAGTTGACCGAATACTTTTTATTCAAAGTTGGTAAATACCTCTTTTTAAAATATTACTTCGTGAATAGTCAGCTTAAGGTTTCGAAGTGAGGCTATTAATAATATACAATTAATGTATTGTTACATTGATCAATTATTTTGATGATAACAAATTCACTGAGCGTATTCATTTGTGTTTTATTTGGTATGAATGACAATCATAGAAATTAGTATGGCGCTAATTTTTTTTACATTTTTAATTTACATATTTTTTTTATTAATATTTTTACAGACAGTTATCTTTTTTAAAGCAATTCAGTATTACATAGACAAAGAATGTTTTTGAAGGAGATGTGCCAACTTTGTGTTGCTTTTCAGATGGGAAATATGTTACTGTTTGTATTTAAATAAATTTGCCTGCTAAAATTTTACAATAGAAATTTAAAAAAACCTAATTCGATAATTTAAATTGAAGTAGACTTCGGTCATTTAAATTAAAGTAGATATTCACATGACAACATACATACATATAATGTATTGTGTGCACGTGACTACTGCAGACTTACAAGAAGAGTTAATCTTGTTTGTAGGTTAATTTAGTAAGCAGTACAAGTTTGAACGTCAAGAAAAATATTTTTTATTATTATGAATATATATTTTTAATATATTAAAACAAGTCTACGATGGAATACTTAAGTTTTTTTTGTGCTATGTCTCATTTGTGGGATATTTATAATTATGATATTAGATTAATGATTGAAGCCGTCGTAGCGCAGTGGAGCAACGTCTGAATGTAAACTCGTTGGCTGTAGGCTCGATCCCCATTTGGTAGAATTAATTATTTTCTTTTTCTCCTCTGAGCAATTCAAGGGGAAAGCGAAGGTCTTGACAATAAGTTCTCTAGGTTGATCTACTTGTTTGTGGAAAAAGGAAGCTCAAAAAATGAAATTGTCTTAATGAATAAAAAATATAAAACGGAGAATCCAATCACCAGGCCTTTTGTGCCTATTCCAAAAAAAATGCGTAAGAAAAGTGAAATTTAAAGAGAGAAGTCACACAGCAATTGAATTCGAAGGTACAGCCATTAGCTACATACATATAACGTTTATACTTCTGTCTGTTCTATATTTATCCTGCGAGGCGGGGTTTCCGGTCCGAAGATGCCGCTCAGTGCAATGTATGAGCATTATAAATAAAAATTAACTGGTGCAAATGTCAACTTCCTCATAAAAATGCATTGTAATGAACATGGACATTGGTGATTTACAAAAAATATTAAAAGATTTTTTTATGTACGATTTATGTTTTATATTATGTAGGTACATGTTGTAATTTTTTTTTCAGCTTGACGCTGTATCTCGCATATAGCTGGGCAGGCCGAGGGAACCTAGTGTGAAGAAACTCCGTTCCCCACTTTTCGCCGAATTTTTAAAGCATTGCGTAGTGGATGGCGGAACACAACGCAGCGCATTGCCGTGCTACCATAGCAGAGAAATGAAAATATTAATTTATTTATATTAATATTTTTATTTTTTCGCTATGGTAGGTACTTCATTCCCCGAATGTGGATCGAACCCACAACCGCTTCTACAGTCACACATTTCTGCCATTGCGTCACGACGACCTCAAAATGTATTTAATAATATTTGATTGACATTATTGTACTCGTTGTCAACTTATCATCATTTAATTCACTGGAATTCGTACCAAAATATGACAAAGGTGTCACCTTTGTTTAAATTACTCATTACATGAATAAAATTCAAGGAACATTTACTATTATATTTGTTATCAACGTCTGCAATCTTCGCCTAACTCACAATAAATATGAAAAAGTTATTAGGTCAGTATTAATTCGCTAAAACATGAAACGCGCGTCCGTTACTTCAAAGAAAATGGCGTCATTTTGTCCACTTGACATGTCCATTTGATTTTTTTTTTAATTGAAAGACTTGAATATGATTCCGAGTCATACAGTATACATAACTATATAGGTACTGATAGCCTAATTTGGATATTATGATATAAAAAACGATTGCGGATTCGATCCCCACTTTTCACAAAATAAATATAAAAAAATATCAACAACATTTAAATATATTGTTTTCAAAATGCAGGAAATATATCATGATAAACAATTTTTACCAACTAAATTAAACAACATCATTTTCCCCAACATAATTAGTTCTATCATATATGATAGAACTAATTATATTGGGGAAAATGATTATTATATATATACTTAAATAGTTTATGTTTTAAGGTAAATTCTAAAGAATATTTATTTATTAAAATGTCTTAATAAAAATAAAGTAATTTTTAACATTATAATTTATGTAAAATATTTAAATATTGCTCGACACCGTCCAAGAAAAAAGAAGCAAATTATTAGATTATGATTTTTATACTATAATTCATGATTTTTATCAAAAGTGCCTAAAATCTGCCTAAATGCATCCTAACAGTACAAAATATGTTAGGCGATGCTTGATAGCACAGAGTAAATCTGGGTCAATGACGACAGCCCACCAGAATAAATATGAATAGTTTTCGTTTTGAAAATATTTATTTTATCAATAGACATATTTTATCTATAATTTAATTTATTTAAAATGTAATTATTTTATTTATAGTACTAAAGTATTTTTTTTTTTAATCTAAATTTGGCCAATGGAAGTATAATTTTACAATTCCGTTATCAGCCCGGCTAGCTCAGTCGGTAGAGCATGAGACTCTTAATCTCAGGGTCGTGGGTTCGAGCCCCACGTTGGGCGGCTCTTTTTATTGTTTTCTTATGTTGAAGATTGTGTTTTTAATTTTTTTATAAATATTTTTATATATAAATAATTAATAAAAATTAAACGTAAAAAGTATTATAGAATCCATAGTATATGTTTTTATTAAGCCCGAGTTAGAAATATTGAAAAAAGCAAAAGTTCGCAAAGCAAAACTTTATATTAAATAAACTAATGGTCTCATAAATAAATAATTTGTCAAAAAAATATTTAATATATTCCTAATATTCTATATTTTTATTTATTTCTATTCATATTTTATTTTAAGTAAAAAAAAAAAACGAATACACTAACACCTTCATAGGCTCTAATTTCACACTCATTCACACGTTGTTTCCCTACTAATAGCACAACGTTACATAACTCGTTTATCTGAGGTTTGCTTTACTTATCTTATAGTACGTATTATTAGTATTGGTAAAATCAATAGGTACTACTCATAACGAGTTGAGTTGAGCAATTGTTGAGCAAGTGATGCATATTTTAGTCATTATTACATTTTTTTTTTTTATTTTTTTTTTTTTAGCTTCACGCTGTATCCCGCACACAGCAGGGTAGGCAGAGGGAACCTAGTGTTAAGACACTCCGTTCCCCACTTTCTGCCGAATTCTGGAGGCATTGCGTGTTGAGTGGCAGAATTCAACGCCGCGCTTAACCTCAACACCAGAGCGAAGAAATGGAAATATAAATTTAAGTAAATATTTCATCTCCTCGAGTGGGGATCGAACCCACAACCAGTCGGTTTTGCAGTCACACCTCGTGCCGTTGCGCCACGACCGGCCTCAATTTAAAATTATTTCAAATTATTACATTAAAATATTATATGACATTTACTTACTTTTTACCTTAAAATGATGTATTGAGATTTGTAAATTATTGATTTTGTATCATAATTATTAATTATTTTAGCATATGACTGTATTTTAACGAAATGCTTTCCTAAGAGGCCAGTCGTGGCGCAGCGGCGCAAAGTGTGACTGTAAAACCGACTGGTTGTGGGTTCGATCCCCACTCTAGGAGATTGAAATATTTACTTAAATTTATATTTCCATTTCTTCGCTCTGGTGTCGAGGCTAAGCGCGGCGTTGAGTTCTGCCACTCAACACGCGATGCCTTCAGAATTCGGCAGAACGTGGCGAACGAAGTGTCTTAACACTAGGTTCCCTCTGTCTACCCTGCTGTGTGCGGGATACAGCGTGAAGCTGATTTATTTTTTATTTATTTGCTTTCCTAAGTTCCTTCTCCTGGTACAATACTTGCAACTCGAATTCTTCTTATAAAATGTACTTGCCAGTGTGTACCCTATTCTTATTTATAGAAATATATGTAGCAGGTAAATAATATTCCTTACGTTGAAATGAAGCTTCAGCTGAATAGCTCGCTTAATATTTCTTTCCATTTACAGAAAGAATCATAACTTTCGAGACAATAGAAGCACTCTATAGAAATTGCCTCTTTTAAAAATCTTTTATTTTACGTATGCGGTATGTGTACCGTAATAGTAACGGGAAATAATTTACCAAGGTAAATATGCACACAGCAGGGTAGGCAGAAGGAACCTAATGTTTAGACATTCCGTACTCCATTTACCGCCGAATTCTGGAGGCATTGCGTGTTTTCCGGCGTAACTCTACACCGCGCTTTGCCTCGACATCAGTGCGAAGAAATGAAAATATAAAATTTTGTCATTGACTCGAGTGTGGATCGAACCGACAACGCTTGTGCTTCTGCGCCACGACTGGCCCGAGGTCTCAACATTACATTCCTATTATAGTATTAAAATCTTGTACCAAAAGTACCAGCAAAATATGAACTACGGCGCCATCAAACACATAGTTCAGAGTGCTTAAAGCGCGCAGTTAACAATGTTAGTTTCCGCAACGTGATGGTCAATTAATCTCCAATTACTATAAATTGGGGACGAATGTGATTTGAATTGGAGTTACTGCTTCTGGAGAATACCGATGGCTTTGTAAACCACAAAGCCATCGGTATAAGTTTTACGGCGATTTAATAGGATTTGTGTAATATTTTAAGTTTAAAAATTAAAAACAACAACAATAATATTACTTATTTTTTATGCATTTACTATTTTACTTTAATACCTATCCACTAGATTTAAAAAATAGTATTACTCTATAAATATACGTAGGCATCTAATTTGAGTTTAATTGCATTATAAAATTAGAATAAAAAATATTATAGCAATATTGCAATTTTTTTGAAGCCTAAAATTCAATCAAAAATAAATAAGAGCAAAGCAAATATAAGGAATAAAATATACAAATATGTATTTTGTATTTTACACAACTTAAAGCTAATGATACAGGAAATCTTTTGTGTATATGTAAATACCACATATGTTCATACAAAGAGTAGACTGGTTTTAATAAACATTAGTGGATTTTTAAATAATATGATTTTTTTTATCCCAATATAATTTACAAATATATTATTTTTGTTTTATGAACGTTGACGATTTTTTTAAATAGAAAGTTAAGTTAAATTAAATGACATCTCTTATCTTACCGAAAATCTTAACATAAAATTTGTCTTAACTTAACTTAGCCTGTATAACGCTGTATTCCTATCGATAACCAGAAAAGACAGAGCTCCGTCCTCCACTCCCGCCGCTCCGACAGTTTGATCTCTTTTATTATTCGACGTATTTATTATTTTTAATCATTCTTTTCATTAAATGTGACAATATTTAATGAGTAGGTAACTCACGATATATCCACATTAGGAATTTGGTTAGATGGTAAAACCCTATATTGAACTTCTTGTAATTAGGGGCAAAGTAAGTGAAGATATTTAAATAAGCCTGGCAATAAACCAAGCATAGCGCGTATATATCTATAAATTTAAAATCCAATATATAAAAATTGTACAGATAAAGTTAAAAATCTTCATTCAATTCTAAAACAGATTCAAAATGAAAATGAAATCCGAAACGAAAGCAATATCGCCTCCACAAATACTAGCCAATCTAGCATGTGAAAAGCACGTACAGACTAGCGACTAGACTGCAGGCTTTATGAACTCGTAGTACTGGTAATATTAAGCTTTTCTTTTATAAACAGAAATATGTATTTTAATAATATACTCTTTCCGTAATGTTTATATCAAAATATACTTCTATTTAAAGTTTTGTGTATTTTCCGCTGTGTTATGTGTTTGTTTATATTAATATAAGTAACATAAATATATATATTTCATAAAATCTCAACTTTTCATATAAAATATGATAAAACATAATTTTTGTAGCATATTTTCAAAATATCATAACAGCTTTTCTGATAATAATATCTTCTTTTATTAGCAACACCTGAACCGATGAAATATGTTTATCTGTATCTCAGGGGTCCCCGGTGTACAATCCGATCAGTATTGAATATAGCCATTGAGGTTATAGCTTTCAGAACCCATTAAAAATTTTCCCATTTTCACTGAACTTTCGCCTTTTGTTAATTTTATACTTGACAACTGACGCGAATGATTTAACATATGTTTTGAATATATCTCTTTAAATTCACTATAAATTCTTTAAAAAAATCAGCTTCACGCTGTATTCCGCACACAGCAGGGTAGGCAGAGGGAACCAAGTGTTTCAACACAGCGTTTCCCACTTTCCGCCGAGTTCTGGAGGCATTGCGTGTTGAGTGGCAGAACTCAATGCCGTGCTTTGCCTCGACACCAGAGCGAAGACATCCTCGAGTGGGGATCGAATCCATAACCAGTCGATTTTACAGTCACACTTTGTGCCACTGCGCCACAACTGGCCTCAAACTGTTTTGATAAGGTATATTTAAAAAATATTATAGTTAATTTGAAATCGTGTACAAATTAAAGAGATATGAGATTAGAACAATAATGCCATTATAACTAACGGTGAAGTAACATCGCTTCACTTATCATTCAAATGTACAGCACATACATATGTAAGTTTAGAATCCAAGTCGACCTACTTGCACAGGAAGCATCTCGGTCGTGCCGTGTTTAAACTGTAATTAAATTTAGTTCGAATTTTGAGGTGTCTATATTACGATAAACATCAACAGCTTATAAAATGTTTATAAAGCGTGCGTAATAACTTTAAACTATTTTATACGTATCATATAATTTTACTAGTATTATATTTTAATAAAAAAGTAAAGATAGAAAAGCAAGGTAAAAAGACATTTAGAAGAACCGGCAATGAAATGCCAAATAGCGTAAAACGATTTATCACTTCCGTTTTAAATTTGCCGGATTTTTCACTTCTGCCTGTCCGTGTAATAAATGGACGGTGTCTTCCCGCCATGGAGTGTTAGAGGACGATGGAACCTCCCACTCGTCACTTAGCTCATTTATCTCACCAACGGTCCATCCGTCTGTCACTGTCAGTAATCTAATAGGACACGCTAGCTTTTTGTACCCATAATAGTGACACTCAGAAATACGCCTTGAAATGGCCGTTAATACGTCAGAATAAAGGAGCCCTTTTAAGGGACAAGTTCAGCATTCCTTAGATAAAAGGACATAAGATTTGAACGGGAAATCAGCCGCCTTATTCATAGACGAACAGGGTCACAATCAGTGGCCCTATGTGGACAGCTAATCGTCATCGTATAGTATATGGTATGATTAGATTCATGGCACTGTCGTTTTTGTTGTATGTAAAATATATTTTTTTATATACATATAGGTATACTAATATATGAAACCTGCAATACGAATTATTATATTTCCGTTTCTGTTATTAATAATTATCGAGCTATATACATCTATTTTTGATTTTAAAATTGAATAATAACAAGCCTTATCTAAGGCATATTCATTCCAATCTGCAGAGGATGTTTATAAAGGTCTCACGTACTTGTCAAGCAAACTGTTTTAAAAATTATATCTAAATAAAAAAAATATTTACTTAAACACATCTGCGACTGAAACTTTAAATAGACGCCATAGACAAATTTATTTCTTTTTTGGTATAACAGATAGGGATGCAGATAAGCAGACAATGGCGCTATAATATATACAGTCCGTCATTTCCGACAAGGGCCAGACGAGACAATTCACCCAATCGTCAGGACATATTGTACTGTTTTGTATGCTTATCGTGACATTGCCTTTTAAACTTAGTGCATGTATTTACTATCTCTTACACAGCTTAATATTATTATTTAATTTAAAATAATATTAATTTTAAGTATAAAATGTTATAAAATGCTTATATGCTTACCGCATTTTTCTCGAGGTGCGTACTCCGTTCCAGACGCGATCTCGCCGGCGCGGCTGCGCTCGTCGCCAGCAACGTGAGCACGAGTCCTATCACGGCGAGCACACGCACGTGCACCCCCATTGTCCTCCGGATAGCATCCGTACACTCCTCTCTATCCCACACACATTTAAATTTCAAATCAGCGGTGCGCCTTGCACCACCATATCCGACGACCCGTACCCTCCTTCTAATCGATCCCTTTCCGTATTCGTCCTCGTTCTTATGCAACCCGCTCATGAAGGAACACCGGTCTTTGATTTGGCATCCGCAGTTTATACTACACGTTATTCTATTAACTAAATCAGTCGAATTGTTAACTTCTATATCTGTGGAATGCTCGCTCTCGTGCTTATTGTCGACATTTAATTTGGAATTTTCTATAATCGCATTCGTATCGTTCATCTGAATAATTCGTTTAGGCGTCCCCATTGTTGTATTTTGTTTATCTATGTTTGTGCTTTATCATACTATTATAGTTAGATATTTAGTTAAAAATAAGGAGGTCACTGATAATCTGAACATGCTAATATGGACACTAGTGATGTGGACCGCTCATCCAGTGCTACAGCGCAGGGCGCTTTATCAGCATGTTTCCTGTTACCGTGTTCCAGATTAATTTCTCTGTGGACGGGATGCTGCGTATCGGGCGACGTGGGCGGCGTGCCTGTTTGCTTTATACTTATAATATTCTTGTGTGCACAAGATATCGAAGCGATTTTCTGCAAAAAAAAATACTTATCGTTAATGAAATTTGATAACAAAGGAAAACAAGACTGCATGTTGTGTGAACAATAGTGACTATGCGCGTGATATAATTAAACATATAAACACTGACACACCTACTATGCATCTTTACAACAACTTCGTTATTTGGCCGTAATTACACTGTCTATTCTTTAATTAAATACCTTTCAGGAGACGAACTTACATATATTTGGAAGAAGAAGAATTCTAGTGAAAAACTCATTTAATGTTAGTAGCAATATTTTTATTATTATGTTTCTCTTTTATAGTGCTCGGATTCAAAAGAACCCGGTCCTTTGGAAGGCTTGCGTGGGGACACAGGTCCAACACGTAAAATGTCCTTAGAGAATATGCAAATGTTTTATTGTGACGCAACAGCCGGGGTCCATCTCTGGGTAACCACAGCTAATTGCCCAGAGATGGTCGCCGGTTTTTATTATTATTATTTCATATTATTTGCCATATTTTTGGAATTTTAAAGTATAATTGTCACGTGGAGTACTCAATGAAAATTATTACAAGAGTTCTCTGTCTAACATCTGATTATATTAAACAAGCATATCTTTTAATGATAACATAATATTCCTACCAACCTCTAACGAGATCAGCAAAAAACAGGACTTTATTGATAAAACGATGTAACGTACTGAGAAAGAGGCTGATAGTGAAAGTTATAAACCAAGCTTGTGCAGATAACACTTGAAGGGCATCCTCACATAAATCTCCATTTGTTATAGCCTATTATAATATATTTCAATATGATATTGTGCATCCTCGTAGCATTGCAATAAATAATAATAAGTAACCTATATTAACTATATATGTGTATTTTGTTTTATTTTAGATTTATTCTTGGTATGTTTGTACTTAATATAAAATAAAAAATAAATCAATCAGCTACACGCTGTATCCCGTACACAGCAAGGTAGGCAGAGGGAACCGAGTGTTAAGACATTCCGTTTCCCACTTTCTGCCGAATTCTGGAGGCATTGCGTGTTGAGTGGTATAACTCAACGCCGCGCTTTGCCTCGACACCAGAGCAAAGAAATGGAAATATAAATTTAAGTAAATATTTCATTTCCTCGAGTGGGGATCGAACCCACAACCAGTCGGTTTACAGTCACACTTTGTGCCGCTGCGCCACGACTGGCCTCATACTATATGTATGTAGGTAATATAATGAATATTATATTATTATTGCGCTATGTTATATGTGTCATTAAGAAAAAAAATAATTATATACAATACAGAAGTATTTAAATATGCGTGTTCTATAAATGCTACCTACTTATATACTTCAGTCACAAAAAGATAAGAGTTTAGATTCCTATATAGATAATCTAGAGCTGTATAAACACTAGTTGACAAGCTTGATTGGCAAAACTACAGTTAATTCTGCCTTATTTACTCGACGCTGACGACGACTGTGACGATGTACTCTTTTTTCCTAACTATCTTTGTGCCTGTGACTTTTTCTAAATATTTATATAATATTTGAGAACTTTCGAATTTTTATTCAATTATACACTTGATATTTTGAAGGAATTCTGGTTGTGGGTTCGATCCCAACTCGAGGAGATGTGAAACATTTACTTAAATTTATATTTCCATTTATTCGCTCTGGTATCGAGGCAAAGCGCGGCGTTGAGTTCTGCCACTTAATACGCAATGCCTCCAGAATTCGGCAGAAAGTGGGCAATGGAGTGTCTTACACTAGGTTCCCTCTACCTACCCTGCTGTGTGCGGGATACAGCGTAAAGCTGATTTATTTACTAAGGAAATAGACATAATGTATTTGTACATTTATTGAATTGCGAAGCTTTATGTATTAAATTAGTATGCTTACACTTTTATCACAGTTAAAATGTTTATTATAGTATCGTTTGGTGTGGAATAATACTATATAAAATATTATAAAATTTTCTTAAAGAAGCTAACTTAACAACGTCCTGTCTTAGCTACTAGAATATTCGACTGTATGCAAAAGATGACCAGGATATTGTTTATAGGTATGTCGCACACCCACTAGATTTTACTATACAATACTGATTTTGGTTTGTACGATAAGTAAAATAACAGAGAAATCTGTCACTAAGTTCTCTTTGCTAAAATACGTATTATTGTAAGTATTTTTAGGTAAGAAAAATTTATAAATATTGTTCTCAGTAATATTTTGTGTATATAAAAGCTGACTAATGCTCAATCGTTGCCTAGTAACTTAGTACCTATATAAAAACAACCGTTATTTCGAATATTGACATTGGTGTCAATCCACTCAATTTATTAGAGTTAAATCATTTTATTCAACCTATTGATTTTTATTTGCAAAGTGTTTATGGAATGACATTTCCTAGTGACATTAATCACAGTTTAAATAATGACTGAATTAAGCGAGCACTGCCTCCTACAATTGGCGCCAATAATGTTTTTTTTTTTTATTTAAAATGAAAGCGTGTATATAAGATGTGTTATAGATGATGTGTTTTGGAAACTAAATGATGTAGAAGCGACGCAGTTGAAGCGATTCTTATTCATATTTTACGAAACAACTTAATGTTGCCAATTAAAATATAAAAAAATATTTATTTAAAACTTTATATTATAAAAAAAAGCTTTTTTTTAGCTTCACGTTGATTTTATCTCTAGCGTGGCAGCCAGAGAGAACAGAGCGCCAAGCGCTACGGTCTCAGCATGCCTCTTTCGCCTCGTCTACTGTCATCAACCTCTTTATAAATGTCCTCTAGTATAGAGGACTGAGGACCCCCTCATACTTTTTACGTTTCCAGTATCATCGATACTGTATTTTCGAAAGGCAACCGAAGTCTCCCCTAACTCTCTTACCGCTCACTTATACAAGTGCTATGTGTTTATTTACAAAAAAAAAACTTGGTTTTTATCAATCATACGTGTTTCTTGATGACGAATGAGATGGTTTAATAATAGGTTCTCTTTGTCTATTGTTAGATGCGGAAATGCTGATTACATTTCTATTTTCTATACACAATACAATATTTTTAGGTACACTATATACAACAAAATTATTAAAAAAATATTGTTTTTTTATTGTGTAAAAAGAAAAAATGAGAGTTGTGTGTGGCTGAGATATTTTTTGAAATATTATTGATAAAGTAATAATATTGAGAAAATAATATTCTGCTTTGGTTTAGGAAAATCCTTGAACTTTCTAAAATTTACTCTTTACTAAAGATCAAGTGAAATAAATAAATGTGATAAATACATAGATACTCATTATATCGCCTGTACAATATTTATTCGTACATTCTGTAGATTTTAAAATAGACACAGTAAGATAAATAATACCGCAGTAGTAGGTGCTTGTTAGTGTTATTTCGAAATAATCTAAAATAAATGTAGGAGTTGCAGTCGGATCATGCTTAGTACGACTTGCTCGCAAGTATAGAATAAGTGTAACTATTTATAAACGAACTCCGTTTCAATTAAAGCTCCAGTATTCACGACTGCTGGGTTTATGTTTAATGCTAAGCAAACGATTTTAAAAAAACGATGTATTATTTGGAGTTTTAACTGACTTAAGACAAAATTATACAAATTTCAATTAATTAATTAATAATAGAAACAATATATAAATCAATTTACAAGTATATATTTTTCAACAAATAATATTAGAAGATAATAAAAATTAAATACAATCACTTACGTTTTCTAAATTTGCTCTACGAATTCGTCGCAAAGAAAACCACGAAAACAAAACAACTCCCCCCTATGTGGCTGTGCGGAGCTTCCATTCGCTTTCATTCGACAGAGACAACAAACCACACCGTTGCACTGAAAGCACTGCTCTACAAAACTTTACACTGAATTTATTATAATCGACAATAAAATCTAGTTTTTTTTTTACAAAATGGGACGTAAAAAAAAGGAGCACACAAAAAATGTATACCAAAATATGTGTATATTTTATAGGAATAAATCACGTTTATTAATGTTTTCGTTTTAATAGTAGTAAATAGTGAGCAAGGTAGAGTCCTTGAGCATAAGCCCGCCGCGCGTGTTCCGCGACCACGCGCGAGTCGCTACTAAACTTCGAATCGTGAACTTCGGGTGAACGGAACGGAACGGTGGCCGTCGTTGCATGCGCCACACTGCGCTTGTGTGTGTGGTGTGGTGCGTGTAGTATGTAAGTACGTTGTGTGTGTGCGTGGCGCTTTGTAGGTTATTATTGTACACACAATGAAATGTGTGCAATAAGGGGCAAGTTTGTCTGATTATTTTTTTTTTGGTAGGGTCGAAGCTTCTGTATGGTCGCTGTAACGAAATTAGGGGATATTATTATTCGATTATTTACTTGAAATGCATTGACGCATATATTGGCACAGATGTCTAAAAAATCTATATTTTTTTTATTTAGCTAATCAACGTTTTAAAAAGTTAAATATTCATGATATTCTACACATTAAAGAGTAAGCAAATTATTTATGAAAATTGAAGGAACTTTATCGTTCAAGGAGCGGCGTCTAGACTTCAGTAGCGTCGGAGCTTACAACTAATCTTCACACACAGTTTTAGTAACGCTCAACTTAATAATGTCGGATCAAATTTATGCATATCTTGTTAAGAATATACTTTTTGCAATAGATTATGTTACAACTTTATAAAGCGGTTCTTTGCTCTCCCTAAAAAAAAATACAAATTGAAAATATAAAAAAAATGTTGTGGTGAATGTTTAATAAATTAAAACAAAAATATTCAAGATATATATTATACTCTACATTATACTTTATTGTACTGTACGTTATTATTTTTTACAAATTTTAATATTTAAAAGTCATATCCAAAGAACGATAGGCAAATTCCTTTAGGTATGCCGAGGTAATTTCAATATTTTAGCAGCAGAACGCTTCGTGATATATGGGCTAAAACTAAAATGTAATGTTCTCACTAGGCACATAAAATATGAGGGTACCTATACATATTTTATTAGTACTTTGCGCCGATCACAAGATAGCTCTAGCTCTAACGGAATCAAGTGGAAATGTCCATATGCAACGGCTACGGTCTCAAACGCCATAAAGAATCACAAAAGTGAATTAACTTCCGTTTTAGGTATTAACCTTATACGTACAAAGTAATGATTAAATGCTATTGTACGAGGCCTACCTGATGACCATACTAAGATGTCATATGTAGCTACCGCATTTGTTAGTTTTATATGAGAAAACGAAATGTAAATGTAAAATTTATGCATATTAACTTTACTCCTCATATAAATACAAAAAAAATCTATATATATAAAAAGACTTGTGCTGACTGACTGAGGTAAGACGCACGCAGAGCCGTAACCGCTGATGGTAGAAACGTGAAATTTGGGCAGATGTTTATTTTCATATTCTGGACATCCACTAAGAAGGGAATTTGAAAAATTTTAACCCTAAAGGGATGAAATAGGGGTTGAAAGCTTGTATGGAATAAAAATTTAATCTGTACCGATTTTTATAAAATTAGAAATTCAGACTCTTAAAAATATTTCATTGAACACGTATTTCATGGTTTTTAAGAATTCACCCCCTAAGAGCTTATTGAACACGTGTTTCGTGGTTTTTTTAGAATTCACTCCTAATAAGCGGGAGAAGCCGCGCGCGCCCACTAGTATTAAATAAATTAATTGGCTTTTATTTTTAAAATAAAATAAAAAATACTGTAGTAGAAAACTAACGTAGACATGATCGCATTCCAGCAATAGGTGCAATATAGACTGGACTAGACTAGGATGACTGTACAAGTTAAGATAAGATTTTTCGGTATATTAAAGTGACGTCTTGCTTATCGTTTTACAATATCTTATTCAATATATTTAGGTTGTTGATTTCTGTTTATTTTTCTTATTATTTTTTACCAATTACCAAGAATTCATATGTATAATACGGCAATAGAAATGTTGCCTTATAAACCCCAAAGTTATCAAACTTACTAATAGTGAATATCAATTATCAAAAAATTGTATACAGGCCAGTCATGGCGCAGCGATACAAGCATGTCACTGTAAGCGCAACAGGATGTAGGTTCGATTCCCACTCGAGGAAATGAAATATTTATTTTTTTATTTCTTCGCTCTGGTGTCAAAGCAAAGCGTGACGTTAAGTTCCGCCATTCAAAATGCAATAATGCCCTCAGAATTTGGCGAAAAGTAAAGCAGAGTATCTTCTCACTCTCTCTTCTCAGACTCTCTTTGAATACCCTGCTACATGCGCGATACAGCGTGAAGCTGAAAAAAAAAAGAATATTTGTATATATTTTTTTTCTTTTTGGTAAAAATATCAACAATTAAACATTTTTAGTTTAATTTTTATTATTATATTGGTCAATCTTGATTCAAAAAGTTGGAATAACTTTTCCGTATAAATTGGTATAGAGTCATGCGCAGTCAACTGCTGTTCAATGACGTCTGTCCTGATTCAAATACTACCGTGTAAATTTATTTTTTATCCTTAAGTAACATTAAAGTGTACTACGCTTTGGATTTGAAATATTAATAATTTTCAAATAAAATTTACATTGCGAATTACTCTTTTAACACACGATGTACGTATTTTCAAAGACTGATTGGCGTATGAGATATTCTATTATAAATTTAAATATAAAAGTACTAAAAAGCTGCTAAAATAAAAAAACAAAAAAACATTATATATAATACCATGATTTTTTTAAACAAATTACTTAAATATTGACGTTTTATTCATCTTTATTTTATCTATAATAAAATAAGTATAAAGATTTCTTATTTTGTTTCTCTATACTGTGTGTCTAATATAGCGATGGTGAGTAACACACTAGGGAACACACCAAATTGCAACTTCAGTCGTTTCCGAGTACTTGACCTAGTAGCACTACCGTTACAAGCGATTGATGACTAAGAGAATATGGTTTTTGCGTAGAAAGACCCATTTAATATAATTAATTTATACCCATTATAAAAAACACAATTTTCTCATTTAATTTCTTTATCAAATTATTAAAAGGTCGTGAAAAAAAATCTTAAATAACTAATTCGTTTTAGTAATTAATTCAACTGATTTCACCAATTTCCTATTAATTAAAATTTCCTATAACTCAATTAAAAATAACTACTATGTGCAGGCAATGAATGTGTTATTTTGATTTTATTTTCCTGAAACAAATAAGAAATTTAATATTAAATTCATTTGAATAATATACACACGTATTTACCATCATATTTATCTGTTCTCATTTAAAACTGTTTTTAAGTATATTTAATAATTTTAATTACACGGACTAACCACTTTTTGTCTTCTCTCAAAGTGCAACAAAAAAATTGTTCACCACAACACCAATACGAACAAAAACTGTCATACAGTAGGTAGCATTCTCATTTAATTTTAAGTCAATAACATTTAACAATTTACATATAATATGAACAGCATGATGTCAATAAAGTAAAATTCCACTTCCTAATATACCTGTACAGAAGATGTAGGATATGTCTTTATATGTATGCCTATACTTATAAACACATATCCTATATCTTATTCTACTAATAAGTATGTAAAATGTGAAAGTTTGTGAGGATGGATGTTTGTTTTACTTTCGTACAAAAACTACTGAACGGATTTAGATGAAACTTTACCGTTAGCTTATACATCAAATTACATATAGCATAATACTAATATAAAGATATGAAGTGAATTGAAGGCGAAGTCACATTTGGTTCGCCAGTATTCTATAATCAGAATTATTTGGATTTTGTCTATAATATATAAATGTCCCTAATAATTTTAGAAAAAAAAAACATTTAAGATGGAGATTTATATGATTTTGAAAAAAATTATCTGCCAATCTGTCCAATCAATACTTCTGAACTATTGGATGCTGATTGAATCTGTATCATGTACCTTATAAAAATAGCGAGCTGGTAATACCTTCACGTGGTAAAGGCAGAATAATTTTGTGGCCCAAGATCAAATGACTACTGTACGGTCAGACATGTGCTACTATAACTATAGTCATATACGAAGTAGCGTGCAGCAACTAACTATACCAGATACAAACAAAGATATTATAATTACAATGTCTAAGCTTACGCTATATTAATTTGTAAAAGCTAAAATTGAAACGATTTTTCTTTTGGTTGTCTGAATTCACATGTAAAGAAAGGATGATGAATACCTCTATCTATCGTTACTACTACTACTATAGTTTTTCTATTGTGTAGAATTCAAACTCACAACCGTCTCGTGCAATTAGGAATATACTGCTGCAACATATACATATGGTTTTGGTGTTGTAGCAAATCACAAATTACAAAGAAATATTCCATATAGAATTTTTCCCACATATCAATTATAAGATGCAATTTTGCACGATTATATTTAATAAAATTATAAAAAAGAAACATTATAAGAACATGTCAGATTTAATGGATATTTAGCCGAACCTTCAAACTGACCTTTAAGATTTTTAGAGTAATTCTTGGTTCTAAGAAATAACGGCGGACAAAAAATAGTCAGTGTGGTTCTGGATCGGATGTCTTGATAAATGAATTCGCCCAGAGATTTCAATGAATCACACGAAACTTTATACTGTTTTGACCTTTACTTTAAAAATTAAAACTATATATCTACTATTAAAAAACATAATGACTAGCATCTTTATATTTTTTTCAGCTTCACGTTTTTTCTCAATTTTAAGACATTGCGTGATCAGTGGCGGAACTCACCTATTGGTGGTTGACTGGACATTCTAATTTAATAATTTGTGATTAATATTGAACAACGATAAAGTTTCGATATAATGTAGATAAAAAAAATATTCTGAATCTTTATCAACATTTTATTACATAGAATATATGAAAACCTATAATGGTATCACAATTCCTTAAAAAAACTCCTTTTTAATTATGGTGACGATAAATCCGGATATTCCCGGGCATATTCTTTATATTTTTCTGGAACTTTACATATAAAGTGATAAACCAAGAGAATTTATTGCAAAAAAGCAACTAAGAACAACAACAGTACTAAGAATTAATAATAGTAATAAAAGAACGTAATTTCTCATATTATATTTAAAATATTGACGCTAAAATAAATTTTATCTACATTACTTTTTCAGTCACGGTATGAATATATTATTGAAATATTTAAAATGTACGTGACGAGTGCTAGCGGGCATACTTCCGGGTCATCGGGATAAACAATTTTTATTGTTATTAAGCTTGTAAATACTGTAAATAATAAAATAGCTGATTTATGTGACGCTGTAGGATATATCCTGCACACAGCAGAGTAGGCTGAGGGAACCTAGTGTTAATAAACTCCGTTTTTACTTTTCGGTGAATCCTGAAAGCATTGCGTGTTAAATTGCGAAACTCAACGCTGACACCAGAACGAAGAAAGGAAAATATATATTTAAATAAATATTTAATTTCCTCGTGTGGGGATCGAATCCACAACCAATGGCGTCTACAGTCACACTTTGTGCCCCTGCGCCATGATTGGCCTCAGGAAAGTGTGTAAATACTATAATATATATATTGTAAAAGCTATTTACTACCATAAATGTAGCAAACTGATATTCAATTCAATTTGTAATAATTAGTTTCGGGCTGTCAGAACGACGACCCGACACCCTGCGACCGACATCCTGCGATAATGCTACGTACGGACCTACAAACATTATTACAATTAGATCAACTAATGATGTTACAAATAAATATATTATAATATAATATTGTATATTAAATAAAACTATTAAAAATATGCATCTTTGAAATTTTGTTGAAAATTTTTTAATCTTTTGTTATTTACGATTAGACTACGATAGAGATACAAAAAAATTTAAGCAACATATTTTTTAAACAATACTAAACCATACTGTCGTGGCACAGTAGCACAACGTGTGGACTGTAAATGCAATGGATGTGAGTTCGATCTCTAATAGAAGAAATTAATCTTTTAACATTTTATATCATTGCTATGGTAACAAGGACATAGCGCGCCGTTGAGCTCCGCTACTCTACAGGCAATGTCTCGAAAATTCAGCAGAAAATGGGAAACGAAATGTCGTAACACAAAATCTAGTCTATGCCTACCGTGCTAATTGTGGGACTATCTGTATCTGTGAAACTAAAAAAAAAACTTAAGTGTATTTGTAATATTACCAATAGATCAGGAAAAATTTCCTAACTATCCAACAGATACCATTCAATAAGCAGCATAGGTATATTAATGTACCGAGTGGGCAGACGGAATCTAAAGTTAAGACTTAGAAGAGAATTTCGAGAAATTGTGTGATATAAAACGAAATGAAATCAATTTTATTATAATCATTTTGTCAATTGGATTTCGAACTTTCAGCAACAATATTTACAGACACACGCCATTTCGCAACTACAAAAAAATATAAATAAATAAAAATCTCTATTTTTATCTATTAATATTTTTTTTAGATTTACTATAAATTAAGACATTTTTTTCAACATATTCTGCATTCATAATACTGTTAAAACTTTCTCAAATCTACAGAAAAACCGGATTCCAATTTTTTTATTGAGTACTGAATTATATTTAAGTACTGAATAGTTAGTTACTGGCTTGTTAAGAATCCATTAATATTATTAACGCATTTTTATTAAAAAAAAATCTATTTTTTGTATTATATTAATTCTTATGAATGTTTTATCATCAATTTTAGTATTGGACAAAAAAATATAGTAAAGAAATATATTTATTTTTTGTTCTTGGTACTTTATCATTATCATTATTCATTAATGAAACAAATTTCCTAAGCTTTATTTTAAATTACAAAATTATTGTATAACCAAACAAATATCTTAAGATAGTAATATTTGAAATATTTAATTATATTTTTGCTATATCTATATTTGAAAATTCTTCTCTTATTTACGTTTTTACTTTTAATTTACTACAATTCATTACAAATAGATGAAATTTAGATTTTTTGCCGGACGTAGAATCTGTTTAAAGGAACACAGAAGGTGACAAGCATCCATTACAATGATAGATATTGTCTTTTGCAAATACCTGTGGTTACATCGGGTATTCAATATGCTGAATAGAGTACCACACAGCCGTGAGCAGGCAAATTTATTCTTCAAGGACATCAATAAGACATTACTAAAAATTTATATCCTTAAACTGTTTTCGTTTTCTCTTTCAGTGCAGTACTTACATGCAGTTCAACGTCCTACTGTATATGCTTAGAGCGTGGTGCCTTATTAATAAATTAAATAAATAAAAATTAAAGCAGCTTCACGCCGTATCCTGCACATAGCAGGGTAGGCAGAAGGAACCTAGTATTAAGACACTCCGTTCTCCATTTTCCGCCTAGTTCTGAAGGCATTAAATTTCGAGTGGCGGAACTCAATGCCGTGCTTCGCCTTGCCATCAGAGTGAAGAAATGTAAATAGATATTTCATTTCCTCGAATGGCGATCGATCCCACAACCAGTCAATTTTACAGTCACACTTTGTGCCCCTGCGCCACGACTGCCTCCGCCTCATAATAAATATTTCCAAATAATCAATATTGGAATGTAGATTACTATAAAATAAAAAAATAATCAAAGTCACAAACAATTCGTAATAAAAATACGTGCAATATTTATGTAAACAACGAGTATGAGTCACGTAGCGTGTTGCACGCCTGCACCCGACACGTCACTTCACTGATACTGTTAATTTTTTAATTTAACAAAAAAATGTATGGCGTAAATCTGTCAGAAGAAAGGTTGATCATGATCGATACCTAATGAATCATAATAAGAAGTACAAATAAGTGAACAGGGATTGCGAGCACATATAAAATATAAACCGTTAGTGTTTACCTGATAATTCAATTAATACCTTAATTACTCAACGGTATTTTCAAATGTTTTTAATGATTAATGCTTTCTTACAAAAAAACAGCTTCACGCTGTGTCCCGCACACAGCAGGGTAGGCAGAGGGAACCTAGTATTAAGACGCACCGTTCCCTACTTTCCACCGAGTTCTGGAGGCATTGCGTGCTGACAGAACTCAACGCCACACTTTGAAACTCGACACCAGGGCGAAGAAATGAAAATATAAATGCAATAACTATTTAAGTTATCTCCTCGAGTGGGGATCGAACCCACAATCAGTCGATTTTTTAGTCACACTCTGTGCCCCTACGCCACGCTGTCGTAAGAATTTTAAATATTATTAAAAAATCTAAATATGTATAATAGAGAAACAACACTATTGAAGGTAAATTTCGCAATATTAATTTATCGAGTGTCGTGGGGACTTGAACCCTACCTCTGCTTTCACGGGTAATACGGGGAGAATATAATGCTAGAGTACATTTGATATAAGAACCTTTAAAATATATGAATTATTTAGCAATAATAGTTGCTAAGCAACTTAAAGTCGTTTTATATACTAAACTATGACCAATGTTGATGAAAGTGACCTAAAATCATTTTTGCATTCCTATCGAATAATACGCCACTTGATATAATTTGTCACTTTTATTATTTATCTTTTTAACAATATGGCGTCTGTTTGTGGCTGTGGTAAATTCTGATTATTGCCATATCTTTAATGACACTCGCAAAATTAATACGAATCGATTCACGTAGGTGACATTAAAATCGGTCAACCCCTCTTCAACGCCACATGATGATATGATACGTATACGATATGTTGCATGTTTATTATACACATATATACACACGTACATAGGAAGGCAAACGATTGCTGCCTAAAATATAGCGCAATATATCATATTAATCATTACTTTTGTCAATCGATATTTGGAATATGAATTTTCATGGTACAGAAGCGTGTTTCGGTATTCAATCTTTAAAATTGATTCACGGATATATTAGGGTTGCGTACCTTTTAAGGCAAAAAAGGAACCCTTATAAGGTCACTTTGTTGACTGTCCGTCCGTCTGTCTGTCTGTCAACAACCTTTATCTAAACAGCTTGGATATATCGAGTTGAAATTCAAACCATATACTCAAGTGTACGGTCCCTTGATTTCCTGAAAAAATCGTATTTCTACATTTACTTAAAAGAACACATAGCCATTCTTATCGCAAAAAACACAAGTACTTCCGGTTCCGGTACAGAACCCTCTGTGAGCGAGCCCGACTCGCACTTGTCCAATTTCTTTTTAAGTATTTATTTAACTTATACACAATTCCTCAAATCGAATGTACCATTATACATAAAGATGATTAAGCAAAGAATCGACGTTCAACAGGATTTATAAAGAGGCCCTCAACTTTTGTGTTAATCATACCACAAGTAAATAATTTCTTTATCTTCAAATTTTATTAATAACGGATTATCAGTTCATAAGGACGGACAGGCACCAAACTTTAGTATTAAAATGTCAATTTTCATATGAAAAACGATATCTTAAGAAACCTCTTTCGGCGCCGCGGAAGCGATAAATCAATACAATAATAAAAGTACAATAAAGATATACTTCATCATTTGAAATATTATTACTTCTTTAGAATATGGCATTAAAATAAATTGTATAATGCACTTAATGCATTATAAAATTAAAAAAAGATATTTAAGTGTTACACCTTTTTGTTTTTATGTTACGTTTCAGCAGACGCTTCTTAAAATATGCTTATCTGAAAGTAGAGATTATTTTTTGTAAACTATAGTTTAGTACTTATAGTGAAAATAAAAAACTAATTAACGCTTAACTTATATGCGTTGACTATAAAAAAATATGTATGTTCGTAAACGAGTACGTTACGGTCAGTCCTATCACAGGGGCACAAACGTGCGACTATAAATAAACGCTACAGGTTGTGGGTTCGATTCCCATTCAAGGAAATGAATTATTTAATATTTTCATTTCTTAACTCAGGTCCATGCCCCCACTTTCCAAAGAAGTGTCTTAATAGAATCGTGGTGTCTTAACACTATTTTCTCTGCCTGAAGTGGAAAAACACGTAAAATCCCTTTTAAAAAATCCCAATTCAGTACTCAATAAATATTATTTAAATTTATTTTTATTTCTTCGCTTTGGTGTCGAGGAAAACTCCACTCCACACGCAATTCCTTCAGAATTCGGCGGAAAGTGGGGAACAAACGCTCTTAACACTGCTTACCCTGCTGTGTGCGGGATACAGTGTAAAGCTGATTTTTATTTTTTTATATTAATTATACATACTTATTACATATACTTATTATAACTATTAACTTTATCTATGCTTGCTATTTATATGATACCGACCTGATTATGTAGATCCTGATATGCTTCATCTTAAAGAATAGATTTATTGAAAAATTAACCTTTAAGTCAAGGTAAAATATAAGTTTTCATTTTGATAAACGCAGTGAGACATATTTCAAAAATATGAATATACTTTTTTTTTAATTCAAGTTTTCTTGAAAAATATAAAGTACTTCCTACAAACAACATTTAATATGAAATACTTCCTACAAACAATAACATAAAATATGTAGTACAAATTTATTTAAGAAATTTCTAAGTAATAATTATATAAAATTAACTTAAAAATTGCTATTGAAACAATGCTGTCTTTTGTTTCTTGAAGGAAGCCCCGTCATTATGAAGATACTATAATCATTATTCGTCTAAATTATGAGGTGTGGTTTGTAACACACTGATATTTGACAACAGCGTATTAAAAAACGTTATTCATAAGAGAAACTAAAAGATTATCCATCCTAAATAAACTAAACTACATAGGTAAATAATCACGGTAAAAAATATGACTATTTTTTTCTTAAAATTAGATATTACACAGCGATATAAGTTATGTTTGCCTACGTTAAAATTGAGAGATTCTAATATCAATCGTGGGAATATATACATATACATATATATATATATATATATATATATATATATATATATATATATATATATATATATATATATATATAATTTATATAAACATGTTTCTTTACTATGCGAACAACCGTACAACTTTCTTATTCACCACCAAACTAACAATGTTTCAAAATAAGCTGATATTTCAATAAGTATATAGGTTCTTTCATTTATTTCCCTCTGTCAATGACTCACCAAAATAATTAAATCTTTATATCCTTACTAAATATTCAGTAGAACATTAGACGTTAGAAAATGTACGAAATATGCAATACACGTCGGCACCAAAATAGTTCCCGGAATTAAAACCTACAAAAGGTGTTTTCCTTCTCGACGTCTCGACAAAATGAAATGAATAACGAAGCCATATATGCTCATTAAAATTCGCAGTTCTGGCATTTATAGAATAGTAATAGATATTATAAAATGTAAATTTAAATTAATTTTTGAGGCCAGTCGTGGCGCAGAGATGTAATCATGTGTTAACGTCTCCGCCTCTAGATTTCGACGGAAAATGGGAAACGGAGTGCCTTCACACTAGGTTCCCAGGTTCCCTCTGCCTACTCTTCTCTGTGGCTACAGACCAGCTTTAAGAAAAATCTTAAGAAATCAGAAATGATAAATACCTATAGTAGACATTTGACTATAAAAGTGTGAAGAGTATATTTGTATGTATATTTATTACCTCTTGGCTAAATAGTGACAATATGTATTTACAGTGTACATTCATGTTATAAATCACGTCAAACAGTTATCAATCGCATGAATGATGACTTAACTATAAATCTTTGGTAAAGTTATAAAGAATTTGATATTATAATTTATACATTTATCAACATATTTAAGTATGAAGTATAGATTCACACAAGGAAAAATAATTAAAATAACCACTCATATATAGCCAATTAAAAATTAATCTTTAAGATACTACAAAACTAAATGTAATTAGTAATTACATATTGTATCTAAATTGCAAAATTTTCGAGAAAATGTAAAATTTTCTCTCTTTCTTTTTATTACCACCAGCCTAGGTCCGAGTTACGCGGGGGGCGCCCTTGCCGCTAATGACATCCTTTCAAGCAGCTACGTAGTGCTTGCACTTTCTCAGTATTATTGAATTCATGATTTAATGTATCCATCTGATGATATGCGGGCGAAGCCACAATTGGGCCGTCAGTATATAATAAAAGGACAGAAAAGTCAATAAAAAAGTTAAGAAAAGTATTGTATCGATTAATGTATCTCGGATAACAGAAGTAAAAATATGTATAAATTTTTGTTTATTTTATTTTAACAAAAAAACAATACAAAAAATTATACATTTCGAAGGACTGTAGTCGAAAGGACGTTGACATCAAATTAATTCGATAAAGAAATTGTCACACTTAACGCCAATCAAAAAAACGCCAACAACGTTTGTAAATTTTCCTACATATCAATTGGCCCGAAAACATTTCTAAATAATTAATTATTGAAGGAGTGAATCATGGGGAACCCCACTTTCAAGTTCCAAAGCCTGCAAGCTCAGAAACGTGAATTTAACCACAACCTCATTTTCTAAATTATATGAAACGTAAAACGTATTAAATGAGTCAGGTATAGCAGGAAACTATTAAAGACTCATTGTAAATAAACAGATATTAATCATTATAAGCAAACATTATATTTAGGCGTAGGTAGGTTGTTTACAATTGTCCTATTTATTCAACAGGATTAAAAAATATAAATATGAGTTTCCTTATAATTCGCAACTTTATAAATAAAAGATTTCGCCAGATTTTACAAAGCTTAATTTTTTCCAACTTCACCCTGTCTCCCACATATAGCGGCATATTCAAAGGGACCCTAGTGTTAAGGCACTGCTTCCCCATCTTTCCGCGAAATTTTCGATGCATTTCCAATCAAAAAAACACCTACACTGCTTGAAATTTCAACGTATCAATTGGCCGAAAATCGTTCACAAATAATTGATTATTGACGAAGTGAATCACAATAAGCTAAACGCGAAATTTTTATGTTAGTATGTAATATATCTCAGGTCTTAAGCCATACACAGATACTCTGAATTGAACATTATTATTGCATCATTGGTAAATATTCAACAAAATAATTTTTAATATCTTTCTAATTAGCGTTAGTATTACAGCTATTCATAAAATGGTACATTTCTTTATATAAACAAATTTTAAAACTTCACCTACAGTAACACATTTTTAATTTAACATGTAATACCAGCTATGTATAAACTTTTGAGTCCTTATCTTCATCTACAACGTTAGTTATTATAGTAAACACATATATGCATCTAGCATAATAACAATGAAATTATTTACTTTAATCTAATAAACAATGAGGCCGGTCGTGGCGCAGCGGTACGAGGTGTGACTGCAAAAGCGACTGGTTGTGGGTTCGATCCCCACTCGAGGAGATGAAATATTTACTTAAATTTATATTTCCATTTCTTCGCTCTGGTGTTGAAGGTTAAGCGCGGCGTTGAGTTCTGCCACTCAACACGCAATGCCTCCAGATTTCGGCAGAAAGTGGGGAACGGAGTGTCTTAACACTAGGATCCCTCTGCCTACCCTGCTGTGTGCGGGATACAACGTGAAGCTAATTTAATTTTTTTTTTAATCTAATAAACAAGTACAAGTTGTTTTAGCTCTTAAGAATACATTTTTTTTATTTTTAATGTATAACCTATCTCAATATTAAGCTGCAAAAAAAACTGAACAAAAAGTAATAACATGGGACCAAATATCAAATTTTGTACAGAAGCTCTAAATTAAATTCTTCCATAGAATTAACTAAATAAAAAAATATTGAAATATATTATAACATTATTAAATTCATAGATTTTTATTTGTACAATATTCAAGCACTGTCCAATACCCTACATATATATGAAAAAATAAAAAAATCTAATAAATCAGCTTCATGCTGTATCCAGCACACAGCAGGGTAGGCAGAGGGAACCTAGTGTTAAGACACTCCGTTCCCCACTTTCTGCTGACTTCTGGAGGCATTGCGTGTTGAATAGCAGAACTCAACGCCGCGCTTTGCCTCGACACCAGAGTGAAGAAATGAAAATATAAATTTAAGTAAATATTTAATCTCTTCGAGTTTGGATCGAACCCACAACCAGTCGATTTACAGTGTGCCCCTGCGCCACGACTGGCCTCAATATAATATTCATATATGAAAAAAACTTCCACTATTATTGCATAATAAACACTAATACATATTATAGGCGCCACGACCCACGACACGGTGGCTCACAGCCCTTCTTAATATTCTACCAGCGCAGGGCCCAGGAAGCGGCACGCATCGTAGACAGTTAACTCTACTTAGTAACCAATGACCTAGCTGAGCTGTGCATTTGCCTACGTTTATTTAGTGTAGTCCCCAATATTATTAAATTTTATCTAAAACTGGAAAATCAATTTTATTAATATGTAACATGATGATGTATTGATGAAATAACATTTGTCTCTTTTTAGGGTTCCGTATCTTCAAAGGGTAGGTACGGAACCCTTACTCAGTGCCAGTGTGAGTGACCGTTTATGTTTAGATCTCGTGGAGGTATCAAAGCCGAATTTAATATCAAATATGGTCGCTTGAATTTCAGCACAGAAAAAAATCATGCTTCTTAGTCAACGCAATCAAAAGTTACGAGCATTTCATGCATCGTTTTTGCTGCATTTCGCGTGAAAATCGTCGGTTAACTTAAAAGGGTACTTCCCATGGATCTACAATTATAAAATTTGGCAATCCCAAAAATTATTCAAAAAGTGAAAATTAATAGCTATTTATTATTTTATAGCAAAAAATCATTACAAAGTTATATCTGTAGTTCATTTCCCACAAAATGAGTACACGTTTTCGCAAACTTGAGTTTGTCAACTTTATAACTTGTACTTTCCGTTGACCTACTAATCTTAATCCTGAATGATACGGAAGCGTCTGTGGGCAAATCCGACCCGTTAACTTTTTTTTTATAATCTAGTCTGCGTCACGCTGTACCCCGCAAATAGCAGGGAGGCTGTGCTAAGTACTTTGCATTATACCATCCGATGTCAAATGTCTCTCCATTATGTTATCTGCTTTACTTTGTTATAAATAGGCAGGGGGAACCTGAGAACTTAGTGTTAAAATACTCCGTTCTCCATTAAAGCATTCTGTTCCCCACTTTCTGCTAAATTCTTGAAGCATTGCGTGTAGAGTGGCGGAATTTAACGCCGCGTTCTATCCTCGTTAACGGAGCGAGGAAATTAAGATATTAAAATATTTCATTTACAGTCACACGCTTGTACCACTGCGCCGCGATGGTCTCTTTAGATATTATAATTCCAATATTATAATTTTTACTTTATTTTTATATCTAACTTTTGATGTTTAATATTTTAAATAATGTTAAATTTTAAAACTCATTTCTGGCTTTACTTTAAAAGTTATTACAAAAAAAGGTTGAAATGATAAAACAATATAGATTCTAGTCAGCCACGATGACACAATAGCAGGAAGAATTGTAGATTCTGAAATGCTTGCATAATGACTAAAAACAAAGAAGTTTCAATATAATTATTTAGTTTAGTAACGCATGTTTTTAAATTAGCCAAATATATGTTTTATTTTAATACTTTTTATTGATAAATCAATTTAAAAATTTTATTGATATATTAAAAAATATTTAAAGATTAATAACTGAGTATACTATAACAAAAAATATATGAAGATAAAAAAATCAGCTTAACGCTGTATTCTGTACACAACAGGGTAAGCAGAGGGAACCTAGCGTAAAGATGGTCCCTTCCCCATTTTTAGATTCTTCGACTTACTCTGGGCTGCATACACGATAAACAGTATATTTATATAATTTATATTAAATCACACACTATAAACAATTTAAGTATAGTACCATTGTTCAGTTTCAATGCAAAATTTAGATATTAGTTCTAAAGCCCGGCTAGCTCAGTCGGTAGAGCATGAGACTCTTAATCTCAGGGTCGTGGGTTCGAGCCCCACGTTGGGCGTGTTAATTTTTTTTATGAATTTTGTTATGCTTAATAATAATCTCAGATTAAAAAAATTGCAATAAAAATTCAATTTTACTAATACATCGTAAAAAGTCTTCAGTAATGTCGTTTCAAAGAAAAAGATCTGGCAACTAAGGAAACACTTAAAGCTCTAAACGTATTTATTCTTCGAGATAAGAAGTAAAATGCTTACAAAGTGATTTATTGGTCTACATTAGCGGGTTATCTGTGCTCATGTTTACTGCCTATAATATTTTGAAATAGCATCCGATAACATAATATAAAGAATACCGTACTCGACTTGTTCACGCTGCTTTCAATATTTTATCTGAAGTTTTACTGCACCGAAACATCATTCATTTTTTAAAAGTTATGCTATAAATATAATATCAAAAATATATAAATAAAATAAATAAATCAGTTTCACATTGCGCGGGATACAGTAATACAGGTTAAGGAAACCTAAATTTGCGACACTCCTTTCCCCAATTTCGAATCTGTTCCCGAATTCTGGAGGCACTGCGTGTTGAGAAGTGGAACTCAACGCCGCGCTTTGTCTCAACACCAGAGCGAAGAAATTAAAATATAAATAAATTAATATAGATAAATTAAAATGTTAACAAATTAGAACCATGATGGCCAACTCCGCTTGGAACATTGTTGTATATTTCGTATCAGATGTTGGTACGCTTGAGTGAGATAAAAATGCAACGGGATGTCATGCAATTGATTTTTAAATTGCATTTATAAAATTAATTCTGAATGTGTCACTGTCACTGACTCATCACCGACAACGCCTGTCTGTCAACTTTTGTATCTATTGTGATGATAGCGCGGAATAGGCAGTATTTTGTAATTATATAATTTAGCATCTAATAATGCAAATATATTGGAAAATATTATATAATACGATCAGGAAAGTAAAAATGTATATATTTTTAAACATTTTTAAAGTGTTATTCCACACTTAAGAAAGAAAAATCCTTATTTAGAAAACGTATAAAAATTTGAACGTAGCGGAACTCGAACCCGCGCCCCCTGGAAACTGACCAGGTCCTGTAAATAAAATGTATATAGTTTAATACTTATTTAGGAAACGTATAAAAAATTGTATATAGTTTAATTAATAAATGTATAAATAAATATTAAGAAATGGAAAAACTATTACGTTTTTAGGGTATTGTATCTCAACAAGTAAAAACGGAAACCTTCTCGTCTATCCGTCTGTCAAGATAATTTATCTCTAGGTAGCGTGGAGGTCGTCAAGCTATCAAGCTGAAATTTTCTGAAGTTCTCAACTCTCATTTATATGTTTTTTAAATAAGTATTTTTCTTTCCTACGTGTGGATTAACACTTTAAAAATGGTAAAAAAATATTTAATAAATAGCATTCTCTCTTGCCACACGATAATTTTTAGTATTTATCTTTGGGTAGCGAAAATTTGTAAAAATCTCCCTACAGAGACGCTAACAACATAAATAATAAGCGTATAAAAATTTCGACATGGCTTGATGAGAACGTATGGCTGTATACACAATCCTAAAAGTGGAAATTTATACAATAATACACTACAAACTTATATTTGTAGTTCATTTTATACAATAATTACATTTTTTAACAAAAAAAAAACGATCTCCACTGGATCCCATAATCAGAACCTGATCAAACTTTCCTTGAATTGTATCCTTTTCAATAAAAATCGAATCATCAAAATCGGTTGGCGTGATATTCTTAATAGTTATTCGTCCATTTGTTGCTCACATACCTAATGCAAATTTAAGATCTTTGTGATTTTCTTATGGGGATTAAATGGGAAAAGCATCAGCTTTTAAAAAAAAGAATCATCCAAATCGGTCCACCGAGTCAAAGATGAATTGATAACCTCCTGCTTACGGAATTCGGTTAAAAAGAGTACATATGCCCGCTACCAAACATAAGCTTGTGAACTTTTATAATTTGTACTTCCTGTTGACCTGAAATTGGTACAGCAGCCTTGGTGGGTGAGTCTCACTCGCGCTTAACCAGTTTTTTTTATTTATAAACTAACAAAATTTAAAAAAATTGTTCTACACCGAACAAAAAGAATTTACTTAACTAAATTCATGAAATCGGAATTCTTTTCAATAAGCTTTAAGTAAAGATTATATTAAGTCAACATACAGATTATATTAAGTCAACATAATCTTTGAGGCCAGTCGTGGCGCAGCGGCACGAAGTGTGAGTGTAAAACCGACTGGTTGTGGGTTCAGTCCCCACTCGAGCCGATGAAATATTTACTTAAATTTATATTTCCATATCTTCGCTCTGGTGTCGAGGCTAAGCGCGGTGTTGAGTTCTGCCACTCAACACGCAATGCCTCCAGAATTCGGCAGAAAGTGGGGAACGGAGTGTCTTAACACTAGGTTCCCTCTGCCTACCCTACTGTGTGCGGGATACAGCGTGAAGCTGATTTATAATCTTTCTTTTGGTTAAGTTACAATTGCAATTGTATATTCATGTACACTCAATCCACGACTAAAGCTCGTCTTATTTAGGTTCAGCAATCCGATTTAGTTTACTGTTGTTGCATAAGCGACCAACGCCTCGAGGTTGTGAAAATAAACAGAAACTACAGTTACAACGACATGTAAGACAATAGACGCCCACACGCAGATATGAGCGGTGCTAAGTATACAAAAAAATATCTTAAACTCCTTGTAGGTTGTACTTGTGACCTAAATTGTAATCAACTTTGGAGGATAAAAAAGATTTTAAAAAAATAAAAAAAAAGATGTATAACATATTTAAGGGATTACGGTGACTTGTATAATCTTTTGGAAATGGATTAAAAACTTAATAAATTTGTGACAATTACTTTTTTTTTAACAAACTGTGGTTGTTACAGTATAAGAATTAAAGTCAAGTGAAGATATTAACATAAACTTTTGAACGGACTGACATTATTATTAATATAATTGTTTTTCTTTAAAACTTGAAAGGATTAGCATGTGTCGTGGCACAAGAGTGTGACCGATGGTTGTGAGTTCGATCTTCACTCGAGGGAATGAATTATTATTTCTTAATATTTTCATATCTTCGCTCTGGCACCAAAGCAAAAAAGGTCGTGGTCGAGTTCCGCCACTTAACACGCAATGCCTCGAAAAATTAAATTAAGGTGAGGATCGGAGTGACTTAACTCTAGGGTCCCCCTGCCTGTGATTTTATTTAATTTATATTTTGTTTTTCAACAAACAATAATAGTTACTATATAAGAATTAAGAACATATGTAAAATCCATATGTTTAAAATAACTATGCCACGAAAAACATAACTCATCCGGGATCGTTACATCTCGTTCATATCGTTATATATTATTTAACAAACAATTCCCAACCGTGGGACGTGCGCCAGCTTCGTTGTTGCGGATTATCCCTTAACTGTAAGAACATGCGTCACGGATACTAACTAATGTGGCGCTCTTAAAACCTCTTGGCCTCTATATTATTAGTTTATTATTACCGTAATATAACGTATATATTTTTTTCTTTATTCATATATATTATTTTTCGGGTGTGGGTTCGATTTCCACTCGGGGAAATGAAATATAATATTTTCATTTCTTCGCTGTGGTGTCGAGTCAAAGCGCAGCGTTCTGTTCCGCCACTCAACAGACAGGATTCAACGGAAAGCGGAAAGCGGAGCTGCCTATCCTTCTGCACACGGGCCACAGCATGAAGCTAAAAAACTTACATAAGTGGAGAACGTGCACAATAAAACAGTCGAACGGGGGAGTGTTTAAACACTTTTACATTTAAATTAATTGGTTACATTTATTTCTTTTAGTCGTATATTTAGATATATTTTTTATGTTTATGTTCCACGAGCATCGTGCATCGTTATCAACTAAAATAACATGATAACGTCCCAGAATTAGAAAGACTTGAAAGCCCTCCGAGGGTTCTGTGCCAATTTCCGGACTGGAAGTCCACGGGAATTACAGCTTATAATAAATAACAATAATAAAAAAAATTAAAAAAACATTTAAAAAAAAAGTCCTTCTTTTACTTTGTAGCTCACTAAAGCGTGTATTATTATTTTGTTTTTTTAACTACCATTTACTCGAAATGAAGTAGCTACTTACCATCAAGAAGTTAGTTGGATTTCTAGGATATAATGGGAATTTTGAGGCAATAAATTTGACCACTCAATAATAGAAAACTAACGTTGTTTTTAAACGGAGTTACCATTAATATCTAAACGGACTGGAGTTATCATTTATTTTTTTTATTTCTTTAAGAAAAATCGAAATTAAATCAGCAGGGTAAGCAGAGGAAAACCTTGTATTAAGTCACTCCGTTCTCCACTTTCACAAATTCTGGAGGCATTGCGTGTAGAGGGACTGAACTCAACGCCGCTCTTTGCCTCGTAACCAGAACGAAGAAATGGAAGTATAGATTTGAATAAATATTATATTTTCTCGAGTGGGGTCGAACCCATAACCAGTCACGTTGACAGTCACACCTTGTGCCCCTGCGCATCGACTAGCCTTATTTCTGTAAAACTTGACATAAAACATGAAGTAACATGAAGTATTAACTCTCGCGTAACTCGTAGGATAATTTATAACGAGCAATTGATGAAAATAAACAATATTACGAGAATTGATTTAACATTATTATTTACACATAATAATTATTATTATTTAACAAATTATTGTATATAATTTAAATTAAATTTAAATTTATTTTTTATATTTAAAAATTATTGTATATAATTGAGGCCGGTCGTGGCGCAGCGGCACGAGGTGTGACTGCAAAACCGACTGGTTGTGGGTTCGATCCCCACTCGAGGAGATGAAATATTTACTTAAATTTATATTTCCATTTCTTCGCTCTGGTGTCGAGGTTAAGCGCGGCGTTGAGTTCTGCCACTCAACACGCAATGCCTCCAGAATTTGACAGAAAGTGGGGAACGGAGTGTCTTAACACTAGGTTCCCTCTTCCTACCCTGCTGTGTGCGGGATACAGCGTGAAGCTAATTTAATTTTTTTTTATTGTATATATTTGGCTGGCTTACTGGCTTGTTGTTTTTGAGTAAATTATTAAAAAATGTTCCATAGGGTATAGCTGTGGGACGTTTTGAAATTTACGCGCACAGATTGAATTTTGACTAACATAACCCTGCGCTAAACAGAATATTACGCACAATTTTTCCCAAAAACGTTGCAAAATTTTGCGCAACATAGCTTCGCCCAGCTCCCTTCGCCGTGCACAGCATGTGGTAGATCCTAGTATAATATTTCTGTATTAAAACTTAACCACACATACCTATGTATATACTCGTATATGGTAAACCTGAATAACTGCCGCACTTTTAAAAAAAGTAGTGAAAGCAAGCAGCAAAAACTATATGAAAGCATACGCCATCTGTTGCATAAGCCTATTTTTGTGAACGTAACTAATAATGGCCCTTGTGGAGATAAACTTCTCACGAAGATTTTATTCAAAGAAAAACTAATTGATTACAATATAAGAGGCCACAACTGGCCTCTTTCTATATGTATATACATAGAATTAAATTTGATATCGACCAGTGAAAAGTAATCATTAAGTGTAATTCATAGTCGTCAAATACGGCTTCCATACTCTTTCGCCTCGTCCGTTCCTCTGTCATCAACCGCTTCAATCATGCATCAGTCCGGGGGGCCTCATGTCTTTTACGTTTCTTTACATTGCTCTAATATAATTTATACTGTATTTTATGGATGGACAAGCGAGGTTCCCCTCGGCCATCTTTAAAACGTCAGTTAGTCTTTCAACATGCCTAAACCATCATTTTTTTCTTTTTTCTTACTATCACATCCTCGTTATTTCCTACTAATCTGTATATTTTCATTTCGGATGTGAAGAGATTGCATCTCCACAGCCTCAAATTTCTTTTGTAATACCCACGTTTCGCTGCCGTATTACAGCGTCGGTATCAGCACTACGTTGTGTACGGCCAAACGGGAAGGTAGGTTGATACCTGGTGTTCGCCGTCTCTACATGTCACCCTACATGAATTAATGCTACTCTGGCGTCGAGCAGGCTGTGCGAGCATTGGTTTTAGATTCGAACCAAACTTAAAAAAAGTATTTAATTAAAATAGCTTTAATTTCGTTTCTTTACTATCTGATAACATAAGGAACGTCAATGTGTTCCGCTAACCAACGAATCATTTCTTCTCCAACATGGAAGGAAATACAGAATAAAATATAATACAAATAATAAAAATATACTTAAGTAAATATTTTCAAAGCGTGATGAGTCTCAAGTGTGATGAATGGAATGAAACCTATATTACCTATGTTAAAAAATATAATATATTTTAAATGTGAAATATATATAGGTTGTCGTAGTTTTAAAATTACCATATGCAAAGTACTAGGTGGGGATATCAGCGCTCATGGTGGCCAAAAGTAGAAAAAATGTAGGCTTTGTCACCTGTTAATGTCAAAGCAAAATGTTCGACTTATCGTTTAATTAAGTCAAGAAAATGAGAAATTCTACAATGCAAGAAATATATTTACATGTAATAGATATATTTATAACAAAGTATGTGATGATGAAGTACAAACAGAAAAAGACAATTCAATTATTTATATGAAAAAGACAAAAACCATAAAATTTTTAATTTCCTTATAATAAAAAATACCAATTTCCAAAGACAAAAGTCAATATAGCGCCATCTAGCGGAAAGAAGACTAATCAAAAAGGTAAAGAACTAACATGAATCTTATTCTAGTTCACCTACCTTGACAATAGATGGCGACATCTGTTTTATTTAAGTAAATGAATAATTTGTCATTATTTTACCAATAAATCAGTTCACGCTGTATTTATTTATTTTGATTTATATTATCGACAATAGTATTTTGAAATTATAAAATACCAATTTCTATTTAATTTTACAAATAGTTATTTAAAATTCATAATTTCATCTTTTAAGAGTAACTTTACGTTGTTACACACGCTAGGATTATAAATAAATATTATCAACACGATTTTATTTATATTATTAATTTGAACACAAAATTAAACCATGTCCACTTGAAAATTTTTAATGTATGAAAAGAACTAAAAAGTTCTACAATTTAGTATTTCTATATGTCATTTAAAAAGTGTTTATAGTTTTAGATATTATACACACACTTACATTTTTAATTTACTTAATATTTACAGGATATAATTATTTTTTATAATCTTAGTTTCAATTTCAACATTTGTCCTACCGCCGAAATAGCTCAGTTGGGAGAGCGTTAGACTGAAGATCTAAAGGTCCCCGGTTCAATCCCGGGTTTCGGCATTCATATTAATTTTGTAAAATTTTACCACTTTGTACCACACATAAAAAATATTTTCACATGTGTTTTAAATAAAATAAATAAGCCACTATTTATTATACTTTTAGTATAATTAATTATAAAGTTTTTTTTTATAAGTTTAAAAAAAATATTTAAATTATAAAAAGAATTATGCATCGGCCGGGAATCGAACCCGGGCCGCCCGCGTGGCAGGCGAGCATTCTACCACTGAACCACCGATGCTCATATCTACCAATGTAAATTATAACTTGTATACATATGTTTATAATATATATAAGCACATTTTTATTTATACATATTATTATATTATGATAACATAACAAATAAACTTAAAAAAAAATATTCTTAATATAAAAAAAGTTTTTATTAGAATTACATAATATTATACGAGTTTGACTGAAAAAGCACGATAAAGTTACTATTCTATTTCTATTACAAAATAATGATGTGTCAATGTCGTAATAGTTTAAATATATATTTTTAGTTTAAATATATATATATATATATCCATAATTATATTTAAATTATAATGCATATATAGATAATATTTTTTTTCAGCTTCACGTTGTATCCCACAGACAGCAGGGTAAGCAGAGAGAACCTTAAGTTAAGACAATGCGTGTTGAGTGGCGGAACTCTACGCCGCGCTTTGCTTCAGTACCAGGGCGAGGAAATGGAAATAATAAATATTTAAAGAGTACATTTATTAATTTGATAATTTATTAAAATATTTTTTATATTTTGTTAGAAATAACTGATGAAATACATATTAGAGAGACATTTGTGTCATAAGACTTGTTTCGTTTTGTAAATGCCAATGAACTTTAAAGCAAGATTACTAACTCTACGCACTAGTACGGAGTCATAAAAAACAAAGAAAGTTACCTTTTTTATTAAGTTGTACTTATGAAATAGAAAAATATATAATTTTATGTTTTACATAGATATTTTTTAAAAATTATACTTTTGTGTTTACGATCAGGCTCTGGGGCAGTTCGGAGAAGGCAGCGATGATCTCCTCCAAGTCTGGTTACGTCTCTGTGGCACCTTAAAAATAAATACGCTCTCTGTGCAAGTATCCCCGTTTACCTTTGAAATTTCGTAACGCATTGTGCTTATAATACTGTCGTACGAATATAGATTCGTTTTCTCTATATGAAATTGACTAATTATACTAAATCCAATTGGTTATTTAAAAAAACCACAATTTACTGAAAAAGCTATTCCAATTTTCATAGTGTTACATAGAACAGAACATAAATTGTGTAAGTTTCATGCAATAATTAATACGTATTAAAGTTACGAAATCGCCTTGTAAAGTTACAACGTTCGTATATGTATAATAACGAACACGCCAGACGCAAGTAAATATATCGCTTTGACACATAATACTAGTTTTCAGCACATTTTAAGAGTTCATGTGTCACAGCCCTTAAGGATTGGCGTGAAAATAGATTTTTTTATTGTTATGTGTCAAAAACATGACTTAAATGTTTTCAGTATTATAATTTAAAAAAAAAATTGTGAGAGAGAATCGTTAGAACTATAAAATGTTTATACATATTTATAAATATATTAAGATACAATAATCTTTTACAATAAATAAACAACCGTATGAATCAATGCTACAATAGCCCTTTTTTATCGAGAGGTCATACATATTAAATCGACTCACTGAAGCTAGGTCATTGGGTCAATGTAGACAAGGTCAGCAAAATTCCTGCTGTGTATATAGTAATAGCTTTAGGGAGATCTAAAGCGATATACAGATCTTGTAGGTGCACGAGATGACAACACATGACATCACAACCAGAGATTATATTTAAGACTTACCAAGAATAGATTAAAGAGTTATTAGTAAATACTTCAGCTTCACGCTGTTTCCCGCACATAGCAGAGTAGGCAGAGGAAACCTAGCGTGAAGACACTCCGTTCCAAACTTTCCGCCGAATTTTGGAGGCATTGCGTGTTGAGTGGTGGAACTCTACGCCGCGCTTTGTCTCGACACCAAAGCGAAGAAATGGAAATATAATTACGACTGGCCTTAGTAGTATATATTTCAATAGTATAATTTACATGTCTCGGTAATAACATAAAAAACCGGACAAGCGCAAGTCGGACTCGCCCGCCGAGGGTTCCGTACAAAATTGGAGGTCTCGGGCTTTATCTGAAATTCAGGCTTAGCCTAGCTAGATCCCTTTCATCTGATATCTCACTTGAACTAGCGGCTTTAATATCAAATTTTTTAAAAGCTTTTTAAACATTATAATTTGACTTTTGATTATCATGACTTGAACCACGTTGTAGTTTAAATTTATTATGCCATTTATAATATAACAACTAGTTATATAATAATACATGTCTTTACTGTACCTATTTATTAATTTTACGATCATAAGTCTTGATAACAATATTTATTTATAATCAATATCGTGTAGTATCTACTTATAGAATTAATATTGAATAAGTATATAAGGTAGATTCTACATTGTTTATACCTATACAATTTACATATTTGTACCTATACAATTTAAGGATTCCAGTATTATTTAAATGTAAAATTATTATTATTATATCCTTTTAACATAAGTATTTAATGTAAGAGTTAACTGTAAAAAATCCTAAAAACTATTTAGTTATAAAATGTTGCTATAGATTTCTTGAATATTTATAGATTAATAATTAGCTATAATTACATACATCATTTCACAACTAAGAGAGAGCCTTATGAGTTAATAGTTATTTCGACAAAGTTTTTTTTTTTTATTAAATTATTTTAGTAGGAACATTGTAAATACAATTGAAATGTTCATATTGTTGTTCTGAATAGTGTTTTCTTTATTCATTTTATCATGCTTTTTTTATGTCATTTACATAAATATGTATAAATCTTTTCCCGGTCTTAATATATTTTAGATAAATAAATACTAAAGTGAATAATTTCTTCAGACATAAGAATAATGTAGTAAGCTAAAATAATTATGACATTAACCTTTAATCATAAGTTATCATTGTTTACAATAAAACTTGTTTGTTGTTTTTAACTCTAAGAGTAAAGAAGTAAACTAACGCTTAAGGTAGAAAGTGAATTGAAATAACATAACCGACCGAGTGAAATTGCTTCATAAGTGCTAAAGAACAGTAAATATTTACATTTATTCTGATTTGGTCGGTTTATGCCGGTACGTTCCTATCGATGTGACATTTTTTAAGTCCATTATCCAGTCAGTATAGCAGCTGGCGTAGTACGGAACGGGCCTGTATTCGTAATTTAAATTTGACGTTGATAAAATACGCGCGAAAATAGCTATGGAATAAAATTTAATATTAAAAATTAACAAAATATTTAGAATTTATAAACAAAGTGGGACTGTCAAATTAATTGGTTGCTTCATTGCATTTTTACAAAGTAAGTGTAATTTATTATTTTTTAACTTTAACGATTTGGATTTTTTTTATTGTTATGTAGGTAGGATGTTCATAATATTATTCCTATTTCTTTTGCTGTTGATGAAATTTTTAACAATATTTATAGTTCAAAACCACATTTTGTTTTTTTTTATTTGGTAAATAATAAAATATTCTAAGTTTGTGATAAACACAAGAAACAGTATGTTGTACTTGTCATAAATAAGACATATACGAAAAATAATAAATAATGACCTAAAGGTTAGTTCATTAGTTGTAGTAGTCAAAAAATAAATAAGTAAAATAAGTAATATTTACCATTTACTTATTTCAATTATTTTATGTATATTAACTAAAAATATTAAACCTAATTACTTTATAATTTGAAGCTATATTTTTGGGCTTTTCTATTTTGTTTTTAAGAGATTAAAATAAAAATAAAAAGCAAAGGGGATAAGAATAACTAAGGTAGGAAAGATAAGTATAATTAAAGTGTAGTTATTCTTTGGCTATAGTATTTTTTCTAGGACAGTATTTATTATATTAATTACTGTCCTAAAAAATGTTCATCAATATTTATTATATTCGTTTTGATTTTTATTATATCAATCAATTTAATTGACGGATAACCGTGAATAAAGACATTATTTATATATCATTAAACATATATTATAAACTCGAAAATTATAAAAAAAAAAGGTTAACAGAAAATGAAACTAATTTAAAATTCTGAATACACCTAAGTATGTCGTTCAGAGAACTTTCTGTCTACTTATATTTCAACCGTTTTTAAACGATATGCTAACGTCCTATTTTAATTAAAGGGTTAAAATTGACTTGTGATATTAAAAAAACACATCATCACCCATCCAGGATCTAAATTCGTTGTATTGCGAACTTGCGACACCAAGAAACAAAACCAACATCTTATTTTGTTGATATTATTGTTTTTTTATATCTTCATAAGATATAATTATTGCAATTCATATATAATATTAAAATAAAGATATCCTTATATAGTAATATGCCAAAAAAGAAAAATCAAGAGTGTGTAGGTTGAGACAACCTGGTTTCGTAGTATTAAGACGCTCCCCACTTTTCGCCAAGTTCTGGAAGCATTCCGCATTGCGTGGAGGAACTCAACGCCGCGCTTTGTCTCGTTACCAGAGCGATGAAATTAAATATAGAAGTAAAAAAATAAAATATTTTAATTATAAATCAGTTAATCATTTCCATGAGTGAGATCCCATCCCATTTGAATCCACTCGATACTTAAAATGAGTGAACCATTTAAAATATGAGAGGTACTTGTTAGTTATATTTACCTAATAATTTTCCTATTACATCTAAGATACATTACATACATAAGGATAATGTATTCAATAAAAAATAGCACAATTACGATAATGTTATACCTATTATGTAAAAGAACATTGTAAACGTAACCTATATTTACAATTAAGTCGGCAGAAAATGGAGAAAAGAGTCTTAGCACTACGTTCTCTACGTGACGCTAAAAGAAATTGAAAATATTTCATTTAAGTTTAACAGCTTACATAAATTGATAGTGAAAAATATTGTGTGCAGTGAGCTTTATAAATTTTGATTTCAAACGAATGTAGGGCACCTTATTTACTACAGAAAAACATAGCTAGCACGATGTGAATTTTTCATACTTGTTGTCCTAAAATTATAAATAGAATTTTAATAAAATGATTTAGATATTTTAACATAAAAAATTAAAACAAACACTTACAGTGTATTAAATTAGAAATACTTTTATTATAAAAATGTGTTTGTGTAAATTCAATTTTGTTGTTACGAAATGAATTTGTAAATTCGAAATATAGGGAATATTTCGACATAATAGACAATCTTGTTTCGATACCAACATTATTAAAAATTTACGCTACCCAAAGATAATTACTAAGAATTATCGTTTGAGCAAGAGAGAAACTATTTTTTAAATATTTTTAAACATTTTTTAAAGTGTTATTCCACACTTAGGAAAGAAAAATACTTATTTAGAAAATGTATAAAAAAATTAACGTAACGGGATTTGAACACGCTCTTCTTTGGAAACCGTCCAAGCGCTCTAACCAACTAAGCCATACGTTCTCATCGAGCTACGTCCAAATTCTTATACGTTAAATACTTAACTACATTCTTTATATCCATTTGCTAAGTAAATATAAACAAGACAGCACATACCACGTGAGTTCCAGTATCGAGCTTTATTAAGTATGCCCGACAAATCACCTGAGATGTGGGACAAGTACCTACTACCTACTGTAAACATTGTGACTGCAGCTGACGATCAGCTCCAGGAATACTAAGTCTAAATCAAACACAACGCTGATATATAATAGGTTATACCCGTATACCTTACGTTACGGATGTACGTGATTGTGCAGTATAAACTTTTCAAATAGCATAAACAGGTGCTACTCAAAATTGTAAATTCTCAGAACATCGCTCTTAGCAATGCGAGTACCTATAATTATGCCTAAAAATGCCTATAATTTCACAATTTGCCTAAGATTTCAACAATAAAAACGAAATATAGTAATATATATAAAAACAATAAAAACGAAATATAGTAATAAATAATAGTAATATTTAAAAAAGAAACCAGTTGAGTGCGAGTTGGACTCACCCAGCGAGAGTTCCGTACCAATTTATAGGTCAACGGGAAGTACTTCTAAAAGTTGACTAACTTAAGTTGGTGGGCAAATGACAGGCATTTTGTATTAAATGAACTACAAATATAAGTTTCTAATGAGTTTTTGTTATGAAATTTTACTTTTCGCAATTTTTTCTTTATCTGTGTTATACGACGTTGCTTCGTACAAAATTTCAAGATGCCGTGTTCACGGGAAATACTCTGTAGGTTTTGATTCCCTTGCGACTTTCAAAAAATTGCAGCATATGGGCTGTATCTCTTGATTGCGTTGGCTTAGAAGATTGATTTTTTTACAGCTCCAAGGGACCGTAGACCTGAGTATTTTATATAAAATTTCAGCTTAATATCTCTCCACGCGTTCCTAAGAAAAAGGGTCTTGACAGACGGACGGACGGACAACAAAGTGATCTTATAAGGGTTCCATTTTTTCCATTCGAGGTATGGAGCCCTAAAAAATTTACTATTTGTGTTTTCCTACTAGTAAAGCCTGAACTTAAAGAATAAATTACATGTCAACTATTACATATACGTAATGAAATATACACAAATATAATAAAAAAAGTAACATGCATCTTATTGTAAATATATTTGTTGACTGATCGAACCTAATGTACAGTACAGTATATTACTATTAAACAAAGCATTAAAAAAAGGAATGAAATAAATATAACTCTTATTCCAATCAAAATCAAAATACCTACGAAGTATTGGCTTATAATTGTTAGAAGTTTGGAATCTTATTTAGATGCTTGAAACCTATTTATATAATTATATGTATGTATGTATCTATATAGTATATCATTTTGTAAGTTATATTTAAGTTACGATATTCGATAACGTAGACTCTAAACGACCGCAACAAGCGAAACCATAAAACGTTTACGTCTTATTCACCATTAATTGAAGTGGGTCATCGTGCTAAAACCAACATGTACTTACATAAAGTCTGCTGTATGCAGAACATTGTATTTTTTTAAATTCTTATTATTTTGTATTTTCCTACTACTTTAAAAACTAAACTAAACTAGCTTCACGCTTTATCCCTAGTGGGGTAGTCGGGGTAGAGAGAACGAAGCGCCAAACGATGTCATCAACCTCTTCATACATGCCCTCGGGGGGTCCTCATACTTTTTACGTGACCTTCCTCCAGTATCTTTGATACTGTGTTTTCGAAGATCAACCGAGGTGTCCCCCTTTTCCATCATAAATCTTTTTTGCCATTCTTTGTTCTTCTCTATTATGTGCTTTAAAATCAGCATAAAATTTTATTTGCCTATGTTTAATCCATTGCACGAACTCGATATTCCATAGATTTCACCAACAATATAACATATTTTAACAGCTTATTTTTGGATAACCGATATGCTTAACGTTTCATCGAAATCCTCAAAATTTTCAATTAATCTCATCGCAATTGAAAAAGTTAAAACATAATTTCAACTTTTTCTTTTTTTGCTCTATAGATCTAACACTTTATTATATCATTTACACAAACTCTAAACTCTATCTTTACTCGGCGGAAATTGGGGAACGGTGTATCTTAACACTGGGTTATCTCTGTCTCCCTTGCTGTGTGCGGGATACAGCGTAAAGCTACAAAAAAAACAAACAATGCCCCCCAGAATTCAGCGAAAAATCTATCTGCACACAGCAGTGTAGGCAGAGGGAACCTAATGTCATAAGACACTCCGTTCTCCACTTTCTGCCGAATTCTGGAGGCATTGCGTGTTGAGTGGCAGAACTCAACGCCGCGCTTTTCCCTCGACACCAGAGCGAAGAAATGGAAATATAAATTTAAGTAAATATTTCATCTCCTCGAGTGAGGATCGAACCCACAACCAATCGGTTTTACAGTCACACTTTGTGCCACTGCGTCACGACTGGCCTCAACTGGTCTTCTGCCCTTTTCACGAAAAAAAAACCTGATATTCAACATAATAATTGCAAACAGCATTAGCGATAACTAAACATTAAATAGGGCAAGTGAGAAGTAATGTCCCATATACATACATACATACATACATACTCGTATGTTAATATGAATAACTTTTGTAGAAAATCTTATCTGTCGAGTTAACGTTTCATACGCCATTAAGAAAATGAACTAGTACGAAATGGTGTTTAAAATATCTTCAGATTCTTATTTCTCAGCTTTAAAGAGTGCAGCGCGTAAATACTATCATTAAGTGTATTAATGTCATAAGATAAGGCTGGATATCTAAGACGAATAGCGGGATTATGAACTAAGAAAACAACAATACAACACAGCTCATACAGCAGTTAGAATATTATTTTCAAAAAACTTTATCGTTTAGTATTGGGACGTAAAGTGCAAAATGAGGCTACAGTGAAAAAAAAACGTAAAGTTGCTTTTTAGGGAAAAGAAAAAAAAAGATTTTTATAGGATCACTTTGTCTCTTGACTTTGTGACTTGACTCTTGAGGTCTGTCTGTCAAGACCATTGTATTGACAGACAGACCTCAAGAGTCAAGATCGTGTGGAGATATCAATCTGAAATTAATAACAAATACTCAGACGGTCCCCGTGGAGCACAGAAACTACATATATATCTAGGCGACATATCTCGAGGTATTGTTAAATATAATATAACCACATAATAATAGTATCTTTAATAAAGACTTTCCTATAAAAAACAACCTAAGACGTTTTCAAAGAGGATCAATCGCATGAGGGAATTTAGTGGAAAGGTCAAATCCAAACACCTCGATTAAATTACTAATTAGACATACATTTTACATTATGGAAAAACAAGTTTTCTCTTGCTTAACATTAGCATGTATCATCATATAAATGAATCTTTTAGCATTAAAGTCGGCAACAGGATTATTGTTCGCGATTCAAATTCCAGCTGCAAGGTTTTGTGATTCTGCATACTGCCACACATGTCACTAGGAGAATATATTTGATAAATAAATAAATATGCTCAATGAGACTTAGTTGTGGGTTCGATTCCCCACGGAATCAACCCCACTCTGATGTCCATCGAATAAATTATTTTTATTTCTCCACCACAATATGGTCGACGGTTCGGCGTCGAGTTTAGTTACTCCACAGTTCTAATATGAAATTATACAATAAAGGAGCAACATAGGTAACCAGTAGGTTTAATTTGTGATATCACTTTTTTAGCTTTAATAATATTTCACAGATATTATGCGGCTACTAACGGTTACTCAAACTTTTGGTAGTGATATAAGGATGGAATTTGGAGTCGATATATGTGCGAGCATGCATGTAGTGCGGGGGAGTGTGATAAGATCTGATAATATTTGTATTTCAGATTCTGTTAACTTCAGAATCCTTGGTGAGGGTGAGACTTATAAATGGCAGCCTTTTTGCTGGTGGCAAGAAGGTTCGTGCTTTTAATGGTTGGGTAATGCCGCTTCTAGCCTATACTTTGTTTATATGTATATATTATGCGTTGTAAGATGAAAACAGATTGAATTAGAGTCTGTATATCGCCAAATACGTAAATTGCACGTAAATGCACCATCCGTGTTCGTCTATAATGAAACTGTATATCCCGCGTAAGTGTGGAGGTTGTGGCTTTTTGAATGTCAAGAACCTCCATAACCACGAGATATGCAGTCTTAGAGAATATTTTCTCAAGATTGACGTGAATATGCACAAGGATGTAATAACAGTTGGCAAAGGCCTTACTCCTCATTCCTTGGGCAAAGAGAGTGAGTTCTTGGCGTAGGTCTGTAGTACATACTACTTCTGATCATATGGCAAGGAGTTGCATGGTAGATTCCATAGAGCCTTAGTGGACCCGAAAGTTGAAACTGGTTCTTCCTTATCTTGGTTACAGTTCGGGGATCTTTTCGGGGTTTTGGTGAACGTGCGTAGACACAATCAAGTAGCCAAGATAGTACACCAGCAACGTCAATATGGTCTTGTGGAATCGGAGGTGCCTTATTACAGATACAATCTCATGTCAGGCTTTGACCCTTTTCCCACCCTCGGAAGAGTGCTTTTAATATTTTTAAATATAATTTTTATTACAATTTATATTTAAAAAACGCCTTACCTTTTATAAAATAAAAGGATATATAGTTTAAAGTATTATAGGTGGTATGCGAGCGAAGCCGTGAGTAGGCCGCTAGTGTTATAATAAATTGGAATAACACACGTAGGTAGATACAAGTATATTAGATGACCTATTTGACTTACTTGACTTTATTTTTTTGTTCTAAAACATATTTTTAAAAATAACCATAATATAAAAACTACTGAACAAATCTAAGTAAAGTTTAACGTTACATTATTTATATGAACAAAGATTTTTTAGTTTTAAAAAAATCTTAATAGCATTGACGATATTGTAATGCCTACATGTTAAATAATTTCATATCACCATAAATACACTATAAACATAATGGATTAGAACACGAAAGAAATTCAGATTATTAAATAAACAAGAAATATTGAGGCCGTCGTGGCCCAGGAGCACAAGAGTGTGGCTGTAACGCGACGGTTGTGGGTTCGATCCCCACTCGAGGAAATGAAATATTTATTTAAATTTATATTTTCATTTCTTCGCTCTGGTGACGAGGCAAAAGTGCGGCGTTTAGTTCCACCACTCAACACGCAATGCCTCCAAAATTCGGTGGAAAGTGGGGAACGGAGTGTCTTAACGCTAGGTTCCCTCTGTCTACCCTGCTGTGTGCGGGATACAGCGTGAAGCTGATTTATTTATTTATGTTTAAATAAACAAGAAAAGCAACTATAAAAGTTGCTTATATAATAAATACTAGCTTAAAATAATTTTATAATACTTACGCATTAGTATGTAGCTATACGTAGTTACTAATATATTTTTCGGTGTATACTAAATATAAGGCAATCTTCTTGATAATAACTGCATTGTAACTCCGCTTAGCAATTTGTGCACGTCAAAGGAGGAGGAGATCTTAGATAATATATTGTATGGTGGTCCATGTGAACCTATTCAGCAGCTATTCAAGGGTAACGGGATAGGGGTTTACAAAATAGGTTGTTTAGATCAGTGTTTGTGTTTGTGTGTGTGTCTGGTAATTTTTTATAATGAACTAGGGAGTGAAATTTCTAAATTATTTTATAGAAAAAAAAATTATATAGGACTTTAATCTTATACTGATTTAGAATCAGTTCACAATATTTACTTTAATCTGTAATATTTTCAAATCGAATTTACAACACTTATAACATTATAAAACTATAAATAGTCCTTACAAAAAAAACTGTTGAGGTCGTCGTGGTGCAGTGGCACAACCGTGTGACTGTAAACGCAACGGTTGTGGTTTTGATTCTCATTCAGGGAAATGTATTATTATTTATAAATATTTTTTTTTCATCGCTCTAGTAACAGAACGAAGCATGGCTCTGAATTCCGCCATTCAACACGGACATTCCCGCTGCCTTCCCTGTTCTATGCAGAAAACAGCTTGAACCTGAAAAAAAATCAAAAACAACTTAATTTAAATCTGCGAATCCTTTTAGCGCTAAGCTTCATCGCAAGAAAATTTTATTGACATACAACATTTTAAACTTATAATATTTGTTTATCTTACCACTATTTGTAAATGCTTAAATAAAGAGTCATTTAACGGTCGATAACCTTTAGAGTTTATCATGTAGAGGAACCCTTCTTTTATTAATTTCTTATCAAAATAACCAAATACATAATATTTTCTTAAGGAAGCTGGAAACTTATAGTTAATAAATAAAACTGATTACTTTGCTATAATTATGTTGCCACAGCTGAACTAAAAATGGTAAATATTAGTTTTATTTCAAAAATATCTAAAACTTCATAAAAGTTACATCACGACGAACTACATAATATGAGAGAAGAACAAGAAGAACATGTAAAATTTAAATTAATCAATCATCAGTGAAAATGGAAATCTAATTATGTTATATAAAAAATATTTTATATTTGATGCCAGTCGTGGCGCAACGGCACAAAGTGTGACTGTAAAACCGACTGGTTGTGGGTTCGATCCCCACTCGAGGAGATGAAATATTTATTTAAATTTATATTTCCATTTCTTCGTTCTGGTGTCGAGACAAACCGCAGCGTTGAGTTCTGCCACTCAACACGCAATGCCTCCAGAATTCGGCAGAAAGTGGGGAACGGAGTGTCTTAACACTAGGTTCCCTCCCTCTGTCTACCCTGTTATGTGCGGGATACAGCGCGAAGCTGTTTAATTCATTTATTTTATTTACTATTTTCTATCTTAAAAAACGAACAACTACTCAGCATTATGAGATTATGTAACGTCAATCAGATATCAACGACCCCATAAACGCTAATAATAATAGTCTGAGAATGTTTTTATATGTTGCTTAGAGAGTAATACATACATTTATATTCTTTTTTGTTTTGAAGGTTACTGAACGTTTTATTTTTTTTACTATTAACATCTATCGATATCGTATTAATTTAACTATAAGGTGTAAATCAAGTACATACTTACCTACAGGCTGCCTTTTACAAAAAAATATATTTTAGATTTAATTATCAGATTTAAATTATCGGAATATTGCTAATAGACCATGTATAACAGTATAAAACCAATAATAACTTGCGTATATCGTACTACAAAGGTGATGGAAGTTTCATATATTAGCTACAACAAAAGTTATTTAAATATCGAAATACGCATATAACGTGGGAAACCTAATTTGACCCTTTTCAATATAAATATACACTTACGATACTTTTTATTATAAATTAAATAACTGATAAAGAATTTATGTATAAATCAGTTATTTTAAAAGTAACCCTAAGGTTTTAAGGTTCATGTACAAAACAGTTATTTTAAAAGTAGCTTTAAGATTGAAACGTACCATAATGTATAAATCAATTATTTTAACAGTAGCTTTACAATGGAAACGCAATAAACCTATTTTAAAAGTTCTTATATCTATTACATCACGTATTAATCCTGACGTGATAAAATTCATGTATAAATCAGTTATTTTAAAAGTAGCTATAAGATTAAAACAACACCCATATCCGCCTTTAAATTTTTGTGTATGCTAACATTTTTTTTTTTGTTCTAATAGGATATTCAATAAGACAATTGTTTTTTTATAAATATAAGACAGTAGCAGGATATGATAATGTGATTATTTTTGAGGAAATATTATTTGAACAATACAAGTACATGATTGTGATCTTACCGTATAAATAGGTATTGCTCCATACATACCTATATTCCCACGAAGATGAAAATGAATTTGTAATTAGTTAAAAAAACCGAAAAATGAAAAATTTAAAAACGATTAATAATTAAATAAATCAGCTTCACGCTGTATCCCGCACACAGCAGTGTAGGCAGAGGGAACCTAGTGTAAGACACTCCGTTCCCCACTTTCTGCCGAATTCTGGAGGCATTGCGTGTTAAGTGGCAGAACTCGAAATATAAATTTAAGTAAATATTTCATCTCCTCGAGTGGGGATCGAACCCACAACCAGTCGATTTTACACTCACACTTTGTGCCTCTGCGCCACGACTGGTCTCTCAACGATTAATATAACTTACAAATTAGGTACTAACAATTGGGTAACTATACGTACGTGTGTACACCTTCTTGATTAATTTATATGTTGAATTTGTGACCATATTATATTTCTATGTAATAAAGCCAATATAATACTTATTATAATATAAAAAACATTTTGAAATAATTTAACGCAGCGTAGCGGACCGTTTCGTTCTATTTATAAGTTCAAATAAGACTATACGACGATTGTATCTCTACAGTTACCAATACTTGCACAACTCACTATCTTAATTATTTAAAACTTGTGAAAATTATAATAAATAATATATTATTATCTCATCCTGCAATGTACGGTATATATAGAATCCGACACAGAATTTTTATTGGCTCTATTGTGCTAGAAAGCCAACTAGTATAGTTTCGCAACAACTGATTACATAGCTGTTGCATATTTAAATCAGTTTTTGAACCTTTAAATGTTTGTAATAAGCTGGTAAGTTTCATATTATTCAAAACTCACAATTGAATATCTTGTTCTACGGCTGTTTATTTTTTAATCAGGTATTTTATTTATATCATATTAAACGTCTCCATATAACATGTTCATATTTAGTTTTTTTATTTTCTTAAATAGTATATTTATGAAATCACGTACATGAACTTTGATTTTTAAATGAATATTGCAAATGTCTTCACAGAATTATTTTAAAAATATATATATATTTAAGTAAATATAATTACAACTACTTGTTACTGATAGTGTTCAGTGAGCAGACGATAATAAAATCACTTTCTTGTAACCTATAAAGAACGCACATGCAATGTTACATACATAAAGTGTGGCAGACTTGACTTACATCTGAATTGTTTTCACTTTCCTTTGTTCGAATTTAGAATTTTATTTGTAAAATATATTCTATTATAGATATAGTAGCGATATAACGGTCGGTGGTCGGTTTCCAGGAGGCGCGGGTTCGAGTCCCGCTACGTTATTTTTTTTTGTTTTTACGTTTTCCCAAATAAGTATATTCTATTATATTTGTTACTTTAAAAATAAAATGTACATAATGTGTTTAATTTCGTACAAAATAATATTTTAATTATTTATCAAAATGTTCATATTTTTTTAATTTTTTTTCCTACACTAAAAGTATTAGTCAGTTGTGATTTCATTTAAATATATTCTTTACAGATAATGATACCAAATAAATGGAGTTGGCTTTTACTCGGACTTATCGTATCAATCGCCAATGCGACTGTCCCGGGCACGGCAAGCGCAAACGAAATAAATGAACCACCAAAAAAGAAAACATACAACGGAGGAGCCCTATACCCGAAGGCAACGGAAACAAGAGAATTGAGAATTCTAGATGGAATATGGAACTTTCGAAAATCGCCCACAGATCCTGAATACGGTTACAGACATGGCTGGTACGAACAGGATCTAGAGAAGGTGAGTACCAATAAAACCAATAAGTAATGAAGAATAAAAATCAAATGTTTTATTTACATTCTGGATTCTCAAGTACGCACGAACTTTTTAACCTCGACCACCTCGATGTGAAGTCTTTATGTGAATGTTTGCCCATAGTTCACCAGGTTATTTACCCGGATCCTGTTTCGTCCATATTATTTTCCTTGTGTGGACTTCACTTTTTGTGTTACCGCGATTCATCTTGTTGACACGTTATATCTATTTATATGATTGCAAGTACATTAAAATGTCAAACGAGTATTTTATGTACTAATTAAGTTTATTTTTTATAGACAAAGTACTCTGTACTCTAGATGTTTCAAAATAATATTTTTATTGCTCTCATCTTCCGAAATATTGTTGTTTAAATGTGTATTTAAACTTCATATTTAATTAAATAACAACGTAACACTAAAAACGTAAGAAGTTTAACTAATTTGTTAAATTCTATGCTTCATAGTTTAAATGACACTGGGCATTATATTTATAGGTACAAGGTACAAAGACGTCGTATATTAATTAATATTCAAAATATAAACAAATTGCTAACTATCACTACGTAACACGAAAAAATGGTTTGATGTTACAATACAAGGTTGTGAAGATTTTTGTTTATTTTTATTTTTTAATACATATTTAAAGCATTGCAAACGTCCATAATTTTGCTTATAATGTGTTTATTGTAAAATAGAACTGGTTCATATTTGATAAAATGTTACTATATTAATTATTTTAATGTAGGTAATTGTTGTAAATAAGATTAAATGAAAAAAATAAAGATAGCTTATGAATTGATACTTAGTTGATAAAACTGACAACATGAAAATAAGTAGCTACTTACATATATATGTACTTATAGATACTTAAAGATAATAATTATAATATAATACTTAAAGATAATATAATACTTAAAGATATTTTTTTTACTTATCTTAGCTTCACGCTTTATCCCGCACATAGCAGGGTAGGCAGAGGAAACCTGAGACCAAGTGTTAAGACACTCCGTTCCCCGTTAAGACACTGTCGTTCCTCACATTCCGCCGAATTCTTGAGCTATTGCTGATAGAATGGCGGAACTCAACGTCGTTCTTTGCCTCGTTACCAAAACGAGAAAATTAAAATATGAAATATTTTATGTCTCTGATTGGAAATCGAACCCACAACCGTTGCGTTTGCAGTCGCATACAAGCATACAACTGCAAACTCCTGCGCAACAACGGCCTCGATATTTTTTTTATAAATATTTATATTAGGATCATTCTCAGCAGTATTCGTGGTTATGTTTACTACTTCTTCTTTTACAGACAGGTCCAATTATCCCAATGCCAGTCCCAGCCTCGTATAACGATATCGGTGAAGACGCTTCCCTTAGAGACCACGTTGGCCTGGTTTGGTACGATCGGAGGTTCCACGTCCCGCCATGGTGGGTCAAATCGGAACAACGTATATGGCTGAGATTTAGCAGTGTACATTATGCAGCACAAGTTGTAAGTATTATAAAAATATATTAATTATTAAATCTTTCTACTTTCGTGTTAATATTTTTTTTTACTTAAAATATTTTAGGTTGAGGCCAGTCGTGGCGCAGCGGCACGAGGTGTGACTGCAAAACTGACTGGTTGTGGGTTCGATCCCCACTCGAGGAGATGAAATATTTACTTAAATTTATATTTCCATTTCTTCGCTCTGGTATCGAGGTTAAGCGCGGCTTTGAGTTCTGCCACTCAACACGCAATGCCTCCAGAATTCGGCAGAAAGTGGGGAACGGAGTGTCTTAACACTAGGTTCCCTCTGCCTACCCTGCTGTGTGCGGGATACAGCGTGAAGCTATTTTTTTTTTTAATTATATTAATGAATTATAACTTGTAAAGTTAAGTATAAAACATAACATGTCTACAAAAAAATTGTGTATTATAATATATTATGTATTGTATAGTATCATTAAAAGGAGTTCTAAACAAAAAAATGTATATATCGCGTTCATTAATAGGAAAATTATTAAAATTATATTTCATTATAATCAGAATTTCGATTATAGCATATAAATAGAAAAATTTTAAAAAAAGAACGCGATTTTTTAAAATTTCTATAATATTCTTATCACTGATGACTGAAGTACCTACCTACATAATAAATAATAATAGACAAAACTTAAATATGCATAAAAAAATCCTCTCATATAAATAAATTAAAAATAATTTAACTAAATAAGAATATCTTGAACTTAAGTATCTATGCCAATCATCTGTCGCTAGGCAATTGCTTGGATAATTGAACAATTTGTTAGGTCAGGCGAGACCGGTGTCGCGATAACCGCAGTCGCACTCGCAACTCTTAATCAAATGACCGATATTGGACGAAATTGTATAATAAATTTTCACTTTTTTAAATATATTACCTTATTTATGTAATATCTACCTGCATGATACATTGATATTGCTATTGCGTAACGTGACCAAAATTTTGACTGCACTAAAAGTGCTAAGAAAAGCAAAAAATACTTAAATAAAAATATTATAAATAATACATAAAAGCGTCTATAGTATTATTAAAGAATAACATTAATTTTAAGAGAAGCCAGTCGTGGCGGAGGGGCACAAAGTGAGATCACAATTGCGACAAGTTGTGGATTCGGTTCCCATTCGAGGAAATAAAAATTATTATTTTAATTTCTTTGCTCTGGTGTCGAGGCAGAGCGCGGCGTTGAGTTCCGCCATGTTACACGCAATGTCTCCAGAATTCGATATTTTTTTTGTCTGTTAAAATGTCAATCTTCCTTAAACCAATTTGTTCAGGATCATTCAGGTATTTACACGATTAACCCCAACGTAATCGAATACAATTAAAGTAGGTACGTCTAAGTGGTCTATACCACAATTGTTCTAGACACACTACGTACTGACCTATCTCAACTATAATCATTACTTACATCCTCCCAATACACTTTATTCAATTCTTTAATTTCCTTGTGTCCATCGATTCTTAACCTTGCGAATGTTACTAAAGACATGACAGTAATCAAAAATCATCATAATGACAACCAGTCGCCATATTATTAAAAATAAAAAATATATTGAGATAATAAAAAATATATGAGATTGAGGCCAGTCGTGGCGCAGCGGCACGAGGTGTGACTGTTAAACCGACTGGTTGTGGGTTCGATCCCCACTCGAGGAGATGAAATATTTACTTAAATTTATATTTCCATTTCTTCGCTCTGGTGTCGAGGTTCAACGCGGCGTTGAGTTCTGCCACTCAACACGCAATGCCTCCAGAATTCGGCAGAAAGTGGGGAACGGAGTGTCTTAACACTAGGTTCCCTTTGCCTACCCTGCTGTGTGCGAGATGCAGCGTGAAGCTGATTTATTTATTTATTTTAAAAAATATATATATCGACGGATTACATCAAGTGGGGTATCGTTGAATAGGTATTCAAAAATGATTGTTAGGTTCTTTTTATGATTTTTAATTTTAAGAAGCTGTTTAGGATATATAACAATTTAAAATTGTAAAGTTACAATCGTCACAAAAAAAAATATATAAAAAAAACAAATGAACTCGACTGCATAAAACTAAAAAAAGCAAGTGCACAATGTGCAGTGGTTTATTACGACTAACACTCGGGGCCCATTCTTTAACTATTTAAATCTTCATAAACAAAAACTTGCAAAATTTAAATGATTAAGTAATGGTTGAAGAGCTCGACTGTTCTGATCCTAATGAATTTTTGCGCTTGTTTTTGTCTTTTTGCAGTTGGGTGTTTGTTTTTGTTTTTATTTATTGGTTTATTTTAATTTTTGTGCGTAAGAAATTATAAATGCAAAATTTAACCACAGCCTGGTTAGAGTTGCCAGCAGTCCCGTTTTTCCTGATATATAAAAATCAAACACTTTAGAAAATAGCGTGTGTTACTTTGAACCAATTGCTTATGCAACAATTTAAAAAACAAGAGAACAACAATCAACATCAATAGCTTGTTGTTTTATATAGAAAAAAAACCAAAAATGTCTAAAAAAAATTAATAATTTTAATGTACGGAACTATACATTACTATAATGCCGTTATAAGCCGTTTGTCTCACAATATGCCATTTCACATGCATAGAAACCAGTAACATGATAAGATGTAAGCCGTAGCGGCCGCAGTTTGTGGCAGATATTGGAGGAATGCGGTAATCGGCATGATATATCATATGAGAAGACATCAGGCATGAAACTGATGAAACTTAACTGGTTAACTAGATTTATTGGCGCGTACGAATATACGAATATATATAGATAGGTACTTTATTTTTAATGTTTAAAATAAGACAACGTGACGACTTTTGTTTACACATTTTTTAATAATAAATAGAATTATTGGTAAATATTCGACATTTCAATATTTTTAAAATGTACTTTTTATAATAATTCTTTTTATGACATTTCAATTTAATCTTCCTCCTTTTCCACATAACATTAGTCCCGGCTTTTATTGCCCGGGTTCTTTCCGACCCAATTTCGAATCAATCTACTCCACTTTGCACATTCTCCAGCATCCTCATGTGCTGCATCACGCCATCCAGCCATCGCTTACTTGGGCACTCAGGGGAAAAGGGGGACGGTGGTAACTCCAGGAACAGACAATTTATATATTGTGTATACCAATTTAATATAGTGTTTATTAAGTGATTATTATTTGATAACTTCATACTTCAAACTTCATTAGGCGCAGCGGTGAGTACCTACCGCAGCCTAACATATACATATGTATTTAAGTGCGCAAAAAATCGATAGGAGCAGAAGGTTATTAGGTTCCTTTAGCCCATCCTCCATAATATATCGTTTTTTAAAAAATATATATGGAAATAACTAATGTTTTCATCACTTTAGTATTAATATAACTAACTTAAAGGCTACCGTCTCCTGTGCTTAATACAGTAACGAAGCAATGAACTTTAAATGGATTATCTGTTACTTACAAAATTATCAACACAGTAGACATATGTTACCTAGCGGGAATTTCCGCTAAACTCTAATAGAAAAGTTTAATTTCTGGATATTACCTGATAATGATAAGGAGACAGGAAAACACCGCACGTTGACTTTAAAAGATAACAGCTGAGTATTAAAATAACAACCGGTCAAGTACGAGTCGAACTACTAATAAAATTAAAAACGTATGCTTAGAAAATATGACTACGAAGCTTGATTTTTCCGTTCTCTAAAAGATCGTAGACCTGAGTACTTGTTATCATTTTCCGCTCAGTATCTCCACGCGAATTCGGGAAAAATGGTGGTGACAGACATACAGACAGACAACATAGTGGTCTTATAAGGATTCAATTTTTTTCCATTTGAGGTACAGAAAAATATTCTGTTACTTAAAATATATACGAATGTACTTGATAACAAAGGTCAGTCTAATGATTCGTTTGTTTTCAAAATTTTATGAAATTCTTATGTCAGTCAGTACAAATTTATCGTAAAAATAACTAATCACGTAAAATTTTTCGTTTCAACTTATTTTAATATTTCAGATAAAGGATAATATATTTGTTATTTTTTCTTATTAAAAATCCTATGTCCCTTCTTATACCTCTAAGTCTAAGAATGTGTGTACTAAGTTACAAGATAATCGGTTGAGTAGTTTTGGCGTGAAAGCGTAATGGCCTAAGATCCCATCGCTTAAAACTGTAGGGATCAGATTTTCTAATGAAACGTATATTTAAGAATGATACATGATAGTAGAATAGATTACACTAGGGTTGCCCAAAAAAATCCTGCCGCAATCACCTTTAATTAATGTTTTTCGTAACTCGTTTTTGGAGAAAATTGCACTCATATGTTTTTTATGTGAATCGCACATCATTTGAAAGAAAATCGCATAAGGAATTGGAAAAACAATGGTTGCCAGCTCTCAGTCTACCGCAAGCCCAGGTTGCCTGGTTTAAAGAGGTCAGTTAATGTTAATATTTGCACTTATGTGTTTTTTTAATGAATTATATATCAAATTAAAGCTTATTTTTTTCTCATCACTAAAACACATGGTTGCCTGCAATATAACTGCCGCAAGCAAAGGTTGCCATCATTTGAAATATTTTATTCCGATTCCGTTTGACTTAGAATAGACGATGAAATACGCGGTTTGCCTTATGTTTTAAAGTAAAATATTATATAATAGAAGGTCAATCTTAAAATTAATGTTTATTCTAGCTATTTACCTGTTAAATGATGATTATAATCATATTAAGAACATACAAAAAACTGTTGTGTTGTATGTAATCTATTCTGCTATCATATATCATTCTTAAATATAAGTTTCATTAGAAAATCTGATCCCTACAGTTTTAAGCGATGGGATCTCCACCTATAACAAACAAACTTACATTCACATTTATGATAGGTATTAGTATGATTTTGTAAGTAAAAAAATACTAGTTGTCCTTATCTACAATTAATTAAGAAGTCTTAAGAGCGACAGAAATTATAAAAAAAATGTTTTTTTTAGTGGGTTAACGGAAAGCCAGCAACTCATCATGAGATAGGTCACTTGCCATTCGAGGTTGAGATCACTGACTTCATCAATACAACTAGAAGTAATCTACTCACCGTCGTCGTTGACAACGTGCTCCTGGGCGACACAATACCACAGGGCACTGTTAAAGATATTGTTATAAAGTAAGTCTCTTTTATTCCTAAACTGTTCTTTTTAAATAGTTTTTAAATAAATTTCATAGGAAAGCGGAAAACGGAGTGACTTCTGATATGTGCGGAATAAAGCGTGAATTTTAAAAAAAATCGCCGAGACGGTTTAAGTCCTGCCCTAAGAAATACTTTAAATATTGGTACATAAAATACGTTACCAGTATAATTACATACATTATGTGATATTAAATTCTGTAATCTAGGTTCTTCATCCTCTTCGTTTCCATTTTTTTTGTTTAGGTTAAGTTAGTTAGTAGTTGTAGTTAAGTAAATTAGATTAGGTTAGTATGTTCACAATTTATTATGTTTCAGCAATTCAAAAATACGTCAAGAACAATCGTACACATTCGACTTCTTCAACTACGCCGGGATACATCGATCCGTGTTTTTGTACTCTACACCTCAAACATATATTGACGATGTCATCGTTAACACCGACATACAGGGATTGACCGGTAAATGATTATATATATCAACTTTAAGGTGGAATATTTTATGTTCTTTTGCCCATAAAAAATAGTACTAACGGTTTGATCCGTGTAAATCCTGAACATCAACATATACTATCGAATCAAATCGAATTTATTTATTTACTTACATAATTTATTGGGTACAAAATTAATAATCTGTGATCTTGTAAGAACAGAAATAATATATTATTATGATCCACTTTTAAAAATGCTCCAATGGGAAAGAAAATTCAGTCGTTTTGTGTTAAATTTTTTTTAATGAGTAAGGATTGGGTGGTAATGTGGCCCAATATTTTGTTTTTGAGGTCCAGTACGAAAAGTAAAAGGAATACAAACCCAAATAATACATCACCGATTTTCATATTCATTTATCATATTTATAATATATCATTTTCTATGAAATAAAAGAAAATGCGACAGAAAATTAAACATATGTATATTCCGAATAAACGCAAATTTAACAATATGAGATCAAGTGAGGATTGAACTTAATTACAAAAATCGTAGATTTATTTCGCCTGGACAGTCAGCGTGCTCCATAAGTTATAGATCTGACGCTAAATCCACACTTCTCTAAGTCCGTCGCTACAATAATTCATGTCACAAAATAAACAGAATGTATCTGAGTCCTCGAGCAAGGACGGTTATTTTCATCATATTCAGACGAATTCTACGACTTTTTCATTATTGGAGTTACTGCTGAATATCACATATCTTTGGTACTAGCTAGAATTGCTGGCACATCCTCTCTATAATCTTGACTGCTTCGATAGACGCGTCTACATCCCCGTCCAGGTCCGCTTCCGCTTTCACAATCTTCTCCTGATAGCAAAGATTCGCTCAACGAATATAAAACATTGAATATAATGCATATTTACCTGAATCCTGCAACACAACGTTAAATAAAGGTAATGCCGAACTCTCTGCAGCTACGACTTATTATACGTATTGAAATAATTTCAGCAAGTTAAAAGAGATGTATGTATCGATATCAATAGTTAACAAGTGATTTACTCTCACTCTATGTAAAAAATAAAAAAATACTTTTAATATTCTTATCAAGTTATGGAAAATGAACATAATCACACTTACACTATAATAAAAACCATAAATTTATATATAGTTAACAGTTGGTTTTCCTCAAAAAATATTTTTTTATTTAGGTATCAATTATAACTGTAGAAGAATCAATACCAAGAATAACCGTATAAAATTGTTTATATTTGATTTACGTATCTTTTCTTGATAAAAATTTCTTAACGTATGTATTTACTGAACAATTTATTGGTAATTGTGTTAAGTACTTTGAGTACATCACTTATTGATTATAAGCTATAAAAGGCACTCGGTAAAAAATACTTCATAGCAGGTATCTTCTAGAGCACTCTCTAGATATATATAGATAAAAAATATGTATTGTGTGATTGTAACTAGTGATTGTGCAATAAATCCTATAATTAATAAAGTATGTTGAATATTGTAAAGATAAAAGAACTATCCACTTATTATACGAGGCCGGTCGTGGCACAAAGTTTGACTGTAAAATCGACTGGTTGTTGGTTCGATCCCCAATCGAGGAAGTGAAATATTTATTTACATTTATATTTTCATTTCTTCGCTCTGGTGTCGAGGCGTGTGCGTGGCGAAGTGCGGCGTTGCGTTCCGCCACTCAGCACGCAATGCCTCCAGAATCCGGCGGAAAGTGGGGAACGGAGTGTCTTAACACTAGGTTACCTCTGCCTACTCTGCTGTGTGCGGGATACAGCGTGAAGCTGATTTTGGATGTTAATTTACTATCTTAACATGTTATATAAGCATGTGATTGTATACAAAATTAATTAGTGATAATATCATTTATGCAATAAGTTTGTATTTATCTCAGTTTCTGAAAATAAAAAAATAACACTTTTTTCGAATTAAAGAATACAATTTGTCGCTATTGAACCCTATATTACAGTACAGTAGAAAGAATTACACATTGTGTAAGCTACCTGCAATTATGAAGTGTTTTTATAATCTAAAGCAATGCTTGCTAAAGAAGATAACGAAATTATTATAATTTACCTTTGCCCAATAAAGTCGTGTGCATTCTGCATTGACACACGAAGCCAAAAACACACATATGTACAATGGGTTACCAGAAATATCTAATTATAACTTTATTTAAAAATGATGTTGCAAAAATAGACTGGTGTGGCGCAGGGGTACAAGCGTGTGACTGTAACGCGATGGCTATGGGTTCGACTCTCGCTCAGGGGAATGAATTATTATTTATTCATATTTCCATTTCTTCGCTCTGGTACCAAGGCAAAAACTCTCTTGCCACTCAACAAACAATGCCTCGAAACAATCTATTTTATTGCCAAATAGAGAACTGATGTTAAAAACTGCATTATGTATGGGACACGGTGCTTGCTTAAAATCCTTGAATATATTATCTAGTCCGTACATTTATAACAACTGAGAATGACAATGCAACGATCATATCAGCATTGCAGTGACGGATCAACAATAACTTAACGGTTCATGTGAACGAGGTTGTTTGGTCATCCCTGGCTTAGAGTAGAGAGTTTTATATTTAAACGTACTTCTTAATAAATATTAAATTCGACTTATTTTATACTAATAATATTTTTTGAGGCCAGTCGTGGTGCAGCGGCACGAGGTGTGACTGTAAAACCGACTGGTTGTGGGTTCGATCCCCACTCGAGGAGATGAAATATTTACTTAAATTTATATTTCCATTTTCTTCGCTCTGGTGTCGAGGTTAAGCGCGGCGTTGAGTTCTGCCACTCAACACGCAATGTCTCCAGAATTCGGCAGAAAGTGGGGAACGGAGTGTCTTAACACTAGGTCCCCTCTGCCTACCCTGCTGTGTGCGGGATGCAGCGTGAAGCTGATTTCATTTAATTTAATTCTTAATAAATATTAAATTTGACTTATTTTATACTAATATAATATATTTTATAATTCCTTTTTCACACATCCTTTTGCGTAAAAGGTACATTTGATAAACTTTTTTCCTTTTCGTTCTCCTGATTGATGTAAATGTAAAGCCGGTTATAAAATGTCTTTAATATATTTAACCAAAAACATATTACTGTTTTTTATTTAGTTTCCGGACCATTCTTTTGCTTTTCAACCGAAATAGAATTTTACATTAACTAATTTGCGAAATACTTAAGTTTAAAATTATTTTTATATTAAGGTATCATTTATGGAATTTAACAAAATGCCAAGCAAATAACAATATCTAATAATACTTTAAACGATGATATCAATCTTTATAGGTTTCGTGGTTTACAATATTACATACAAAGGAACTATAGCAGAAGTACAATGTTTGATCCAACTGTTTGATAAGAGCGGTTCACAAGTATCGGGTTCAAACGACTGTGCTGGCCTCTTAGAAATCGGCAACGCTAACTTTTGGTGGCCGTACCTCATGCACGCAGATCCTGGGTACTTATATACGTTGAAGGTGTGTCCATTTTATAGTTTTTATTTCTTCGTCACTGTTTAATATGCTCTCATTCTTAAATAGAAAAGAAGATGTTTTAGAAGTCCGTATTGCATTTTTATTATTTTTATACAATCCGCACTGATATGATAAAGAGAAATGTGTAAAATACTATAATAAAAACTTACTCAAAAACAAAAAAAGATATTTTTTATGCGTTGATATAATTTTTTTTTCAGGTATCACTTCTAGGAAGCCTTGGAGAAGTATTAGATACGTATAAACTTAAAGTAGGCATCAGAACCATAACTTGGAGTAACACCACAATTTATATTAATGAAAAACCTCTGTATCTCCGAGGTTTTGGTATGCACGAAGACTCAGACGTGAGTATATACTATAAATATTTAAGTAAAGTTTTTTTTCTTAGTAAAAAAAAACTTATTAAATTGTTGTGCAAATGTAATACACTTGTGATAATTTTAGAATAACATCGTTAAAAAAATAATAAAAAGTAAAGATATTTGACTTCTCATATCTTTAACAAATATTGCAATACGACTTCGGCAAATAATTCTAATACCTGCTTGAAAAACTTAAAGCTAATAGACAAAATAAAATTTTAGAAGACTGCCTCTCATATTCAGATTTGTATCAACTACTAAGCAATGTTTAAGTTACACGCTTTGTCCCGATTATAATAAGATAAGCAAAGGAAACATTATATAATCGAGGAATCGAACCCACAGCCATTGCGCTTACCAATCAGACACTACCTAACTTCACCACAACATGACAGCTGCACATGTATCGCTCTAAAAAAAATGTTATAAAACTTTTAGTTACGTGGAAAAGGTTGGGACCCAGTGTTGTGGGTAAAGAACTTCAATCTCATCAAATGGGTGGGTGCGAATGCGTTCCGTACTTCCCACTATCCGTACGCCGAAGAAATCTACCAGTTAGCTGATGAACAAGGGATCATGATCATCGACGAGTGCCCTGGCGTTGACACAGAGTGAGTTTTAACCATCTTCAGGGTACTAATGCGGAATTACATATGTTACTTCTTAGAACCAAATAATTATTATGAAACATTTCTATTTATAACATAAGGAAAATTTATTTTACTTCATTAAAATTTATAACTTTTTAATGTTTCCCACAAGCGTTGGTTGGTATTAAAAACAAACTATCCAATTAGCGTCTTCAATACTTGAAATATTTCAATAATTGTATGGCTATTCTCAGCAAATTACATGGCGGATAGCGAACCATACTTTGTTTAGTCGAACCGAAAAAATGAAAACCTGTCTGAATTTTCAATATTAACCTAAATTCTACCGATAAGGTTCGACCCTCATTGGTAGAATTCCTTTGTATTCCTTTAGTAAAAATTAGAATCAACTTCACGCTGTATCCCGCATACAGCAGAGTAGATACTCTGTTCCCCACGTTTGCCTCGACTCCAAAGCGAGGAAATGAAAATATAAATTGAAATAAATATTTCAAATCCTCGAGTGGGGATCGAACCCACTACCAGTTGCGTTTACAGTCACACTTTGCGCCACTACTGGTCTCTTCATTTAGTACCTACATTTTTTAACAGTCATATTTTTTTTTTACAGTGTTTTCACCGACCCTCTTTTAGAGAAGCACAAACAATCGTTAACGGAACTGATCCGTCGTGACAAGAACCATCCCAGCGTTATCATGTGGTCCATCTCCAACGAACCCAGATCTAATAATTTGAAAGCAGACGCTTATTTTGAGTAAGTCGTTTATTTATAATATCTTATAAAAAAATTTCATTTCAAGATTAACTAAATATCACTAACAGTCAAAAGTTATTCTAAATGAAACTTTTAAACTGCATGAATCGCGTATTTTTAGTATTATACATTTTGGAAACCCGACGTTTCGAACACTTTGCAATAGTCCGTGGTTATGGGTAGACTGAGGTGGCATTCGTCTGTCAGTTGACATAATTATTATATCAAACTACCGCCAACGATTTCTTAATTGCCTCGCGTACTGCCCTGGATTCCTGCAGAATGAGCTGATAGTATCTTGCCCTCTGGTATGATGGACTTAATATTTCAAACGTTTTATGGGTTGGTCCCAGGTAGTAGAAAGCTTCCAGCCGTCTTTTCTATTGAAATTATAATGTTTTTGTATTTAGTTAAGTCAATACGTTACTAAGTCAATAGTTATTTATTTAATAAAAAAAAAAATAAGGATGACAAATTTTCTATACATTAGTATACAGTAGTTAACAAAACCAGAAAAATATCTGTTCTATACATTTTCGTTATATATCTACCTATAAAGAATCAGTCATCGTCAGGCTGACAACATGATATTAATAATGCAACATTTGTTAATAAAAAGTTATTCGTTTCAGAAAAGTTGTAAAACACGTGAAATCTATGGATTTGTCCAGACCAGTGACGATTGCTATCGCACAAAGTTATTACGTGGATAAATCGGTAAGTATTTTGGTGTCGAACAAAAGGTTTTTTTACCTATATTCCGTTTTCTGCCGAAACTGTACTAAGCAAATGTATTAAAAATATGCCACATTATTATTATAAAAATATGTACTATAAATATGCCATATTATCTCTAGGCTCTAAGCCAATTACCATACCAAAATTGTTTAAAATATTTTATTGGATAGAAAGAAGCAAGAAGAAGCGGGCGAAGCTGCGCGCGCCCACTAGTATAAAATATAAATATTGACAATTGAGACTGTTTGTCATTTTGTCTGTATTTTTTTATCAAAAAAATATATCAAAATCCTCACTTTCATTTTCACATATAAATTAATAATCTAAAAAAAACATGTTTTTAACATCAAAATTTGAACCCAGGGTCAGCATTTAGACGTGATTTGCTTCAACCGCTACAACGGCTGGTACGCCAACACGGGCTCGCTCCTCAACGTCGCGGCGTACGTGGCGGACGAGGCCACCGCCTGGCACCGGAAACACAACAAGCCTGTCATCATGACTGAATATGGTGCTGATACTATTGCTGGATTGCATTTGGTAATATTTTATTATATTTATTATAGTATCCACATATATTATCTTTATCTATACTTATTTATTTTTAAACTATGTTGGAAAATAGAGCACACAACATGCAACTTGTGGCTACTATCTTTAAAAAACGTATAATTTTTTTTAACGTAGCGGTATTTCAATCCGCGCTCCTTGGATACAGTCCAAGCGCTCTCACCGCTATGCCATACCTACAACGTTGATATTATTATACGCTTGTAACCTTATTTATGTGCTAAATGTGGAATAACAGTTTAAATATGTTAAAATAACAACGTCTGACTCTTAGTCGATGGTTGTGCGTTTGATCTCCACTTAGGCTTAAATCGTTTTGAATTTTTCCACTTCGATAAGATAATGCGCTGCGTTGAATTCCGCCACCCAAAAACAAAGCATAATGGAATTGAAATAACTACCTTTACTAGGTTTTTTAAATACTATTTAGATATGTATTTAAAAACTTTTTGTAATGTTCTTCATGTCGAACCTTCCAAATTCTAAGTGTTCAACTTTCATACTTTTATACTTACTATGTAAATAATTGTTTGTGATATACATTACGGTCAACGAGTCGTGGCTACTCCGACGTTAGACGTTCTGAACTTTTGCACATTGTTTACTCGGAAATAAAATAAACAAAAGTTTAAAAAAACATTAAGTCTGGGCAGAGCATTTACACCTAACTTCAGCGCGGCCACGACTCATCGAACGTACTGTATTTTTTATAATTCAATATTTACCTTATTAGTTACCAGAGTACGTGTGGTCAGAAGAGTACCAGGTGGGCTTAATGTCGGAACACTTCAAGGCGTTTGATCGTCTCCGGCAGGCCGGCTTCTTCGCTGGGGAATTCATATGGAATTTTGCTGACTTCAAGACCGCGCAAAGTAATTGATTTCTATTATTATCATAGGATATACTTAGTGTCCTTTTTTATATTATAAAAAATATTTCTTCTAAATTTTTATACTGAAAAACTTTCATACCAATGCTAGACAAATAATTATAGCCGGTATAAATCAGGTGGACCGTGCCCACCCCAGAATAGACCGGTGCCCACCCCAGAAATTTTATCAACGAAAAATTAAAAATCAACCTTTACTCGAACATATCTGTTCGAAGTTAAAGTTCAGAGCCACTCCCCTCTGCCTTCTCCTAGAAAATATCTTTAGATACGCTAACGGTCTAATCTAAATGAGATATTTAACAAACTATATCTTAGGTAGGGAACAGTAAAATGCATTAGATAAAATATTATGAATACTAGTAATACTTATGTAAGTGCTAGTATTCAATTCGTGATTAATTATGATGTGGATAGTTAAATATAAAATTTATCATCGCTCGTCTTAACTGAACAATACAATTTTACAATATTACTTTTTTTATATATTTAATGATAATATATCATTAAATATATAAAAAAAGTAATATTGTATTAAATATATAAATTATAATATATAATTAACAAATATGCATATTGTATTTTATTTACATATTTGAATTAAAAACAAGCGACAGTTTTATCCTCAATCGAGAAATTAATAAAAAAAAAAATAATAACGATGCATTAAAATTGAATACTTTAGAAGGGAAGAGTTGTCACAACGGAGAACACTCTTTCTAATTTTATAAAAGTTTTATCTCAGTCTGATTAGGACTATTATCAATTCATTTCTGAAACGTATTCAGTACTTTTAGTAGGATTAAAAATTAAAATCAGCTTCACGCTGTATCCCGCACACAGCAGAGTAGGAAGAGTGAACCTAGTGTTAAGACATTCGGTTCCCCATTTTCCGCCGAGTTCTGAAGGCATTGCGTGTTGAGTGGCGGAAGTCAATACCGCGCTTTACTTCGATACCAGAGCGAAAAGATTTAAAATCCCCTCTGGCTTAAATAGTGGAGATGAAATTAAATTAAAATGTAAATAAAATAAATCAAATGTATATTTTAAAGAGCACCTAAAACCCATATTTGCGTCTCCAATTATTACGATATTGCTCCTATTTTCTCACAATGCACCACTGTCAACATTCTTACAGTAAATCTACGTAATTTAAACAAATATTTTTATTGTTTATTGATCCTGTATCTGGTATCAACATGGTGCTCATATTAGCATAGTAGTCTGTTTACTTGGCGAGCCAAAACAAAAAGAATATTGAAAATATTGTTTTGAAGGGATAGCTTCTTTTGTACGGATATAATTTGTATAATAAGAGATAGATATCTACGAAAAATAAAGCCGACGAAGAGCAGTGGGTCAGCGTCTGACTGTAAATACGATAATTGTGGATTCGGATCCCACTCGGAGGAATGAAATATTTCAGTTTGGACACAAACAAACAAGACAAAGTGCATGTTTGAGTTCTGCCGCTAAGTAAGCAATGTCTCGAAAATTGGGCGGGTGAAAAATTCTTTAAAACTCCACGATGTAAATACCGCGATAAATAATAACGGGATACCGCTAAAAAAGAAAATGCAGTATTTTTTAATATAATAAATTTGGTTGCAGCAATAACAAGGGTGGGGGGTAACAGGAAGGGCATCTTCACCCGTTCGCGGCAGCCCAAGTCGTCGGCGCACCACCTGCGCGCGCGCTACCGCGCGCTGGCGGCCGCCGACGACGGCGCGGCGCCGCCCGCCGCCCCCTACTACGTCAGCGACAACAAGCCCGCTGCACACGACGAACTGTGATACTATTATTGAATTATAATCATTTTTCCTTTTAAACTAATTTTGTGTTGTGTTTTTGTTGTGTTATTCAATTTTGTCGTGTGTGTTTTTTGGTACTGAAAGCATTTATAGTTGGAATTACTGGAAATAGTTGGATGTTATTTAATTTCAGGAAATCTCAATAAGGTAGTAAAAGCAAGGTGCTCAAAGAGAAATATCCATTACGTCTCCAATAAGTTTATTAAATAAAATCAAAATATTTTCTATATTTAAAAAAATCTAAAACCTATACCTATCTATAATTTGTAAGGGTTTTAATATCAAATGAAAGAACTTACTATTTGGTTATTGTTTAATTACTTAATCATATAATTTACGATCAAATATTCAATAATAATCAAATATAGTATATTAATAAAATCAAGACCATCACCCCACTTTTCATATTATTTTAAATAACAAAAAATCTTGATTTTTTATAGTAGTTACCTACTAATAAAAGTCGAACCATATAATTTTTGCTTGAATCAAAAAAATTCTTTGTATTCCGTCCAATTTTGCGACCACTTTCAATAAAACAAACTGCCAGTTCATGATGCTAAAATAAAAAAAAAAGAAAATACAGACAGACAGAAGTACAGGCAATGACGTATCTTCCGTTATATTTTATATTATTATAATATTTGTATTACGTTATTATAATAAGCATAAATCTCGTTTATAGAGAAATGCCAATAAAGTGCTACCCACCAACAAAACGGGACCATCCCTAGGTCCAAAATGAAAAATCCTCAATGTTGTTATCGTTTAAACTACTAAAAACTGTAGTTTACAAGATTTTTTTTTAATTAAAAAAATAGTTATTTATCCGTTCTTTAAACGTATATGTAATCGAAAACAACCCGTTTTAGTAGTTCAAAACAGTAATAATTTGCAATTTTTCACATACGTTACTTTACCTAGGGTTCGTCCAAAAATTTATTGTAATAAAATATAAACCTTGATTTAAGTGATTTAAAATATTATTATTTAGAAATGATATTTTGAGGATTATATTATGTAGGTACATGTTATTCGTTGTCTTTGTGTGTTATTATATTTAATTGTAACCAATGATATGTGTGACGTGCTTGTAATTGTAAATATTTAATATATTATTAAAGTACAAATAAAAATTCTGATCGATTGTTTTTTTTTCAACTATGTTATTAAATATTAGTTAAACTTAAGGCCACATCAAATATAACCTACTAACAGCTGAAGAAGTTATATATATATATATATATATATATATATATATATATATATATATATATATATATATATATATATATATATATATATATATATATATATATATATATATAATAATAATATATCGATAGGTTTTTACAATTTCGAAATAAATTAAGCGATTAGTTTATATATAGATAAAATATTTGTATTGGTAATACTCGAAAACGATTAAATTTGGCATAATAAATAAAAAATATAATTTTGATAAAATATAAAATGACAAATCTCCTCTTACTTATTATTCTATTGCCTGTATAATAATTTATGGGACCCGTCAATTGGCCTGTCCGTTTTTTTTGAAATCGGTTAAAAATCGGCTGTATGTGCGATGCGGAATAGTGGGTGCGATTTTCAGAAAAAATATAGTTTTCAGCAAGAAAAATCATTTAAGAATAGGTTTTAGTATATTAATTGACATTAAAAAAGGAAGTTCTCAGTTTGACTTCTTTGTGTGTTAGTTATTGAAGTCTGTTATTTTTAACGTATATAGTTACAGAACGTACTAAAGTACTAACCTAACAAAACTGCACCCTTGATTTGATTCAAATATTTAAATTTCTTTGATTAAAGGATCATACTTAGATAAAGGTATCCGTCAGTTATAAAATCAAATCTTATGGTCAATCATAAGACTTGATTTTATAACTGACGGACTGACTAACTGTGGGATTTTTTTTAAATATCAATTTATTATCACTATGACCATTCGAACGTCCTATCCTTTAAAATTTCTCGGGGAGCCTAAAAACTATTTTTTTTTGCACAAAGCTTGCTTATTTTATTTAATGATGGCATCTCATTGAATTCTAAAAGAAATAATTTTACAGTTCTTCTAAAATCAGATAAATCAAAATGTTTTTAAGACAATTTGGGGCATAGTCGTTTCCTTTTCGAAGGCGACTTAAAAATATAATATTAGTTTTGGTTGTATAATATTGTTATTGGCTGATGTTAGCAATATTAAACAGAGTGTTATTGTGTATCATCTGATTATCTAATTTATACGCGTTTGTATTTACAAAAATACAGTGGAGGAGCGTTCAGTTTTAAAATAGATGATCTATATAATATTTTGACAGTTGACTATGTCAAATTTCAATTCACATCACAACTGTCATTTGTCAGAGTTGAAAATAAACAATATTTCTACGCTAAAACACAACAAAATAAACACGTGTTTCCTAAAAAGAAAAAAAACCTACAATCTTGGTTCTCATAAAAAAGAAATATTTAGCTGACGATAGTTTTAGTAGACGATATTTATTGGGTTATCATGGAATGTATACAATGTGGTGAAGAAGGAAAATACAAATGCCCAAAATGTTTACAACCATAGTAAGAACTTGAAAAATGTTATATTTCTTTTAATTAACATCACATATATTTTTTTTAATATAGTATTATGATATACCAAATTTAATTTATTATTTAAGCTGTTCAGTTGCTTGCTGTAAACTTCATAAGGAAACACCTTGCTCACCTCCACCTAAACAAATAGAAGAGAAAATAGGAAAATCAAGTACAGAATATGAATATCCTACAGATGACACTGTGGATCCTGAAAAGTTAAAATTATTAGGTAATCTAGAAAGAATTGAACACAATATGTATACTTTGAATTTTACAATATCAAAATAGATCAAAACAGCACAGGGCAGATGTTGTTTCAAGTTAGAATTTTTTAAAATATAAATTTAGGATTCTAATATAAAATAGATAATTTTAGTAGATTTAAGTGTCTTGTATTCATCTCAGTCTATTCACAATGAAGGCTTTTCATTTTTAGTCTATATAAATATGTATGGATATATTAGCTAAAAGTTTTGCTATGATAGAATATTATTTAAAATGTATCAGCATTAGAATATGATGAGGTAGACTCAATTTGTTCTATAGAAATATTTTACTAGACACATGGTTTCCACTACTGTGTGAATTATGTCTTTTAAATAATATGAAGGTTTAACCATAAATAATTAACACAAAATATTATATTATAGCATATCTTATTCAAAATAAATATATATATATATATTTTTCCAGAGAAATCAAAAGAGTTAAAGAGTTGCTTAGAAAATCCTAGCCTAAGAGAAATATTAAAAACTTTAGATGGTGCACCTGAACCTGAGTTACTAATTAATGAATATATGCAAGAACCAATATTTACTGAATTTGTTGATGCCTGTTTAAAAGTTGTTGAAGAAAAAAGATAATTATTAAATATTATATTATTATTGACTTAAGAAAATATTTTCCTTATTTTGTAATCATTAAGTCAATTGCAGAAATAATATTGTGACCAAGGAATTTAAATATTTTTTCTAAAAGATAATATTGTATTCTTTTTAAACCACTATTTAGTTCTGCCACTAAAAGCCTAAATGAACACGTAATGCCTCCAGAATTCGGCAGAAAGTAGGGAATGGAGTGTCTTAACACTAGATTACCTCTGCCTACCCTGCAGTGTGCGGGATATAGCATGAAGTTGATAAAAAAAAATTACCACTATGTAATTAAGTTTTAAATAAATAAGAGACATGAATTAAAATTAAATCTGCTTCACACTGTATTCTGCATATACCAAGGTAGGCAAGGGCCAGACTTTTGCCTTGGTACCAGAGCAAAGAAGTGAAGATAATAATTCATTCCACAACGAGGGGATTGAACCCACAACTGATGCATTCCAGTCACACCCTTGTGCTCCTGCAATGGCCTCATAAGAGACGACTATAAAAAAAACTGGACTGGCGCGCCCACTGATGTCTCCGTGCAAAAATTGGAGGTGTCGAGCTTGTTTTGAAATTCAAGCTTTGCAGTGAGCAGAGCCTTTTCATCTCACATCTCACTTGAACCAGCGGCTTTAATACCAAATTTTGCCACCCTTTTAAGGCTATTATTTTTTAGGATTTTACCACAAATGTAGTTTTTTTCCTGAACAAGTACTACCTGTAGATGCTAAATTTCATAATTCTAGGTCATCGGACATCAAAGTGATCTTAACACTAAATAATAAAAAGTAATCTTACAACTGATAATCATGCTTTTAAAAATATGAAACAAGAAAATATTCTCTCCTGAAATTGAAAGCTGTAGTTGTGTACCACTTTCCCTTCCCTGTGTTAAAATTGGAGCAGGTAGTATGTCGTGTACACGGCTGTCAATTTCAGGGGAAAATATTTTCTTGTTTCTTTTTAGTTATTGAACTAATTTTTATTTTAGTTATTTTGGAGTATTTATAGAACCGTTTTACATTTTTTTGTTTAACTTTACTACTTTCTAGAAATTATTTCTTTTTGTGCATATACAATTTCAAAAGTGCTTATATATTATCTAAAAGTGCTTATATATCTTTTCTAAGTGTGGAATAACAAGTGTTATTCCACACTTAGAAAAGAAAAATACTTATTTAGAAAACCTTATTTATGTTGTTAGCATAATATAAGTAATAACAAGCGTATAAAAATTTCGACATAGTTTGATGAGAACGTATGGCTTAGTGGTCAGAGCGCCTGGTCGGTTTCCAGAAGGCGCGGGTTCGAGTCCCGCTACGTTCAAATTTTTATACGTTTTCTAGATAAGATTTTTTTATGTCATCACATTGTCAAGTAGAGGACGCCACATCAATTTAATGTTATGACACAAAGCTTATAACCAGTGAACGATCTAGACGCTTCTAACAATACCTTATTTGTCAAATTATAGTAAAAGATTTAGAAGTTATTAGGGCACAAATAAACATACATACACAATGGTCAAAATTGTAACCCTCCTTTTCGCTTAGCCGTTGTCGGGTAAAAAATAAAAAATAACCTTTACAAAAAATATATTTATTTGCCATTCTCTTTATTACAAACATTTCTTGAAAAACATGCATTCAAATTATATAACAATAAATAATTAATTTACACATTTCTAAACATTAGAAAGTGCTAATCTTAATAAATTTTCAAGCTCCTCTGATTTCTTCTTCTCTTCATTTAATTTAATTTCCAGCTGTGACATAGCGTCCTTACAAGAATTATATGCAGAGATACTTTGTTCAGCATTATTTATATTTTGCTCGACCATTGTACAGTCCTTATCTTCTAACATTAAATGCTCCATAGAATCAAATTCGATCTTTCGTCGTTTCGCTTCGATTAAATAATCCATATCATCTTCATATTCTACAGCCTTATGTTTAGATTTATAGTAAACATCTACTTCATACATCCAGGAAATATTGCGATATTCATCCAAAACAGATTTTTTATATATAGCAAATCTATTTTCAAAATTGTTTAAGCTATTTATTTTTTCGTATACAATAACATTTAACAAGTCAGTTAAGTCGTAGCCCTCAAAGTATTCATTAAATTCATGGAATGACATATTAACATCTGAAACTTCCTTTGGCAAGAGGGCAACTACTTTACATGCTACTTGTTCAGGATTTGAAAACCAACTAATTTGCTTGCAATATCTCCGGATCTCGTTCTCCATATTGGTTTCACTATTTAATAAGAAACCCGACACTGGATTTGGTAGTTTCAATTTTTGCATGATAAGTTTTATGGCACTGGTATTGTCGGATTGCTTAACATTACTTGTTATAAATTCGTATGGCTTAGGATATGGTGAGGTGCTATCTAAATATTTTGTGAGTTCCAATGGAAATGAGGCATAGTTAAAAAGGTCCTCGTTTGTTATCGCCTCAGTTAATTCATGTACAGCTCTATTGTAGCATGCCACTAATTTTGGCAGATCTTTTAGGATTGCATCAGTTCGTGGATCATTTTGAGATTTCAATCTACACCATATTTCGTTGCCGAGATATCTTTGACATATAGATTTGAGATAATCTATTTCAAGAGGAGGAGGTTTGGGATAGTTCTTTGCGAGCCATTTAATAGCATTTTTGGTACATGTGTTTAATGAATCTTCAACATGCGGCCGCTTCACGAAGAAAATCTTGTAATTTGATATAATTTCATTATTTTTGTAAGCCATCAATTTTTCATTAAGGTATTTGAGATGAAATGCGTCGTCATTCACTACAGCTACCACAACAGCAATTGGTATAATTTGATATTTGTATTTATATTTCAGTGCTTGTTCTATTGTGTTTATGTAATTATTATCTTTTTCTGTGACATAGAATATCAATCCGTTGGCACCGTTGAGTGCTTCGTTGGCGATGTTCATTTCATTTTGATTGATCAAGCTCACTGATAATGCAAAATCCATTAAATTATTCCAAGAGTGTTTGTCGACGTATATGAGACTAGTGCTTACGTCATGTGGTTTCTTGTCACTAAAAACGTCGCACAGCCAATTTTCGATGTTAACTTTTCTATGGAGATATTTATTAGTACCGGGTGACACTAACGCAAGCTTCCAAAAGAAACATTTATCATATGGATATTCTATTTGCTTCATGCGTTTGAGGAGAGGAGATCTAATGATATCTAACAAATTGTATGGTTTCGGAGAAGGTGCAAGCCTTAACTCTCCGGTAAATTTATATCCTCGGTGGATGGCATTCATGTTTTGCAATGCAGCCTCTTCTATCGAGCGGCGTAGATACGACGCCTCCTCTTGACAGTTCTTATCTGGAAGCCAGACTGGAGTGTCTTCTAGTAAGCTTCTCCTTTTATTGTTTCTAATATAATGTTTCCTCCAAACGCGATACCACCTTGCCATTAACTTTTGCCTTCTAAATATTATAGCTTTCAGTTCAGAGTTACAAATATCCATGATTAACTGAGCGCAAATTTCCTCATTTGTTTCTATTGCATATTTTACAAGACTATTTAGTAACTCGCTTTCCTCTTTTAAAATAATTTTGGCTTCTTCATTACTTATTTCATTTAACAATTGATCTGTCAGCTCAACAGATTCATTATCAACTCTTTGTTTATAAAGTCGCTCTTCCTCCTGTTTTCGTTTAATTTCCAATTTCCGATCTTCTTCTTCTTTCCTCTTTAATTCTAATAGCTTTTCTTCTTCTAATTTCTTTTTTAACTCTTCCTGTTTCTTCTCCTCCTCTTTCTTTCTCTTCTCCTCTAATTTCTTCAGTTCCTCAATTCTTTTAATTTCTTCTGCGCGTTTCGCTTCTTCGATTCGTTGTTGTTCTCGTATCTTTTCTTGTATTTCCTTTTCTTGTTGCCGCCTTTTTTGTTCTTCTAGAATGTTCTGTTCGTCCACTTGAGGTACATTTTCAGTTGAAACACCATCGTTGGAATCAAAGTCGTAAATACTCTTAGGAGCGTTAACCGAATTAAATATATTATCTGCAACGGATGGTATTTTATTTTTGCTTTGAAATATATTATATTTTATATCAGACGGTTGATTAGCATTTTTAAATAAACTTCCCGGCGATGTTGCCTCCAATTTACCATTCTGATGGGATTCGTAACTAGGTAAAGTATTAGTCTCGGATTTACTACCAAATATACTTTCTGGTCTTGTTTGAGGTTTACCAAAAAGCCCAATAGAGTTAGAGGGTTGTGCTGGTTTTCCAAATATACTTGTACTTTCTGAACTTTCTGTATTATTTTTGAAAAGATTACCGCTGGACTGCGTGAACAAATTATTGCTATTTACACCATCACTTTTGGCAAATATATTTGTGTTGCTACTGACAAACAATTTTTTATCATCTTGTCGATTTTCGGAAGACTGGCCAAACACAGAATGATTTACAGCTGTAGTAGACTTTTTAAATACATCATTTTTATCGTCCACTTTAAATAAATTAGTTGGTGGTTTAGAATTTCTGTCAGTTTCAATTTCTTTACCAAAAATATTTTGTTTTTTATTTGTTTCTGAAGTAAATGTTGCGCCTGTGGTCGTTGAAAACAAATTTCCCCTAAGATTAGCTGAAAATATATTAGATTCTGTTTTTTGTGGGTTAGAGAAAGTAAAAACATTTTTTCTACTTTCTTCCAAAACTTTTTCTGGTGAATTATCAATAACCTCGACTGGCGCAACTTGTATGGCCGGTTGAAATTGAAACAATTTAGTTTGACTGTTATCACTTATTGGTTTTGAGAAGAGACCCGTTCCCGTAATTCTTTTTTGACTGACTTCAGGTATTGCTACTACTGGTTTCTTTGGTTCTTGTGGTCTTTCGGTAATCCCGAAGCTCCTTCCTTGTGTGAGTTTTTGCAGTTCTAATCTCAATGCTGCAACATCCTTGTAGCTATCATTTTTTGTATCATATCCAACATCTTCAGCTGTTAAAGCAGATTCTTTTAATTTTCCATCCTGGTTAAAACTTGTATAATTTGGGTATTTAGTATATTCATATTGAAGAAATTTCCCCCCAGATATAACTTCACCTACAGTACTTCTCCGTTTCGATTCTATGGTATTTATTGCTCTAGCAAGAGGAAATGGATCACTATCTTCTATAAACAGATTTCTGTTCAAAATAATCGCAAGTTCCTCTTCTTGATTCTTTGCAAATCTCACTCCGTAATGGTTGATGAATGACTTCATGGCTTCCATTGATTCAAATGATAGAATATTGAGTAAAGTTTCCGCTGGGTACTTAGATCCACCTCTTGGAGCAGCTTTTACTATTCTCGCTAAGGCTCGAGCCCTGACGTCATTGAAATATCTTAACAGTATACAGGCTTGTAAGTATGTTGCTCTTTCACGGACAAGACGGAAAAATTTTACATAATTGTTACTATCTAGGGCCGTGTATATTTGTATAGCGAATATAATAGATTCAGATTTTTGGATATTTTGCGGTAGCTGCTTTATCTGAAAAAGAGAAGGAAATATTTTCATTAAGCTCTATAATTAATATAACAATAAAAATATAAATTCTCAAGAAACAAATGACAAAGGCAAAAAAATAAAAACAAAAATATAAAAATCATTAAAGATACAAAAGACTACAATCGCTATAATAGTGATCATATACAGGTTTGTTCTGTTTACTTCACAAAATATAGAAAAATTTTGATAACACAAATATATAGTAAGTTAAAAATGAAATATGATAAAATATAAAAAGAGTGTGGAGCACAAGCCCGCACATCTTATTATTCATCGATCTATGCTGAAATTTCTGTGTGATTGTTAATTATTTTTTTTTGTTAGAACGATGTACTACTGTGGAGATATTTATGGTTTGATAGTTTCCAAAAAATACTCCTACATTCAAATTGTTATTTGTGTGTAAATAATACTTTAAAAAATGGTAAAATGCATACCTCCCACCAAAAATTCGCATCGCCAAGATTAAGTAACGCTACATATCCTCTGAATTCAGCTTCATTTGGCTTAAATTTTGAACTGACATCAGCATACATATGTTTTAATGTTTGTAGACATTTTGTAAGGTTGTCGGTGTTCAGTTTTTGGTCGAACTGTGTGTGTTCGAGGTCGGCGAGGCGCGCCGCACTATGGGCGTGGAACCTAGCGCATATTTCTACCATCCGAATAGATTCTGTAATGATATTATTTTACTTTAGCTTCACGATGTATCCCGCATGTAGTACGATAGGCAGAGGGAACCTAGTATTATGAGGCTCATATCGCTAATTTCCGTCCTAATCTCGTGACATTGCATGCTGAGTGGCGGAACTCGACGCAGCACTATATCTTGTATTCAGAGTGAAGATACAAAAACAAACCATTCTTTCATGGAGGATTCGACCCACGTCCGTAATATTTACAGTGAAAAGCTGCGCCATGAAGGCTTCGTTTTGTATAAAAAAATCTTTAAAAAAATATTTAAAAAGATACAAAAATTGAAACAGCGCTATCCTTATTTTTTTTAGAATGAAGAATTGGTTGAATTGGCAAAGAAAACCTACTATTACACCCGTCCATGCTTTAGTGCCCGAATTTATGATATTGCGTTTAAAAATATGAAACTCAATACCGCACTGTGTCTAATGAGAGCGTAGAAAAAAAATATAATTCATTCCCGCGAATGGAGATCGAACCCACTGTCACACGCCATCCTCTCGTACCATGACGACCTTAATCTATTTTATTAATATTGATGTATCCATTTACCTGCACAGCACAAAGCTTGCTGTGTAATATCTTTACGGATTCCTCTAAAACGATCCCACATAAAATGAAACCAATCAGCAAGGGTGACCTAAAAATTAAAGAAAAAAAACACACATATGAAAAAGACTGCACTGTTGTTATATTTAAATGGACCATTATTAGATTATTTATTTCGAATTATACTTCTATAGTAATTACTTTATTGATAAAATATTTCTTGCTTTATCCCGCATGCAACAGGATAAGCACAGAAGATCATCCAAATTTAAGATATTGAATGTTGAGTAGCGGAACTCAACACCACACTAAAATAAAATACATTATAGTCCTGAAAATTTAGACTTAAGTCTATCACATCTTAAGATGTCAAATGTAATTTACTCTCAATACTACATGTAACATGGCAACACAGTAGTTACAAAATAAATATAAAAAAAAAACAAATCATTACCTGTCGATTAGTATCTGCAATTTCATGTAACAAATAAGCGCAGGTTCTCATCAACACTGCCGCCGGCCTGAGTTCATAGCACATCGGTATTTCCTGGTCGGCGGAGCTCCGGCTGTACTGCTTCACCGCACGCCACGGCTCTAAGAGACCGTCTGAATCTATTATTGTTTCTAATGTCATAACCTGAAATAAAGAAATAATGTGTTTGCTTCATATTATTTACAATACCTTGGCAATTATAGAATACCTAAAACGTGAGATGTATGAGATATTATTTATTTTATTTGTTTATGCAAATTTTTATATTTTTATATGTACTAACTGTGAAAATAATTTACAACTGAAATTTGGCTAGTGTCAGGAAATTTCGATTTCGATTTGTAAAGAAAAAAATATATTATTTAAAAAGGTGTAATAATAATAATTGAGAGAATGTTTTTTTTTCCACTATCCTGCTTTGGTCAGACAAGGCATGGGGTTGTGTTATGGGAAAAAATAAGTGTAAATTTACCTGGTGTTCAGCTTGTCTGTGTAATAATTCTTTTTCAGGGCACATGTCTGGACAAGTGCCTATTGTGGCACCACCAACTTTTACTCTGGAGCCTGCACCACCCCAAGCTCTTAAAATTCTGTAATAATAAAAAAAATATTAATACATAATTTAAAAATATCTGAAAATATACTATTTTTTCTTTAACAGAGTAGTCAGAAGGAATCTAGAATCTAGTGCTAACACATTTGACTTGATGTATTGCATGTTTAGTTGTTGAACTGAATGTCCTGCTTTTCCTTCTTACCAGTGTGAGGAAATGAAAATTATTAAATATTTCACCAAGTAGGATTCGAACTTACAACCATCACATTTCATTTCCTCACTTTCATAAGAAAAAGATTTTTTTGTTGAGTTTGTTGTTTGTTGCTTAACACACAATGTCTTGAATTCAGATAGAAACTGACTCCCTCAGCTCAAACAAGTTATTCATAAGATAAAAAAAATATTCTGCTTACACTGCCAACAATAAAGCATAAAAATAGAAAAAAATGATGTGACAATTTAAGTCACAAAATGTACCTGTCTCTAGCATCCAATGTCCTCCATTTTTCATCAGCTGTTGTGGATATCCTTGATCTAAGTTTGTGTAATTCCGCAGCTGCCTCAATAATGCTGAGACTAGTTGCGGCAGTGGTCACTATCACTGGTGACTCAATACCGCTTGTAGGTTGTTTTCTAAAAAAAATATTTAATTAAGTGAATTTAATGTATAATTTTCTAAAGTAAAAGTTACTTTTATCAATTGAAAATATTTCTAATACATTTTTTCAAAAATATCCAAGAGTTGGGAACAATAGATGCGAAGCATCAATATGCCAATTTCACAACATTTTTTCATTACAAATTTCAAGACAAAGACAACAAGCCTTTACATATTAATAAACAAATAGAAGTATAATTATAAAACATAAATGTGAAATGAGAGCCAAGTGTAATGTTGAGTAATATGTTGTTCTTGACTTCACAGACAAAAGAATCAAAGATCTATATGATTGCACTCAGGATAATAATGTTTTAGTAAATTTGTAAGTTAGCTAATACTAAAAATATGTCTACCAATAAGTTGATATTTTGTGTGGTATATGTTGTGTAAAAAAAATTGCCAAGTTAAATTTAGACATGAATTATATCCCAAATTAAATATTGATTATCTTATGGCCATTAAATTATTTAAAAAAATGGTTAGTTAACTTACTGAACAACTGGCTTGACCCTTTGAGGAGTTGTTATTAAAGTTTTCTTTCGAATTGGTGATTTATTAATTTTTAACTGAACATTAGTAGTATCAACATCCATTGCTGAAACAGTGATAAGTACAATTTAAAAAAATATATAAACAGCTTTACAATGCAATTAAAGTTTTGTTAGGGAAATAGTAGATGTAAAATATTCTCTCAATTATTTGCCATTATTTGCTGTGTGACAAAATAATACTTTAGGTGAATAATATCCTAGAATACATAACTACTAAACTTACATAACTTACAATGAGATACTGCCAGGTTTGACACAATTGCCCTGATTAAGTATGAATACAGCATTTGTTAGTTTTAACTTACTTTTTTGTCTAGAAAGTCGATAAGTTGGTGCACCATTCATTGCATTTAATTCTTCCTCAACCTCTGGATCTGGTAACCACTCGGGATCATCATCTTTTTTACTTTTTCTTCTTCTGAAAATAAAGTTAAATAGTTTTACTGCACATATTTTGATAAAATGATTAAATTGTAAATAGCCAATATGATACGAAACTTACACCCTTGGCTTTGTACGTGTTACATCAAACATAAAACCATCAAAAGCTCCTGCATTCAATACAGCCCGCTCAGCTGAGCTTTGTTGGTCATATTCTACTATACACATTTGTTTCTTAGGCAACAATTTAATCCCGACAACCTTGCCAAACTTACTAAAATGTTTATCTACAATTTTAGAATCAAATAATCCTTCTGGAACTTTGGTACATCTGTGTAAAAAAGATCTATGAAATGCGTGTACAAAACATAAAAATATGTACATTTTAAGGTCAATACTTACGTAACGGATGTTTTATTATTGATTTTATTTAATTGTGAACTTCGCAATATTTTTTGAGGGTTTATGGGGAATTCTTCTTCCATGTTTACAAATATTTTTTGAAGTTACAACCTTTACAAATGACGTAAATTGTTAATATACTAGGCAATTACAATTTATTTGTGAGTATCACTAACGCATTGATACGCTAATTTACTGAATGTGAATTTCATTTATTAATTATATTAGACAAGCTTCAGGTAATATTAAAAATAACACGATAGAAATAAATTCACCCCACAGTACGTTAACGACATTAAATGACATTTGATGCTTTGACAATGGGTTGGTTATGCGCACAGAATGCATATACCCAAAGGGTTTAAAAATATACTAAAAGGTTTTAAATACTCTTTCCTGAATTTAACTACTATCCTCCAATAATAAAAATACCATCAAAATAAATACAAAACTTAATAAAAATATATTAAAAATATGTACTTTTAATGTAAGATCTCTGACATCAATAGAATGTAACATGCAACTATTGCAAGCCGTCGAAATTATACAATTTGATATTTCAGGGCTGTCAAAAGTTTGAAGAAGTAGAAGTCGTAGAAGTAGAAGAAGAAAAGAAGAAGTCCTTTTGGGTGTTCTGTGGAGGAATGGGCCACGCAATAGAAGAATATCAGGCTCATCTCCTTACTGAAGGCCTGATAATAGTAATAGGTTATCTAAATTAGCAATTATGAATACGTTTTTTTTTAAAAAGAGAAAAGAAAATATACATGGATTTCTCAGCTTCAGCTTCACGCTGTATCCCGCACACAGCAGGGTAGGCAGAGGGAACCTAGTGTTACGACACTCCGTTCCCCACTTTCTGCCGAATTCTGGAGGCATTGCGTGTTGAGTGGCAGAACTCAACGCCGCGCTTAGCCTCGACACCAGAGCGAAGAAATGGAAATATAAATTTAAGTAAATATTTCATCTCCTCGAGTGGGGATCGAATCCGCAACCAACATCGAAGTAGTAGCTTTATGCCACTACGTTTCGCATCAGGTAATGCCGGGCTCCGGCGCCCAACCCACCTTAAAGGCCGGCAACACACCTACCTGTAGCACCGTCTGGTGTTGCACGACCCCGTGCAAGCAATTTCAATTTCAATTTCTGAATATATTTTTGAGTACAAATTACTAAGAATTGTCATTGTCGTTGATTATTAACAATTAATTCTGCTTAGATTGTCTATCTGTTTTAAAAATATTTTATTCAATACTAAAGTACAATACAGTTCACGAGCCTTAAGATGAGCTTTGCATTTGTGTAAGTGATTATAAAGATAGAGCCAGAAAAAAAATTAAGTATATTATTAGAAGTCAATAACAGAATCCAACATAAAAATATATACCTATATATATTAATTCTTCTGTGTTGGACATTGCATACTCATAATAAAAATTATGAGGAGAGAAAAAACTCTCCTCTGATGTGTTGTTTAGTTAACAATGAATGTCTCCGTTATCTCATCAAGAACGACGTTGTGTTCACAAGTTTTTCTTCTTTTTGTACTGCTTAATCTCGTTCATTTTTCCATTCTTGTACAGTAATAATGCTTTCACTTTTAATAAATTAAACACAAAAATGAGTTATTAAGAATTAAATAATAAATCTATACTTATAATAAATCTGTAGAAAAGTCGTTTCTGTACATTGAAAATATTTAAAAAAAAATTAGCCAGGGTGTTAAAGGATAATTAACAGAATCCATTTCCAACATTTTTGGAATTTTTGTCTGTTTGTCTGTTTATGTGAACACGTATCACGTAAAAAGTACACAATAAATTTAAGCAACTTTTATACATAATAATTACAAATAAATCAAAGTAACTTTTAATGTTTATTTCATTGTAATCGCTTCACTCTATCAAAAGATATAAGTATTTAAGTTTTCAAGAAGTTAATATTTGAGATAGTAAAAAATCGACACAAGTAACGCTATCTATTGACAAAAATAGTAGGTACTAACGAATCTTGATACTCTCTTTCATACGCGTAACGCTATTACTAATTGCGATGGGATCTTAAATAGATGGCGCTGTGTATAAATAAAATATAGTTTGGAAAGGTTACCGCTACACTCTATCAAAAAATAATATACTTAAAGTTTTAAAGATTTATAATTATATTTGAAAAAAAAAGGAAACATACGCAATGATATCTATTGACTACATATGATAATGAATGTTATTATATTGTTGAGTTATTATTTGCTTAACGTTAATTACGTCATGTAAGTGTAATCTATACTTATAATAAATTTAACATAAACATCGTAGTATTTTTCTAACAATATTCGAATGGTTACAGTTCAATTGTAAGTCCAAAAGAACGACTTTAGAAACGTCTTATTTATTTGACTGTTGATAAATTTACGTATTTTTAAAGTACAATTGTTCATAGTACTAACTACAAAGTAAACTACATTGAATTGTTGGTGAAGATTACTTTCGTAACAGTCTAACTTAATTCGTAATTATGTTAAATAACAGTGATAAAGAATGACTTAATATTCAAAGAAATATTTTGAATAGGTTCTTCAGTCCGTTCGTTCGTTTATGTTATTAATATTTTTTTAAGAAACGTATAAAATATTTAACTTTTGGGAGCAACCGCTAAAAAATTGTGTCTCAAGAAAAAAATGCTCTGACACTGTTTATAAAAATATCCCGCAGTATTATTTCATAACTTACAAGCGACACGTACCAACATTGCACTATTGCACCTGTATGTTGCATGTATGTGTGTGCCAAGGGTATTTTAGGGTACATACCTCAAAGTTCTTATAAGATAACTTTGTTGTTTGTCCGTCTGTCCGTCTGTCAAGACTATTTTGTACAAAATCGGTTAAAGGTTAGATACCTCAATGTTCAAGTCTATATTCCCTTAGAGCACAAAAAATCTATCTTCTAAATCATCGCAATCAAATGACGATGAAATATGAGGGTTTATACTTCGTTTTTTGTCGCATTTTCTATCATAACTATAGGATAATTCCCGTTGATATACAATTACGAAATTTGTTAAGAAGTTAAAATTTACGGCACGTATAAAATTATTTTTCAAAAATTGAATATTTATTGTATTTGTGTCATAGAAAAAAAACATTAAGTACAAATTTTAATCTGTATTTAATTTGATACAAAATGACAACTTAATTAGTTATTCTTTTGGTGTATCTCCATTCATGAAACTGGTACGAAACTCTCGGGGCATGAGTACGACTTGAACTTGACCGAACATATTGATTATTTTATAGATTATATAAAAATGCCTAAAAACGTGCTTTCTATGTATATTCTGTATACCAATTATATATTTAACTAATAATATATGTTACCAATTTAAACCTATACAGGAGCTTAATATAAGTTATTTTACAAATAATATCGTGAGTACTTATCCAAATCAATTAATTAATAATTAAGGCTGTTTGTAATATATATATTTCTTAAATGAATAATCATATAATTCAAGCGGGCAAAGCCGCGAGCAGGCCGCTAGTAATTAATATGTCGCTATCAGTACAAGAGGTATCTGCTGCTGGTATAGAGGTGCTGCTTGTTAAAACACTGGACAAGCACGAGTCGGGGTCTCTGGGGGGGTTCCGTACCGAGGGTTCCATAAAAAATTGGAAGTCTTGAGATTTTCTGAAATTCAGGCTTAGCTTAGCGAGAGCCCTTTCATCTGATACCACACTTGAACGCTTTAATGTCAAATTTGCCCACCTTTTGTTATTTTTTAGGATTTAACCACAAATGTAGATTTCAGATTTTTTCCTAAACTAGTACTACCTGTAGATGCTAGCTGACAGGAAATTAATAAGGTATATTAATTTTGATTCCCTTAATAGTGTCGAAATAAGCGTTGTTTACGATATAAACGGCCATATCTTTTTTTTAAGTAAATGTAGAAATTATTTCTTTTCAGAAAATCATGGGGCCATAGATTTGAGTATATGGTTTGAATTTCAATTCGATGTCTCCAAGCGTTCCTAAGATAAAGGCTCTTGACAGACAGACAGACAGACTGAGAACAAAGCGATCTTATAAGGGTTCCTTTTTTCTTTAAAATGTACGGAACCCTAAAATAGTATAAATTGGCTTAGGCCAAGCAACTGACGTTATATTTATAATCTATAGTTCTATACTATATTGAACAGTCACTTAAAGCTCAGCTTGGACCTGGCGGACTGTATAGCTGACGAGTCGTGGCCGTCCTGAGGTTAGGTGTAGATAATCGCAATTTTATTTTAGCAATTTCCTTACGTTTGATTATTTTGTCATTAACTTAAGGGCGGCCACGACTCTTCAACCGTCTTGTATTGAACTAAAATATTTGTTGTATATATAGCGAATTCTAGGGTCATTAATTTCCGATTACTTCATTCACAGAATTCATGTCAGATCGTCACAAATACCAAAATAATGAAGACATGGTTGATTTTTTTTTTAGTTAATTTTTATTACAAATACACTCGTAATTTCTTTTTATTATTCAAATTCATAACTTATTAAATAACTTAGGTATCAAATTTATAATTGATAACCATTTTTTTTTCTCTAAAACTGCCTTGAAAATCGTTTTTTTTTTCTTAGATAGATAGAGAAGTGTTATTAAAAGGTGAAATAAATTTATCATAGTTAGAGCTTAGCTAATTTCTATAAGGAACCTCATTATAATAAAAAAAAAGGTAGAATATCTTAAAAATCAGTTAATGTTAAAAAAAATCAGCTTCACACTGTGTGTTGAATATCCTTTAACACTCCTGAAGAATATAGCTTTCATACAAAACAAAAAAAAAGTAAATCGGTCTAGTAAATACAGACATTTTAGTGTTACGTAGAATCAAAAGCTATTGTTGTTTTTTTTCTTCTTTCCACCATAATTCCATATATTGCATCTGGAGTAGTGGAATTTAATACTTAATAGGTATTTATATAATGGAAAAAAAGGTATGTTTTAAAACAAGGTTTTTATTTTTTTAATAATTTTAACTAAACACTACGGACCATGTGGGTCCGTACTTTTTTTTAACTTTTTCATTATTATCAGCTAATCAACAGTTTTATGAAAATAAGGTTATATATAATGCTTACTTATTCATAAAAAGTGATGATTTTATTAAGTTAACGGAAGTTATTTGTATGCTAGCTGTGTCTACAGTCGATCTTTGATGATGTAAGATATCGCACTCAGTTCCGCAATGATCCGGATGTAGTTGTCTACGAGTTTCTTTGTGTGAATATTATAGATACTTTCTATTTAAAGCTTTTACTTTATTCCTTTTTAACATTTAAAGTTTTTTTTTTCGTCTAATTAATAATAACTTTAAAATAGCTATTTTTCTATACTTTGAGCGACTTTACAGATTGTTTCTTTATTTTTTTTTTAGGTTAAACTTCACACGCTGCTAGACAGAGGGAACCTGATGTTACGACATTCCGGTCCCCATTTTCCACTGCATTCTGAAAGCTTTGCATTGCATAATTTTAGGTTCAGGTTGATTATTTTATTATTTTTAATAAATTTGACAATGTCCCCGTTCTATCTTACATAAAATAACAAAACACACCCAAACACCGCCAAACACAAAACGCTATGACGTCACTCTGCTCCTGCGCAAATCCTAGCCAGCCATTGCTAAGCCAGTGAATCACAAGCGAGTGACGTCACCATCATAAATTCGGGTGTCGCATTCCGCTGTACGAGGCTATTATATAAAAGAAAGTGGCGCGGCCGCGCAGCGACCTTGCGCGGTGAAAGGCGTGGCAAGTAGCACAGCCGGAACTCGCTCTTCCCACGATCCCGCGCTTCGCCAAGTCGCCAACTGTGCCGTTACCCGCGACTTTCGGTAACCGGTTCTGTTTTGCAAAAAATGCACTATTTATTGGACGAACGCCAGCTACCGGTGAGCTGGACATCAAATATGGAATGCTAGTTATTTGTTTACGAATTTTCAGCTTAATATTTGGTATATTATGTCAGTACATTATTAGATTACTGAAAATTAATAAAGCTTATGATTTGATGTGTTAGTTGTGGCGCAAGGGAACAAGCGTTGCGATTGTAAACGCGATTGTGGGTTCGATTCTCACTCGGGGGATGAGATGTTTATTCATCTCCTTGATCTGTTAAGGAGGCAAAGCGTGACGTTGAGATTCATCACTCAACACGCAATGCCGTCAGAATACGGCGGAATGTGAGGAACGGAAGTGTCAGAAGCAGCAGATTCCTAAGTCTAGTTTTTCTATAAAGAACATTGATAAAGACAGACATTTTTAATCTACGCTTAATTACAATGCCTTAATTATCTATACATATAAAAGGACATGTACCTGATTGACTGAGGTAAGACGCACGCACAGCCGTAACCGTAGAAACGTAAAATTTGGACAGATGTTTATTTTCATAATCTGGACATTCACTTAGAAGGGATTTTGAAAAATTTTAACCCTAAAGGGATGAAATAGGGGTTGAAAGTTTATATGGAAAAAACATAAATCGGCACCGATTTTTATAAAATTTTAAATTCAGACTCTTAAAAATATTTCATTGGACACTTGTTTCATGGTTTTTTAGAATTCACCCCCTAAGGGTTCAAATAATTAATCGAAAGTTTTTATGGAAAATCTTTAAATCGCCACCGAATTTTATGAAAATTTAAATTCGGACTGTTTAAAATATGTTATTGAATAGAAAGAAGCAAGAAGAAACGGGCGAAGGTGCGCGCGCCCACTAGTTTAACATAAAAAATTTGCCATATAATAGTACTTAGTGGGCTGGCTGGGTTCTTAAAATTAGTAGCATATAACTGCTAAGGCATATACCATTATTAATACATATTAGACATTATTTACAGAAATCCTAAAACGCATAGTAAATTTAATGTGAATAATTATTATCTCTAACAGTTACAATTGTTGTAAAAGAAACAAACCAAAAATATTTATGTTTTTGAAATATTATAATTTTTAATAATAATTAACCAATTACATTTGTATTATCAGCTTCACGCTATATCCCGCATACTGCAGGGTAGGCAGAGGGAACCTAGTGTTAAGACACTTCGTTTGTCCTCGGCACCAGAGCGAAGAAATGGAAATATAAATTTAAGTAAATATTTCATCTACTCGAGTGGGGATCGAACCCATAACCAGTCGGTTTTACAGTCACACTTTGTGCCCCTGCGCCACGACTGGCCGATGACACGATTTATGTTTATCTATAGACCAATCCAAAGCCTGTGCCAAACTGCAAGATATGCTTGAAGCCTTATATGCCTAAGATTACAATGATATCGTTAGTGGTGGGTTGTTAAAGTTTTTTTTTTCATTTAAATTTAGTAATAACAGAAAAATATTGCAAGCACTATTTTCAACATATTGTCTTTGTGATAATAATTCTATTTCATGAACACTATTTAACAAGACAATATTTTATTTAAGATGTACATAAGTCACTAGGGAACAATATAATAAATAGGCTCATCATTTATTTTAAAAAGATAATGTTGTCATTTGAATAATACAAAAAAAAAATCTTCATGCTATAAATCTCATAATAAAATCTTACATTTACATCCTCACAAACAATCAAGGCTGCGGCCTTAAGTAACAACATGTATAAAAAACTTAGAAGGAAATGAAAGATATCGTGTAATGCAGGCTTTTAAGCTGTGTGCGAGCGAGATGGAGCACGGTTACGGAACGTTGGCCTAGAATTTAGACAATTTCCGACTGCCGCAGCAGCCAGCGACCACCGCTCGGTGACTTAGCAACAGCCGACAGGCTGTATGAGAGCAAATTATGTGGGATTGAATATAAAAAGATGTTCAGCTTGAATACAGAGTTAATTCTTCCTACATATCTTAATTCAAACATAATAATTATATTTTAGAATCATTTGAAAATTACTTATATCTATTGCGGGGAACTTTGATTTTGAGCTAATTTTAATCAAGTGAAAGGTCCACCTGTAAAAGAACAGTATTCGGGCAAAAGAAGTCGGCGCGTGCGCAGCCGGCGGCCGCGAACCCGGATGCGACAGTGTGACGTAACGCAGCCTTCACCTCCCCCCCCCCCTACCTCCCCCCTCCCCCTAGCCCGAGCGCCCCCCCGCGCCGTCTGCACTTCTACCGCCCCTCCCCGCCGTGTCCGGACATGCACCTTCACGCGTCTGGCGGACCGTCTGTGCCGTCTTACGTCTTTGATCTTGTTGCCTCGTCTCTATTCGGCTTAGTTAATTAAGCCCTTATACGGCGTCTTTCTGTTGCCGACCTATCACAGCTTATAATTGTATTACGCTTCCTTATTTCTTATTGTCTTTTAATAGATTTACATCAACTATAACTTTTAGTACTTATCAGAGTACAAAAAAACTATTTAATTACAAAGATTGCTTATTGTGAGAGGTCATAATCTTGTTTTATTTTACCGCAATGGAAATTTAATTGTATAAAACTAATTAAAGCAACACAAATTAATAAAATTAAAAATTATTATTTTAAATTGAATGTAACGTTACACGTTCGTTACGGTCTGGAGCTGGGACATTGACGCTTTGTTCTTGCTACAGTTTATTGGATAAATCAAATCTCATCTCGTTTACTTTAACGATGTTTTAGATCATGGTACATTTCTTCAAATAATAAAGAAAATAGATTAATTTTCAATTTATCTATACACTTTAATAGTATCCTGTGAGTTCGATGTTTAACAGGCATATATTCGCACAATAGGTACTCTGTATGTTAAAAGTTAAAAATATTGAATATTCAATTAGGATTTTCTACTTATATTAAAGTAAGTTAAAGTACTTTATTAAAAAATAATATTTCATTGATTTATAGAATCACATTTTTAACGTTCTTCTAATAATATATGTATATAAATAAATAAAAATATTTTCAAGCTAACGTTTAGGTAGTAGTGATTATCATTAATCAAGACAATAAAAAAAACGATTGAGAAACTAATATATATACCTAGGGATACCGACTACAAAAACGTGTATGAAACATTTAAGACGCCGCTTTCTAGATCTAAGAATGAGTTACTAATGCAATGACTACAATTAAGTTAATACATCAGCCAAACAACCTTGTATGTATGTATGTATGTATGTATGTATATATGTATGTATGTTTGTATGTATATATATCTCAGCAAATGAGCGCATCACGCAACACTGACTCATTACCGTTCTCTTAAAACGGGTGAATCAAATTGGGAATCGCGTCATTATTATAAACGATTTAAGAATTCCTTTCGTTTGCATAATCAGGATTTTATTATGGAGGTAGAGAGAATTTAAGTGTTTAATTATGAAATTTATTGATAAGTGTAAAGAAATATCTCCTTGTAAAAAATAAATAAAGCTGAAGTTATATGATATGATACACTACCATATACTTACTAATGATTTAAATGATGGAGGTGCAAGTGGTAGCGCGATTAAAAAGGATTGACTAACGTGTTATACGATATAATAAATATTACGCCCTGACATCAAGGAAAAGCGCAGCGTTAAGTTCCGCCACTCAAAACGCAATGCCTATAGAAATCGGCGGAAAATGGGGAACGGAGTGTCTTAACACTAGGCTTTCCCGCCTACCCTACCGTCTGCGAGGTATATCATGTAGCTTTTTTTTTATATATCCTATACAGGTTTTATGAAATTACTACCATGATGAAAAACAACTCTTTATATGTAATATGTTACCGGAAAACTGTATAAGTTCGGTATTTTATACAATAACTTGGCAATACGAGTATATAGGATACCAAAAACGTGTAAGTAATAAAAATAAAAATCAGCTTCACGCTGTATCCCGCACACAGCAGGTTAAGCAGAGGGAACCTAGTGTTAAGACACTCCGTTCCCCCCTTTTTGCCGAATTCTGGAGGTTTTGCGTGTTGAGTGGCAGAACTCAACGTCGCACTTTGCCTCGACACCACAGCGAAGAAATGGAAATATACATTTAAGTAAATATTTCATTTCCTCGAGTGGGGATCGAACCCACAACTAGTCGATTTACATTCACACTTTATAAGTGTGTAAGTAATGTATGAAATATTATTTGTTTTCTCTCTCTATCTCTAATTTATTTTTATAATGTATAGAATACGGAATCATACCTACAGATTGTCGGTAACATATATATACATATAAATCCTTATTTCTCCATTACTTTAAAAACAAGACTATATTAAATTAAATGTTTATTGGTCACGCTACGTAGGTCTAGTCACGCATGTTTGATAAAAAAGCACACGGCAGGATATATTAACAATTAAATATTTCAAATCTTAATATTAAGGGCAGGGCACAAGCGTGTGACTGTAAACGTGACAAGTTATGGGTTCGAATCCCACTCGAGGGAATGAAATATTTCATATTTTAATTTCTTCGCTCTGGTATCGAGGCAAAGCTTGGCGTTGGGTCCACCACACAACACGCAATACATTCAGAATTCGGCGGAAAGTGGAAACGGAGTGTCTTAACACTGGGCTCCCTCTGCCTACCCCGCTGCATGCAGGTTACAGCGTGAAGCTATAAACATGAGATGAAAAGTTTAAGCTAGTGAAACATCGTGAAGATATTTCGAAAGCTAGATCCAATTAAAGTGTGTCGTACGCTGGCTGTAGATGAAACTAAAGATAGGATGGCGACAGCAAGTAGCCTCGCTACCTCAACGGCAAATATTACAATGAACACCGACGGCATTCCTCAAGGCCGGTCATTCATACCTCTATTTCATATCCTCCTTATATTTCATAAGCACTGCCATGTTAAAAAGATATTAATATATTTAGTTTCATTCTGAATATATGTTGATTTAAGTATCTTAAAAAATAATAATGGTTGTTTTGCCTCCGAATAATTATTAATTTTCCCAAAATGAAAACTACTTCACGTTGCGGTAGTAGGTAAGTACATACTCGTATTATGAAGTAAATAGGTACACATAGGTAATATTACATGTGTTTTAAGGACATATCAAAGAATTTAATTTATCTTGTAAATGATGTCTCAAGCAAATAGATAATATTTTATAAAATACCTACATAAAAATTTTCAATAATTTTTGACATTTTAAAAATATAATTTGACAGACAGGACCAGTCGTGGCGCAGGAGTACAAGCGTGCGACTGTAAGCGTGACAGATTGTGAGTTCGATTGCCACTCGAGGAACCCTGGGGTCAGGAAAGGAGTACCTAGCCTAACTGAAAGTAATATTTCACACTGTAGTAGGTATTTTTTTTATGAATTTCCCGGTTTGATTAATCAAAGCGTAGTATACACTAGGTTCCGCTACCAAACACGCAATGTTCCTAAACAGGTGGAAAGTAGAAAACCGATTTTTATCAACCCGTAAAATTGCAAGATACGTAAAAGTAAAAATTTATATATTTTTTTTTCATGAAAGTTTTGTTCTAAGAAAACAAGCTGTTTAAGCGTAGAAAGTAACTTACAGCATTATTTTTTTTTAATAAATTGAAATTCATATAAGCTCATATATCTAGAGAAGTTTTACAGACGAATCGTGCCTTTATAAACGTTAGATCCATTGTGCGATTAGGGCTGTCTAATCGCGACCAAATTTTTTTAGAATTATTTCTACGATATTTATAAGTACAACATTTATAAAATCATATTTATAAGTAAATACTACCTGTTGATTCTTATCTCTCAAAGTTATAATTTATTAATTTATTATAGCTTTATATATAAGTAATCCTAGTTTAAAAATTGTTAAAACTTACTTGACAGACGTTTAAAAAAAAACAAGGAAAAGTTTGTATGTAATATAAAATTTCCAACCTCCAACCAATAGTGTTTAGTTGGAACCCTAATCCCCGCAATCGCACTAGCAACAACGGTACACAGCCTCGGCTAAGGGCGGGCTCTGAATGCAGTCCGACTAGTTTCTCCTTTGCAAGCGGAATGTCACCTACATGCCATATATTAAATCAGCTCCACAGTGTACCCCGTACTCAGCAGGGTAGGCAAAAGGAACCCAATGTTAAGACACTCCGCTCTCCATTTTCCTCCGAATTCTGGACGCATTGCGTGTTGAATGGTGGAACTCAACGCCGCGCTTTACCTCGATACTAGGGCAATGAAATGGAAATATAAATTTAAATAAATATTTCATGTCCTCGAGTGTTGATCGAACCCACAACCGGTCACGTTTACAGTCACACACTGCGTTACGACTGGATTCCGTTAAGTCGATATATTCTATTTAATCGTTTAGGATACTATTTCAACAACTGCCATTTTATTAGAAACATTAGAAGAAAGTCATCGTGCTGTTAACAACTGATTCTGCCGATAACATTACTTGCGTTCTTTCTTATAGACCAAATCTAACGATTTTCAATGTAGGTATGCCTACCCACAGTTCAGGCCACGGGACAAGTTGTGGATTCGATTCCCACTCGAAGAAAAATATTTATAATTTTAATTTTCTTTGCTCTGGTGTCCAGGCGAAGCATTGCGTTAAGTTTCGAGAGATTTCTGTGTAGGATACAGGTGACGCTAAAATTAATAGACAAAATATGGTATACAAAACCTTTGTATCCAAACATATTTTCAATAATAAATATTTTAAGAAACATAAGACTACTAAAACATGACACTATGACACTAACCAGCGTCTCGTCTTTTGGATATTTTAATATATAAAATACATAGTCCATACATTTTAATTCATGAGTTTACAGACTACTATTTATTCAGTTAAACGGATCCAGGTAAGAACAGTACTAAATTGTGAGATGTCGTTTAATGTCAAAGTGATTACATCCTGTGTTTATTTAGAGATTGTGTTCCAAGATGATTTATCCAGTTAATCTGAGTGGTCAGGGATGTTAAGTGACCAATAATGACGATTTTTGCACGCCCACATTAATATGATAAAATGGTAGAGGTTCTTTTGACCTTATTAAATGTTTCTTTAATTATTCCTTTTTTTTAACATTTGTAGATATATTTCAATTGATATTTTGTAAAGACCATCCTTGTGCAGAGGCACAACTAAGGGAGTGACTGTAAAGCGACGATTGTGGGGTCAATCCCATTTGAGAGGATGAATTATTATGACTACTATAAGTTCCTCCGCTCAACACCCAATGCCTTGAAAATTTCAGCGTGAAGTGAGGAACGGAGTGTGTGTGATAATCAACGCTTAAAATGTTACATTTAAAATACGTGTAAATTTCTAATTTGGTCAGATTTTCTGCTATAAAGCACCAACAAAGTATAGACCTAGACTAAAACACGTGTAATAAGGACAAGACAATATACTAAAAATAAACAAATCAGCTTCATGGTGTTCTCGCATACAGCAGGGTAGGCAGAGAGTACCGAGGCACTGCGTGTTGAGCGGCGAAACTCAACACGCAATGTTGCCAGAGTAAAAAATGAAAATATTAATAAATAATAATTCATTCTCTCGAGTGAGAATCCCACAACCACACCACGTTACACACCTTTCACATACTTATGTGCCTTTGCGCCACGACTGCCTAAATAATGTCATATTTATATATACTAATTTGAAAATTAATGTTAACTACTAGTTTATACTTGTGTGTACAAAGTATATTATAAAAAAAGAATTAAACAATAATTTATAAGACCAATGTTTTTAAGATAACAACGACATTTTCCTTACTTAAAAAAAATGTATATAAAAATTGTGCATAAAACTGATTAGAAATCTAAATAAAATCACGAAGCTTTTTATTTAAATTATTATATGTACATTATAATAATATGTTATTATCTATTAGCGTCACTTATTATTATGTGATTAATAATTAAATATTTGAAGAGCCACGCCGATATATGAACGTGGTTGAAGCCGTGGAGCGGTGCAGAAGACATAATGCGCGCGCGCCGTGACGAATCCAATATGGCGGGCTCGCAGTTTGGCGGTCGTTGACCCGCACTCGGTCGGAGCTCGGATCGCATGCGGCCGCGTTACATTTTGTTAATTTTTAAATAGTGCACGTAATGTGTGCCGAGATTTATTTTAGATTTACAATCGAATCGGCCTCACGCTGTATCCCGATCGCGGCAGGGTAGGCAGAGGGAAGATAGTTTTGAGACACTCCCGTTCCTATTTTCCGCCAAATTCCGAGGTGGGTTTGTGTGTTGAATGGTGGAACTGAAAGCCGTGCTTTAACAAATGCAAATTTAAATAAGTATTTCATTTTCTCGAGTGGAAATCGAAGCCATAACCAGTCGCGTTTACAGTCACACGCCTGCGCCACGACTGGCCTTAAAAATTTACAATCCATTGACGAAAATAATAAAGAATAAGTTTAAAACCAGTCATTCTATTAACTGAGTATCTTAATATTAAGTCTCTAAGTTTTTACATAATTACATCTAATATGAAGTATTTTTTTTATAATTATCTATTTTATCAAAGTCATATAATAGTTAAAAACAAATAGACGGAATTATGAGACGTTTTTATTTTTATGTTTTTGTATTTTGTAAATAGCTTAAATGTATACATTTTTTAAAACTTTTTATATGACTCATAGAACTTAGAATCTCTGGTAGAGTCTAATTTCTTATAACATTTTTGTTGCCTTTCTTATATCAATTTGATCATGAATAACGTGTGTAAATTAAAAATATATTTTAAGTTTTATCACTACGTAACGTTGTTGATCGTTGATCATCAGATCTTGAGCCTCGTACAACGTCAGTGGCCTGAAGTCCATAACTGACTTATCCCTGATTGACCAAATAATACTTCTTGTCATGAATCTAAACTAGTGTGTTGTTTAAGTTCTTTGTAACAAACAGCGTTGCCATGATACTTCCTATGCGAACTGATGGTATTATCACATACCTACTAAAAGGTAAGCGGTGTCCATTTTGCTCCTATGAATATATAGAAACTTTTGGATAATACTGGTCTTATGGGATGGACTACGGTAAAGGATATGGAAAAGAATGTCTTTCTCAACACCAAACCTACGACTTTTTTAGTAAATATATCTATTCACATTCATTCTTGATTGATGATTATAATGAAACTCAGGCTCTCTAGGCTGTTTAAAGAGACAGCGCGTTAAATGATAAAATACACTACCTAGTATGTAGTTGAGCCGTGCCTGATAAAGACCATAGCAGTTTGCATAAATTCGAAACAGTTCAATTTAAACTTTTATTTTTATTTATTTATTTAAAAATACTGTATTTCAAATTTAAGTACATCGCAAATGTTGCATAAGTTTTACTTAAAAACAAATATTTATATTTTATCTTCCATTTTACCTTTTTAGATTAGGTAGTTTCAGAGACTTCAAAGTGATTTAAAATAAGTTTAGTTGTTAATGTGTTCTTATTTAACATGTGCTTTCCAAAAAAGTACATTTCTCTGGATACGTCTCTCGGATACGTGTGTCATTGTAACTAAATGTCGAAATTAAATATTTAATATTTTCATTTCTTCGCTCTGGTGTCGAGGCAAAGCGCGGCGATGAGTTCCGCGACTCAGACGCAATACCTCCGGAATTCGGCGGAAAATGGGAACCGGAGTGTCTTAACGTTAGGCTCCATCTGCCTAACCGGGTAAAGCGTGAAGCTAATTTTTTGTTTTAAATAAAAGTGAAAATCATTAGGTAGACACACAAAATTCTGGATCGTCTATTCTACCTCGAAATTATGTTCATTTATATATCGAAATGACGTTAGCAATATACTAAAACACTTTCAAAAGACGCATAAGCATAAGTATTTTGTACCACCAAATAAACGTCAAACCATATTTATAAAGTCAATGGCATTTCTTACTTTCACTAAGCGTGCTAAAAAATGGTATTAGAACCTCTTTATATCTATATACATATAATAATTATAGATTATAGGCCAGTCGTGGCACAGGGACACAAAGTGTGACTGTAAACGCGACTGGTTACGGGTTCGATTCCCACTCGAGGAGACTTCGCTCTGGTGTCGAAAAGCACGTCGTTGACTTCCTCAACTGAACACGCAATGCCTCCAGAATTCCTCCGTGTCTTGATACTAGATTTTCTCTGCCTACCCTGCTGTGTGCAGAATACAATTTAATTTAATAATTGATTTTATTACAGATGGTAACTTATCGTCACATTCAATATAAAAATAATACTATGATTCTCAATATTTTTATTAGTTTTTTCCTCCTTATTGTTAGTATGCGCTGTCAATACTAAGAAAAAAGGGGCTGGCAGCATTGGTGACCAATAATTGGAGCCGCTAAATTCATTCTTAACAAAGGAAACTGTAAACATTTTTTACAATAGCTTTTTTCAACCAATCATGCTTTATTTTGCTAAGACGTTAACGCTAACAGAGTATAACCTAGTGTCTAGACATTCCGTTCTCCGCTTGTCTACTAAATTCGAAACATTGCATGTTGAAATACGAAATTCTACACGGAGCTTTGTCTAATAGAGTAGGAAATCGTTCCCACAAGGGGATATCCCCACAAACATCGCGTTTATATCTAGGCAGACTGAGCTACTGCCCCACGATGTTCTCTACAATTTTGTTAATACAATATAAGTAACCATTGGTTTTTAAAATAGTAAAGTTCAACAGTAGAATTGTATAATAATAATAAACAAATATAAACAAAATAATTAAATTATTAAAAAAATAACTTTTTTCTGTATCTTGCTTTGGCTATTACTACTATACTAGTCTCGGTATTCGTCGCACGGGTTTTGCCTTTTGACACCACTCTGTAAAGTCTTCTTCTTCGTACAAGCTTCAACATCCTCATTGGTTAGTTAGCTTCCATGCGTCCTCGTTCCTGTCGTCCATTAGCTTAAAAATGATACATTACGACAACTGACCATGGCTTCTGTGAGCATCAGGGGAACTAGCTCCAGAGAAAGACATAACAACGCACTTTCTTCATACATATACGATACGATCTAAGAAAGATTGTCAAATAAAGTAGCCATACCATCCCAGGAGCACACTCTTGGAGCATGTCTACTACGTCACGGATCCTAGGACTACCTGGAATGAATGTGGTGTTACTTATGCGGTCAGACTGATTTAAGTCGCAAATTTACTTCTACATTTTCACCAATGTGAGATGAAGCTTCTACGTGGGTCGAGATAGTGCTGGCCAGCATTGGCTGCCATATAAATAACTGGTCAGATTATGCTCCTAAGCTCGGGCGGTATTCTGCAGTCGCAGATCATAACACTGATTTCCCGCCTTATTACCAAGCCTTGGACATCGTGACGAATGCCTCCGGAGTCCGGACTCATGCAAAGCGGATCCAAAGTTATTTCTAATTTTTAATTACTTTTACGTACCTAACGTATCACTATTTAAAGATATAAAGAGTATCTTCTAGGTGTATGTTGCCAAAGCATGAAATGCTGCTAGGTCTGCTACTTAAAGGTGCATCATATCAGATTTTTTTCAACTAAAACCAGACTCAGAATCTATATGGAAAGTCAAGACTGCGGCCTCTCGCAAACATGCCATGTTCTCAGGCTTTGGCAGATTTTGTTTATGTCCAATGTTCTTAAAAGTACCCTTCCAGACATTTATTTTACGCGACGGGGTAGTCACGTAAAATGACTATAGATATACCTATAGATATAATTGTATGGCTTCATCAAAGTTCTGATGACTAAAACGGGTACCGTCAACCATGTGTACATGAACTCTTATTAAATCGTATCCTATTCAATATTGAATTTCTATTCTTATAATTTATGAACTTACTGTAAATAATGGAAATGTATAATAGTGAATCATGAAATATATTATTTTGACATAAATAAAGTACGTTCTTATTGTTTATCGCTAACAGTTTCCTGTAACAGTACACCTTATCAGGATATCACATTTCTAGTAATAATTTAGACTTATCATTTGTTAAGTATATTAATATCCACTGACTATGAAATATATGCACAATGGACTGAAATATTTTGTTAATTATGCTATTGAGTAGAAATAAAATAAAAATCTTAAAAAATCTATTACATATGAAGATATTTATCAGAAACTGCTTGACATTATTTTTAGAAATAACATTGAATATCAAATATGTTTAAGTTATGTACCTATGAACATTTTATAATATATAATTAAAAAAATTAAAAATTAGCTTCACGCTGTATCCCGTGCGTATCTTTAAAGACACGCCGCGCTTTGCCTCGATACCAGAGCGAAAAAATTAAAACATAAATTAAAATAAATATATATTTCATTAAAGTGAGGATCGAACCCACATCCAGTCACGTTTACAGTCACACTTTGTGCCCCTGCACCACGATTGGCCTCAAATTTTATATATAAAATTTTTCATAAGCCATTTATTGCTCACGGATGTTGAAAAACTTCAAAACATGATTTGTACACAAGTCTATGCATGACTCATCTATCGACATTGAATATTGGCGGGCCAATAATAGGAAAAAAAATATTCACGTTTTTTTTGTACGGGACACGCTTAATTATATCTCGCAGTGCAATAACATACCACGCCGAGGCGAACGTTCGAACGAGACGATCTGATAGAGTGCTCTGCCAGGAGTAATTAAAATTAGTTTAATTGTAATAAAAGCTTTGACAGCCATGACGAAACCGATCATAGTTTACAAAGTAAAGGTGATTAAACAAAGAAAAAAATGCAATAAAAATACATAATGATTGTGCACCCGATGAGGTCACGTGGTGGAGGCGCTTTGTTCGGCCGGCGACGACGCAGGCGCACCGGACGCTGGTGAGTCAGGGGGCGGCGCTAAGGGCGCTACGCCCTGTTCTGCCTCGCCCCGCCCAGCCAGCCATTATTTTGCAGCGCTTTTTTCAATCACTTCTTACCTGCGTCACTCCTCGTGTGTTGTCAAATAGTGGAGTGAATGACTTATACTGTTCGCTATTCAGCCTACTTTAACTCTTAAACAATCTCATTGATGTTGTGCGTTGTTTGTTGCGTGGGCTAGAAAGTTTTATATCGCCGCATAAGTGACTAGTGTCTCTGTAGCAGTAAGTATTTTTTTTATATTATAAACATATAAAAAATCATTTATTATTTTTTTAAAAATTGAAATATTTTTAAGAAAATAAAAAAAGTAGAGTCAAATTGTTGTCTATGTCTATTTACAATACATTTTGTTCATATAAAAAAGAGAAAAGAATGTTTAAAAAAATACTTGAGCATCGGAAAAAGAAAACAAAATAATCTTAGCTGTTGCTAGGTCAACAGCTCAATGTGAATGTCCACAAAAGGCGTTCGCGATATGTATCCATTATTATTGATAAGCGTGAGGAGCGAATGAGTGAGACGGAAAAAGTTACTACTATATAAGTATTTAACGCTACAATGTTTCACTTTACGATCAAGAACATATTATTTTTTATATCCTTTTTAATGTTTAATTAAATATTTAGTTTCTTTATCATCAGTTATATATAATTACTTAATAAGTATTTATAATGTTTTTATTGCTTCCACTGCTAATATAAAAGTGAAAGAGCAAGACTATATCGTGTATTATAATTAAATCGTTTTCAATATTACTGATAAAAGGAGAGTATTTGAATGTATTAAAATATTTTTATTTCATTTTACGATCCCTTCTTTTTAATTTATTTTTGATATTGTTGGGTAGATATCATATCAGTAAAATGTATTGATTGCAAAATAATATTACCTCTTAACGCCCAATATTAATAATCTATCTCCAACGTCAATCTTAGATTGTTTCATACATCTATCCAATCTCTAGATAGGATAGATATATGAAACAATCTAAGATTGACGTTGGAGATAGGTTATTAATATTGGGCGTAAGTAAGCTCGTGAGTATGATCATTTTACTAGTCAGTACTTCATTAGTGACCAAATAAGTGTTTCGTTTGCGTTCTAGTAGTTTCTATTTCGGTAATGGACCGCGCGGACCATTATATAAAATTTTAAATAATTCTGTAAAACACTACGATATATATACCTATATATTTGTATGATTTGTGTAATAAAATTATGTATGTATAAATATGAAAGACATTACCAGAGATATAGTGAAGGCTATGTTTGAATGTACATATTTACGTGTCTATATTCTAAAAAGTAAATGAGTAATTATAATATTGTAGTAAGTATTGGATAAATATTGCATATTTATTATTTCTTAAGCTCATGTAGCTTAAGAAATTATAAATATGCACTTGAATGATTTTTATGAAAATAACAAATTCAAATAAACAAGTTATACAATTAAATAATTGCTAAATATAGATATTTTACAATCAGTATATTATTTTAAAAGTTTAAATAAATTTGATTCAGATTTATTTGAACTGTTTTTGATCACATTTTAGAAATAAATAAATAGCATACATCTGGCTACTTTAAAATTATGATGTGATTAACAAGCGATAAAGTAGCAATTTACATATTTTTTTCTATTTGTATAAAATAAATTTATGCATAAGATTTTTATTTCATGTAAGAAACGAAAAGCAACATCTAAAACGGAAAATAACATCGTACTATACATAATGGCTTAGGGTTTTATAGAAAATTGGGAACTACGTTACGATGCCTTTAGTCGATGCTGCCGTTGCGATCTAGATAGCGATCTACTGGTAAGACTGATCTGTGACTGTTCTGGATGCTTCTACAGCATCCAGAAGCGATGCGTGAGAGACGTGTCAGACGCAATTTCATCGATTCAACATCGATCATCTTGTGTTCACTACTATATAGTTGCGTTTGTCATACCTTCTTCGTAGTTCGTGGATCGTCAGTACTTTCGAAACCATATTAATCTCTTATCTCTTGTTGATGACAAATACCTTCTCGTACTGACTAAAAGTGATGAACAGCGTTTCTATTAGATTTCGTAGTACTGGTATAGTCCTAATGTTTTCTATTGGAAGGGAGTGTAGTACTAGAGTACATACTGAAGTATATCTCTTGTAGATCATAGATCCGCGGAGCTTCTATCGGTGCATTATTGTGCACCAACCAAATGATCTTGATTGATATGTATAATTTCTTAAGATTCTCGGTCAATATAAGGAAGTTGGTCCATATCGGCGATTAATAGTATTCTACTCCAAAGAGATTCATCAAAGCCTTATCCACAATGTCCTTTCAAAAAGGCAAGCATAAATTCTATGGTTACCGAGAGGAAGAACCCGCCAAAATTGTATTATTGCTAAGAATTCGTCGTTAATTAAATTATGAATTAAAATAAAAGTTTACAAAAATCTCTAACTCTATTATCTAGATAGGAATCTAACAAGATAGAATATTAAGTTACTTCTAACAAAAATAACTTAATGTTCTATTTTCTACAAAATAAAAATTATTAGAAATTTCTACAAAAAGGAATGTCCTATCTTATATTATTCTTTCCATATATTGGAATGTTGCGCGACAACTAGCCATGATTCACTTGTCATCTCTATAATTTTTTACCGAGTGTCGAACCCGTCAAGTTTTTTTATAATTTTAATTAAATATTTGGTTAAAATTATGTCAAAAAAAAATACTATATAAATTCCAATAAATGTTATACAATAAAATTTTGCTCTGTACGATTAAGTACATTTTGTTTGTTGTTATACAATGTCATTTTTCTGAGCTTTAAGCTCAGTTTTTGCTTTTCAAGTGTTATCAGTTATCACTTAGAGAAATGGAGCTACAAACGTTACTACGACCACATACTATAGTTGTTTAAATCCGTGTTTCATATATTTATGTGTCTATATGTGTTTGGTCATCGTAGCAACTGTAAACATGGTGGTTGTGGGTGCGATTCCCACTCGGGAGACTGAAATATTGAATATTTTCATTTCCTCGCTCTGGTAACGAGGTAAAGCGCGGCGATGAGTTCCACCACTCAAAACGCAATGTATCTAGAATTCCTCGGAACGGTTTTAGTGTGTGTATCTTAATTAATACATAAAGAAACAGGCTTCGATCGCTATAATGATAAAAAAGACAAAAAAATTATGTGTATCAGAGGACAACTCTTTGCTACTCTTCTAAAAAAAATCACTGACACGGCTTTTTTATCCGATTATAACCGGACAAAAATGTTTATGTTAAAAGTTTTATACGAAAAAAAAATATTAAAAAAAAGATTCAATATATTTATATTGATTCATATTTCAAACAACATGCATAATATAAAAATGCAATCATTCTTTTAAATAAACCTATACCAAAATACACGTGTAACTTTTTTAAACCGTTCACTTCGCGACCTCACACGAAGGTCATTATTCTAAATGAATCACTAGAACGCATTCCACATTTTTCTTCTGAACTTAAGAACTTTCTCGTTCTAATAGACAAAGTGGCGCCGGGAATCGATTATGAATGAATATAGACAAAATTTAATTCTCGATTTGATCGGTGAAGAACAATCATAAGTTATAACAAATAAACATCAATTAATTATTAACGATCCATTTGATTACCTGTCCGGTTGTTTTTTGTTTGATCTTTTAAAATAAAATAAATATAATATGAACAATATATTTTATTTTATTTTTTATCTTATTTTTCGTTTATGACGTGGAATCTCAATATTAAATTAAATTTCTTTTACATTTTAACATATAATACGGCTTCAGGTCCAAATCGGCCTCAATATACTTCACGCCGCGCCGGTACAGCGCGGTAAAATCGAATTTTCCCAATCATACGGGAGATGTCTACGCTCAACCATTTGACATATGACAAAGACAAATATAGTTTTCTTTATCGTTGTCTGAGAAACCTCGATTCATTTTTTTTTAATTGGGGTCAAAATATATAAATATGTTGTTTTCATACTATACGGGTTGAGGTCGATTCTAAGCGGTTTGGGGCGTGTGGCGCGGGAGTTCAGTCGATGTTAATGCTACAATAAACACTTCACATTGAGTGTCGATGACACTCAATGCTATGTGTCAATTAACACAAAACTATCGTGTTAAATGATATTTCTTTTTGATAAAAAATTGAAGTGCAGTAGAAAGTTAAAATTTCGTTCCTGTATCAGTGTTTTATCACTTATATATAATGAGAAATGTTTTCAATTTTAAGAAAGCACTCTCACACACACATTTTACAAGTATTTAAAAAGTATCACTCGCAATTGATTAGTAAGCCATTTTATATTTGGTATTTGTCAAAACTTTCGCGCTTTTAATTTAAAATTTTTGGAATCTTTAAATTAAAAGCGCGAAAGTTTTGACAAATGTCAGTCAATTTTACAGACAGTTATTTTTTTGAATATTGCATTTAAGTCGGTTAAGTTAGGGCACAAATTTTTACTTATAAGTTTAGATTTGCGTTAACGATGTTGTATTTTATTGACCAATTCCCGCGTGTTTTTTTTGGGTGGATACTTTTAGAAACTTCGTTACTACAAGTGCTAGGTTTTCTCGCTCTGGTAACGAAGCAAATGCACGACATTGTGTTTTACAACTCAACACTCAATGCCTCCAGGATACGGCGGATAGTGGGCAACGGAAGTGTTTTAATTAGAACGGAGTATTTTAACATTAGGTTCCTAGGTTCCCTCTGCCTACCCTGCTATGCGCGATATACAGCGTGAAGATAACAAAAGGCATATGAATAAGGTCCGTTAATGTATCGATAACACAGACTAAAAATCACTCTGTGGATTTTTTTAAACTACCAGACACACAGTGTCTGAAAGCCTGTTTATTCGTGACTTAGACAAAAACTGCTCCGCAATGAATTAGTTTTGGTATTGTGAAAGTTTAAGGTCTTTTCAAAGCCAAAGTGTCAATCAAGCCTCCCACAGATCATGGTATACCCAACGATTCGAACGTCTGCTGATCAAGTATGAACTACTGCTGATACTAGAGTGCACCAGCCCTGATATAAAAATAGTACTTATGAGGCCTCAACTGGGCTCTATACAGTACCAATAGGTGCTTTGACGTAAAGTACTATCTCGCTCTGCCGACGACCCCCCTTTTCTTTGAAGTCAACTTGGCCTTGCTTTCCAGAACATAATCGTGGGCAGTCACTTGAAATGTTAAGGCCTAATATGCTCATACTTGGCGCAGCTTTAAAAGGAGTATTGTCGAAACCTGGTGACACAACATGGTGACACATCCAATAAGGTTTTCTTTGCGGTTTTCTTCTCGGTCTTCTGGAGGATGAATTGAACCAGGTTCCTTCATCTTAGAAAGAAACATTCCCGAGTCAACATTTTGCCACATTGGATCGAAGGCCTTCACTATAACCAGAGTAACTGCCAGACCTCCCCTCCCTTTGCCAGATCTCCCTCACTTTTAATAGAGGCAGCCCAGTACCACCACAGGTAAACCAGAAGATCACCGGTGGAGCGACCGTGACGAAAGCCACGTTGACGGTCATTAATCATTTGGTGATCCTCTAGATAAACGAAGAGATGGTTCTTTGTTATGTTCTCCATCATTTTAGAAGGCAGAGAGATGAAAGCGATTGATCTATAGTTTGTTGAATCACAACCATCGCTTGTCTTTGATAATAGCAGTCTTCATTAGGCATAATAGCAGTCTTTATTCATCACATAATAACATAGCCTTTTTTAACTTGCCCAATTATTTTTTTTGCCTTAAGGATATTAATTAGTTAATAACCACCGGGATATTGCTTACTTTGCTACGTCAGTAATAATTATTATAAATAACAAATAAAAAAAAAACAAAGTAAATATTCATAAATATAAATAAAAATTTCACAAGATATCATATAATTATAACAGTTATGTTAAAATAAATGTGAAAATCTAATTAGATCACTTTGTTGTCCGTCCGTTTGTCTGTCAAGAGGCTTTGACTCAGGAACGCTTGGAGATACCGTAACCATATACTTAGAACTACAGTCTCATGATTTCTTGAAAAAATCGAATCTCTACATATATTCATTTGCGTCAGTACTTTTTGTTAACTGTACACGATGATTTTTGCTAAATAAATTATTATTATTATTACATTTACTTAAAAAAAAAGATATGGCTATTTATGTCGCAAAAAAACATATTTCGATACTATAAATAGAATCAAAATGAATACTTAACCGGATTAACCTAGAATTATGAAATTTGGCAGCTGGCATCTACAGGTAGTACAAATTCAGATTTGGTACGGAACCCTCGGTAGGCAAGCTCGACTCGCGCTTCTCTGGTATTTAGTTTTGGTTGGTTTTTTTTTAAACTTAGTATCAGCAGAACTCGAAGCGAAGCTAAGTATAGTTGAAACAAAATAAATAAATATAAATAATTCTAGCAAAAACCGGACATTGTTTCACTTTTTTGGTCAGGTTACACCGTTACAGCACATTTAAAAAACCATTGAAGTATGAGGCAGAAAAGGGCTTAACCGCTGCACAGGGAAATTCAGATTGGGTTAAAAAATTAAAACATCACAACGCGTCTTTCTCATTAATATACTTAATTATCTTGTACAGACAGTTACTCTGAAAATTAAACTTATAAACACAAACAAAGAGGTAACCATAACGATATAATAGTAAAAAAAAAATGGGATTATAGAATTTAATGAAAATATTAAACGGTATAAATTATTTGGTCATTCTACCGTTACCATTATATAGATTCAAAAAATGTTAGAACATTTTAAAGAAAAACTTTACTAAATGAATCTCAGAATGTTACGACATAATCGTATTTATTATTGTCCACGCCGTCGCCTGCGTCAGTAGTCAGTCAGTGGAAGCATTCATAAAACACGCACGTACATACGTATGTATGTCATAACTATGAGTCATAAGAAAAGACAAAAAGATAAAATCACAAATATATTTTCTTTTATTTAAGAATTCAACTTATTTCGTTACCTGACTAAATTAAAAATTTTACACCTGACCGCGTTATGTTATATGTACATTCTTCACTTTGGCATCTTCAATTAGGAGCCCAGTCCTTTCTACTTTTATTCGACGGCCGCAAGCCGCAGGAGATGCCCTTAATGCGTCGGCATCCTCACAAGCCGCCACAGCTTGCCTATTGCTTGCAAATTTTTCAGGGACCCTACCCTATTTCTAATTGTTACCCACCCGGTGTCGCTGTAAAAGTCAGTAAGTGAAAAAATATAAGGGTGATATTCTATAATTTTTTTTACTACCGGTCTACCAGAGACTACCGGTCTCCTGCCTCTTCTTGGATCTTTTTTGGGGTTCTAGGGGCTTCTTAAGGAAAAATAGAATCCTTATAAGATATCCAATCTGTGTACGGAACCCTCAGCGAAACCGACTCACGATTGCCCGGTTTTTTTAACTAATATTACAACGCGAGAAAGAGAGAGAGAAATGGTTTTATTTTACATCTCGAAACCCAATTCAAGTAAACCAATGTATTTATTTAGTTGTAAAGACTGCATTAAGCTATCAGGTTTAACAAGTTATATTTTCTACATAAAATAATTCTTTATAAAAATATAAATAACATTAATAACATAACTCGGGTGAAGGCAAAGACAAAAATAAGTAACGTAAAAATGTTACTTCAGCTTCACGCTGTATCCCGCAGCAGGGTAGGGAGAGGGAATCTAGTGTTAAGATACACCATTCCTCACTTTCTGCCGAATTCTGGCATTGCGTGAGTAAAAATGTTACACTGATTTATTTCTTTTATAGGGGCCAATATGTTTGTAATTTTTTTGAGTTATAACTTTAATGATTAAAGTCCAACATGCGAAATGTATTGAATTGTCAAACACATAATTGGCCAAAAAATTTTAAACAGAACTAAGTAAATGATTTTGTTAAACAAGATGACGGCATTTCATTATCTCTTGTAGATTATTATATTTGAACTCCACTAATTTCACGACAGGTGTGCCAGTTGTCAAAATCAATTATAGCCTAAATATATGGAAAAAAAGTTTTATTCTAATCTAAAGCAGATAAAAAAAAAATATATTATCATCATCGAATAATATAAATAACAATTTTACAACATACTATATTAGTTTTTCGGAAATAAATTCAATGTACAGACACATTTTTACCATCTTATTATAGTATAGATATATAACAATAGATTACGTTTTCCGTAGAGCTCGGCTCTACGCTGCCTCTCAATGTTTCTCTGGAAAGTATAATTAGTTATCGATATATTTTCTTTAAATATTCAAACAATAATAATTAAAAGATTATTAGAATACAATAATTGCAGGCATTACAATTCAAATGTTACCAAACACTTTAGAATAAACAAAAAACTGTTTTTGAAAACGACTCTACAATTTATGATCAGAGTGTACCTAGTAAATTAAACATTAAAAACATGCAAATATATAATAAATAAGAGCTCGTTACGTTTATTACATATACTTGTGAGCGTATAATTTTTTCTAGAGCAATCAGGTTACGACGTGAGGCTTCGACCGCCAAAAATCACAAGCAGAATTGCGCCGCGAAGCACATTGGTGCGCGTGAAGGAGGGAAAACGCCCGCGTCGATGAAACATATTCGCGAGACGCCAATATTTCAGAGGCGAACGTGCGCCGCGCGCCGCCCCTCCACCGGCCGCCGTATGACAGTGACCCAAATGGGACGCCAGCGCACTCAGTTCCGTGAGCGCGCGACGACTCGGATGACGCACGCGCCTGCTGCAGCGCACTGCTCGCTCGTCATCCCATTCTCTGTCGGTCTTGTGTGGTTCTCCATTGGATATTGCGTGTTCGGACAAGTGAGTGAGCTCCGTGTGGATCGCTGATCGTGGAACCCTCTTCCTGTTGCTGCTCGACCTTTCAAGGTAAGACCTACGAAAGTGCATCGTCACCTTTAGAAGCGACACTTTCAATGCGCTGAAAAGTTAATTCACTTTAATTGGAAAACATATTTTGTTGCTAAGCGAAATATGACATCAGCGTCAGTGAGGCAATGAGTCAGCCGCATCTCGAATTTTCCTTTTGTGCAAATAATGGCATTTGAGAGGGCTGTGTAGATAGAGACGAGCGCGGTGGCGGACCGACGTCTGCCCGGCAACAAGTATCTAGTTTGTCGCCGCGCCGCGCGACTCCCGGACTCCTCTGTACCAGCGGCTCTCTCGCAGTACAACCTAACGGAATCGGATTCCTCACGGCCGAAATTCCGCTGCGGACATTCACGCCATGACTGACTGAAATAAATCGCTCGTTTAACACAAATAGCACCTCATTGTCGTCACATTGACAGACGAACGAGTATTTCCGCTCCTCTTTTTTCCATCTTGTCCTGGTCTCCACTCTCAGCCATTAAAAAGAGGCGCTTCCTCTGACGCAAGCGCATCTTCCGTCGCACTTGCAATTTATACATGTCTCCGTCACGTCATCGTACACGCGCCGTGACTGCCGCCTGATACCTGATAATAAAATTAATTAATTATCATATTAAGTAGTGACAAATTGAAACGTGAAAAAAATAATATTACTTTTAAATGGAATTAGTTATATTTTAAAGATTATATTTTTTTACCTTATATGTGATAAGTCGCTTGATGATAATAATTAGCGTTATAACCTATTGACATTTCTCCACAAGAGTGATAAAGTTTAATCGTGTTAGTGACATGTAGAGTTTATCTGTAAATATATTTTCTAAGGTCAAGTACTATTTTAATAATTTTAAATGGCGGCAAAAAAATCTTTGTAGCAGTAATAGATCTAGGTGTTTTTGGAGAATCTAATATTTAGAAAAAAATGTTTCATGCATGTGACGTCAATCGCGATTGCAGGTCAGAAGGCCTGCGCCTCCACTGTCGCCGACGCCGGCGCAGGGCGATCACTGAACTATATGACAAGACAATGTCTCTGATAACACTAAGAAATCCTAGACACATAAGTACTAAAGAACGAGTTGTAAATAAATATTAAATGGCAAAATGGCTGTTCTTTATGTCTTATCAAAAGTGATAGTAACATAGTAAGCTATTTTCTTTTTACTATCAATATACCTATGTGTTTTAAAGAAATTTAAGATGATTAAAGGATTTCAACTTCGAAATTACAATAAATTTAAATTAATGATATTTTAAATTAAGAATAAAGGGAAGATAGTACAAGTACATACTTCGAAATATTCGTTCATTCGCTTCCAATATCAATTTCCGTAATAAATTTGAACTGAGCTCCCACTGCGCTACGGTCCTTTTCAGCTGTAAAATGCATCGCTATCTGTTGCTAACTGATTCAGAAACATGTCAATTCCTGTTTCACCCGACACTTGTCCGCATTTGCCTGAGGTCATTACACACACGGCCTTAGCGCTTTTTTTTAAATCATAAATATCTCTTTTCTTTTTAATTGAGTTTATATTATAAGCTGAAATAAATATTGGACATATTGGTAAATAGTATCTTTTTTTACATACATTTTTTAAATTATAGTATATGGTTAGTATTTCAGTTTAAAAAATCTGTTTTACATCCATTTTTTAAATTATACATGAGTATATAATATTGCAAAAACATGCTAGGAAAACATTTCCTAGCATTGATAGCTTGGGGAATTCGACTATCAGTCGGTTACAAAAATAAATGTGACCTTTAAGAAAATATTAGATAGATATTTAAACGGAAAAGCCCCATTTTTTTCTTTATCACAAAACAGTCCTACATTTTTATTGCTAACGTTTGTATATGTAACGCTATCTATGTATTTCTTATTAAAATAAATAATATAAATATTAAACGAAAATTTAGCAAATTATGAATGGAATCAACGATTGCGTATATTTTGTTTTTAGGCGGGTCAACTTTGTTGGTTGAGATTTATTGTTGTTCAATTATGAGTAAGGAGATTTAGAAGACTCTACATAATCCCCATTTGTAGAAAAAAACACTTATTAATTACTTTTATTTTATTACTTTTAATATTTTTTTTCCAAAATCTTTATGTAACTGGAGTGTCTTAATACTATGTTCCCAAGTACCCTCTACTCTACTATGTGCGGGATACATTGAAAAAAAAAATAACATATTGTTTAGCTAATTATATTTTATACATGAATAATCTCTAATGAAGCAATTATTTCTCCATTATTCGTCATGTGCACCGAACAAATAAATTAAAATAGTAGTTTTTTAATTCGATACATAAAAATTTGGCCGTCCGTTGTGGCGGAGGGGCACAAGCGCGTGCCTGTAAACGCATTAAATTATGTACTTTTAAAATCTTATAACCGATAAATTACTTGACATTTTATAGTATTATAAAGTATATTTTGAAAACATACTTTAAATCTAGAATGACTGTAGATATATATATGTATATTAAAAAAGATATAAATATGTACAGTATGTGATGGAGGCGATAAATTGCAAGTATGAAAATACATACTATTTAATTTGAAAATCAGCTTCACGCTGTATCCCGCACACTGCAGGGTAGGCAGAGGGAACCTAGTGTTAAGACACTCCGTTCCTCACTGTTATTCCTCCCACAACTATTTAATTTTAGTTTATAAATATTTCTATATAAGTCTTTATAATTGTAAATGCTTATTACTTACCCTATATGCTAAAATATGTGCAAAAAAAAGACATTATTAAAAATAACTTCTATAATATGACGTTGCCGGGCGAATATATAATTTATATTATTTTCACAAAATCAAATGCGTACATAATGTAAAATAAATCCGTTTCAATACGCATTACCACCGAGGTGCCTTGTAACCGGGCAGAGGTTATCGTGCGAAGTCCGAAGGGCGCTCGCCTTGCTTTCAAGTTGAGACTTGTCCGGCTAATGTCTAGCGACGATTAGTCATTCTTTACATATTCCAGAAGTTATGTATAAACTTATACATATATGTGTACAAGGTAGTTTTATATTTTCACTCCAGATCTATAAGAACGTGGTATAGATTGTAATAAAGTATTCTTTTACTTTATTTTTAATGTAATAAACGAAAATTAATTAAAAAACATAATACTGTATAAAACCAAAATATCTAATTTATAATTTTAAGTTTAAGTTATAATTTTAAACTATTTGTCAATGTTTATTTTATTGTTTACTTAGAAAAAATAAACAAGAATATTTTGAGGATCGGCAGTAGGCGGGAGGGTCCAAACTCGGATTGAATGAGTCACAGAGCCGGTTTGCCGGTGTCCAAGAAAACTGCACAAGCAGGCTTATTTTATGAATTTAAATTTCATTCATCATAATAACATACATATGTATAATTCTACATCTAAAGTTATTTCCTAAACTGTAGTTAAAAAATTATATATTTATATCCTTTTGAATACGTTGAGGAGTACAGCGTTGAGTTCCACTACTCAACAGGAAATTCAGCTAAAAAATGAGGAACGTCTTAAAACTAGGTTCCCTCTACCTATTCTGCTATAGGCTTCCTCGCTCTACCTATTCTGCTATATACTGATTTTTTATACGTATATACATATATACTAAATATATGTTTACTTAATAAAAGCCTGAATATGAGTAAGATATAGGGTCTGTTATTTGCAAGAAAAGATGGAAGGAAGGCATGCAAGATGAGTAAAAGGCGAAAAAATATAAGGACAAGTGAATGATGTGATATATTTGGGAAGTATGTTTGATAGAGACGGAAGATACGGACGTATTGATGAGAGTGAGACAGCCAAACTTTAACATAGCTGCACGTGGCCGTAGATACTTAATGCATTGCTGTTACCGGCACTATTATGCCCGAGAAATACGTGAGTATTACAGAAGAATTACAGAAAAAAAATGTCGAGAGAATGAGTGACGACAGAACGGCGAAATAGACAAGAGTGGTAAGAGATGTATCAGGAGCCTCGTTTGACCTTCGAGATCACAGTATTAATGATACTAGAGGAATGTTATGGAAAAGTGGAGGAAAGAGCGCAGCGAGAAAAGCTCGATGACAACGGACGACGAAAAAGAAGTAATCAGAGATATTTGCTTTTGGCACTCCGCGTATTAGTCTCTCTATTAGGCGTAAAAAACTTGAAGGTAAAAAAGGAAAAGTAGTATTTTTATATATACGAGTAGTATATACTTTAGACAAATTCGTCTCAACTGCAAATTGATAGTATTATTAACATTTTTTAAAGTGTTATTCGACACTTAGGAAAGAAAAATACTTATTTTAGAAAACGTATAAAAATTTTAACATAGCGGGATTCGAACCCGCGCCTCCTGAAAATCGACCAGGCGCTCTGACCATTAAGCCATACGTTCTCATCAAGCAATGTCGAAATTGAAATGAGAATAAAAACCATTCAATATATATTTTTTTGTTTCACGCTGGGGTATCCACACATAGCAGGGTAGTTGCACATACCATGTTAAATTAACACTCCGATCTCATTAATACACTTCTGTTCACCACTTTCCACCCAATTCTGGAAGCATTGTGTCATGAGTGACGAAATTTAACACCGCGTTTTACCTTGTTACGACGAAATAACTGATGTCTAGAGACTAACTACTATTTACTGTTGGACCAAAAGATATTGCAAAAAAATTGTATGAAGACTTCAAATAACCAAGAAGGCAACAAAATTATATTTCTATATAATTGTATAGATTGTATATCTTTTCAATCCGTTATCACATTATTAACTTTCTTTGTAGAGTAGAATAGTTTATCAGATAAAGATAGGCAGCTTGCTCTTCGATAACTTGCCCAAGTACGCCGTCTGGCACTGATTATATTAATTACATAAATTTATCTTGGTAATATAGGAAAAAAAATCTTCTCCTGTAAAAACTGAAACGTCAATAGAAATAAAAGAGTAGTATTAAATAGAATACATATACATATATATCAAATATATACAATATATCAAAATGTTATAATAATGAATTATAATTCACCAAAAAAAGACGTAGATAAAAAACTGTCGGCATATCTTCTAAAAAGTTATTATCATAATATCATTTAAACAAATATATATATTGGAAAATATCACAGCGAGTACCTACAGTAAAAAAAATCAACGCAGTAACAAGCAAGTGAAGAACACAATTAATTAGAGATAGCGCTCGGTGTGTCGACGATGGCGGTACCTTGGCGGTATCTCGGCGCGTGATTCAGTGGGTGCTGACCGCTGACGTGGGCGCCGCGTCAGCTGCAGCGCGTCACGCGCCGTCACACGTATATTTAGATCGGAATGCGCTAAATTGTGTACATCTTATACGATTACATTTTTACGGAAAAATTGGCACAGCCGCAGCATTTCTCCGCGATTATCAATAACGCTAAGTATGCTGATAAAGTAGGTTTCCTTATTTCACAAAATATTTTAGGTGTAATAGTGAAATTGAGGTACATTAATTATAGAATATTTTTTCTGTACTCGTATTATTCAAAAATTTTGTAGATACGTGTATGATAAATTACATATTATAGAACGTATCTGAACAAAGATTCAGAACATATTGTTATACATGTATAAGCTCATTATCCCAAGATCCCAGGGCCGCCAAACCTGTGTCAATTTAGCAAAGATGAAAAATTGCGGGACTATTAGTCTAATATGTAGTTAGAACAGTATGCGTACTCCCTAACTCTTAAAAGGGCTCCAGCCCTTTAAATACATCTCTATCTGGGAGGATGATTGAGCTACCGGATTGGTGTGGATGCATAAGTATAATATATTTTGCCCTAATTTTAAACAACTTTAAGGACGTCTAGCAGGATTAAAGGCTCACGTAAAGGGTCTGGTAAATATAAATATAATTAGTTTTACATTTAAAAACATATTTAATTTACGAGCTTTTCTACTTCAACGTAGGTGAGCGCGTACCTTTAATTGGCGCTATCTCTGAAAGAGCCCTATCTTCAATCCTCAAAACCACTAAAACTATTATTAATCCTCAAAATTTCAGCTCTGCTAAAATGACGTAGGTCTGGGGGCTCTGAGATCTACTACTATCTGGTCTACATGTATTAATTAAGTTAAAATTAACGTTCTAATGACAGCAAGATAAACGGTTCATTTACGATAACCTGTGTTTATATAAACTGCTATATATATATATGTATATGGCTTTTTATCATACATAGTGATATATTTCAAATATAATATACAACTCTACAGAAAAGTTATTTTTGCTTAATACTCTAATTAATATTTTAGTTCCTTCATCTATATAATACTGAGTTTATATGTATTTAATTTACTAGTGTTAGATAGGAAACGTGATAAGGGACGAAGGCTACGATGTAACAGGAAGTCAAAATGTGTTTTATATTTATAATCTTATCATTTATCATACAGTGCCAAGAAATTCTTAATTAGAACATTGAACTATGAATGATTATGTGGCATCGATTGTGTATGTTACACCTTTGTTAATTAATGACGTTATAAGTTATAAAATATTCCAAAGTTGTATTATAATCTAAACTTATTAAGATACTAACACTTTAATTAGCTTCACGTTGTATCCCGCACACAGCAGGGTAGGCTTCAAATAAGAGATCGAACCCACAACCAGTCGGGTTTACAGTCGCACTCCGTGCCCCTGCGCAACGACTGCTCTCAGCTAACACTGTTGTTTTTCCTCTAACAGTAATTATAGTGGTAAAAAGAAGATAATATCAATATCATAGAAAAATATAAATTCAAGGCCAGTCTCGGCCAAGCGGCACAAAGTGTGAATGTAAAAACCGACTGGTTGTGGGTTCAATCCCCACTCGAGAAGATGAAATATTTATTTAAATTTATATTTCCATTTCTTCGCTCTGGTGACGAGGCGTAGCCTGGCGTTGAGTTCTGACACTCAACACGTAATACCTCCAGAATTCGGCAGAAAGTGGGAAACGGAGTGTCATAACACTAGATTCCCTCTGCCTACCCTGCTGTGTGCGGGATACAGCGTGGAGCTGATTTATTTGTTTGTTTTATATAAATTCAAGTTAGTTTTTACACAGTAAGCATTTAAAGAATGTCAACAGCACTAGACTGATAAAAGTCTAGTGTCCAATATAGCATACGTAGCGTTCACTAGATTCCTAGCGACTACGTTCAAGGTAATTTTGTTCAAGCTTAGGAGGGTAATTAGCCTTCATCGTGCGCGTTGGCGTTCCCTCAGGAATGCAGCTCGAACCTGTTTACAGCTGTGACTGTGATGCAACGATAACTGTTGTGTCACTGATCATTTTTGTCCTCGACCTTCATTATGGTATTTTGTAGGTTGTGGTCAAAATATAATTTTAAAATTAAAAGTTCTTTAAAATAAAGAAATTACATCACGCACACTTCATAATGTACGAGTAGGTATCGCGCACACAGCAGGATAGACAGAGCGAATGTAGTGTTAAGACACTCCGCTCCCCACTTTCCACCGAATTCTGGAAGCATTTTCTGTTGACTGACGGAACTCAACGTCGTGCTTTGCCTCGATACTAGAGAGAAGAAATAATAATAATATAATTTTAAATTAATATTTAATATCCTCGAGTGGGGATTGAACACACAACAAGTGACGTTTACAGTTTGTTACACATTTGTGCCCCTGTGCCAATTTAAGGCTATGAAATATATTTTATACTCACATTGAAACTTGAGACCAGTCGTGGCGCAGGGGCACAAAGTGTGACTGTAAAATCGACTGGTTGTGGGTTCGATCCCCACTCGAGGAAATTAAATATTTCTTACATTCATATTTTCATTTTTTCGCTCTGGTGTAGAGGCAAAGCGCGGAAAATTATCGTACGAAATATATACTTGTGTCTTTATTTATTTTAATTTTATTATTAGTTTTAATTTATTTTTAGGCTATATGTAGAGAATATCTATAATATATTAAATAAAAAAAATTGCTGACATAGACTGAAATTAACAATCAATCATCACATAAACATAAAGTAATAAAAAAGTGTAAAAACTTTTTATTTTTCATAATTTAATCTTCACACAAAGTTATTTTACAATCACTTGAATGTTTTAAAGACGTAGGTAATTAAATATCTTTTCTTATAGGCACTATTAAAATGTTAATATCAGTTAATGAAATGCATACAAAACAACCAAATGATTTTCAATATTTAAATTTTTATCATAACTTGTTCACTTGTTTCTTATATATTTCTTTCATATATTTAGTAGTACTAGTGAAGCCAGTCGTGGCGCAGGGGCACAAAGTGTGACTGTAAAACTGACTGGTTGTGGGTTCCATCCCCACTCGAGGAGATGAAATATTTACTTAAATTTATATTTCCTTCTCTTCGCTCTGGTGTCGAAATAAATCGCGGCGTTGAGTTCTGCCACTCAACACGCAATGCCTCCAGAATCCGGCAGAAAGTGGGGAACGGAGTATCTTAACACTAGGTTTCCTTTGCCTACCTTGCTGTGTGCGGGATACAGCGTGAAGCTGAAAAAAAAAGAAAATATATTTAGTACTAAGAAGTACTGAACGCTACACTTGTTGATGTTTAAGCCGATCACCGTCGCGTGGTATTCTAGTACTGGCATCTAATCACTTTAAGTCAACGCAATTTATGTATTATACATTATTGTATAGAGTAATTGAGTATTTGGTGTCTTTCCAAGCGTTGGTCGACGTTATACAAATTTTCTTCTTGGCTAGCACTTGCTTGTGCTGACAATTTTCATAATATAATTATAGTAACCACTATATCAGTCATTGTTAACATTGTTGTAAAAAAATAATGCTTTAGAAATTTAAAACAGAAAGGGGAAGTTGGATGGGTGTCCGTGTACATCCCAGAATGGTTTCATGCCCATCCCAAAATTTTTACTAACTAAAAATTAAATCTGAAAAATTAAAAAAACAAAACAGAAAGATACGTTTAAATCTAAAATTAAACCTCCTATGGAATATAACTATCGACAGACAGACGACAGACTTGCCGTGTGATCCCGGCCTAGAATAGGATCATCCTGGTACTGGTGGTGTTGTAAGAGGCGACTAAAGTACGTGTGGTAGAGTCACGTCACCAGCAATGGCAACACGCATGGGCAGACTCGACCGGATCATTACCACCCCCGGCATTGAAAACCGGAAAATTAAGTTGTGGGTTCATGTCACTGCGTTTCGCATCAGGAATTGCCGGGCCCCGGCGCCCAACCCACCTTAAAGGCCGGCAACGCACCTGTAGCTCCTCTGGTGTTTGTTCCACGGAAGTCACTTAACATCAGGTGACCCGAACGCCCGTTTGCCTTGTCTTTTCCATTAAAAAAAACAATTTATATATATTTTTTTATAAAACTAATGTGTCATATTAGAAATAAACATTACTCAGGTGACATCATAGTACTGTCTGTGTAGAGCCCAATGATCAAATTGACACTTGTATGATTACCGTGTTGTCAGCAGTTCCGAGAAATCCGTCAATTATATATTAAATTCTAGAATAGGTAATTTATTGTTTGTTTAAACTGAACAATTAAATATGGTGGTTAGCCTCGATTCGACAAAATGGCATGAATAAATATTAAATAGCATCACGTTACATTCGTCATCCATAAAACATTGTTAAACTAAACGTTTTTACTAATGTAAATTTCTTTTGTTTCAGGTGTACGAATCGCGAAGAGAATGTTGGTTTGAATTATGAAATAAATGGAACATTATAAGTATTATGCCTAAATAAAAATGTATACGAGTAAGTGTAAATTAATTAATTGTATTTTCTTTGGGCTATTTTGACATATATAGAAGAATTTTATTACAATATAAAGAAGCACATATAGTGAAGAAATTAAATAAATAAGTCAAAATAAATCAGCTTCACGTTGTATCCCGCACAAAGCAGGGTAGGCAGAGGGAACCTAGTGTTAAGACTCCGTTCCCCACTTTCCGCCGAATTCTGGAGGCATTGCGTGTTGAGTGGCAGAACTCAACGCCGCGCTTCGCCTCGACACCAAAGCAAAGAAATGGAAATATAAATTTAAGTAAATATTTCATCTCCTCGAGTGGGGATCGAACCCACAACCAGTCGATTTACAGTCACACTTTGTGCCCCTGCGCCACGACTGGCCTCAAAGAAACTAAATAAATACACTAAAACCATAAAGCCTTTTAAGTTAACGCATCATTATAATAACTAACATTATTTAATATTATAATTTTTATTCAGTAAATTACTTATGTACTTATTATACATGTTTTAATATTCCATATTTTTACCTTTGGCCTAACATTAACATACATTAATAAGAATTTATAGTACCTAACTTATAACATAGGGAAAACTGTAGATCCATGGAATTTCAAATAATATTAATATTTATAATTAAGATGTCTTCCGTCTTCTTTATTATCCCAAAATCAATGACTCTTATGATTTTTATAGTTTTTCAGATATAAATACATTTTATACGTGAAAAATAAACAAAAAAGAACGAAAGTACTCTCGTAATAATTGTGATAATAATAATTCTATAAGCTATATAGACTGTCACGTTACGAAGTAAGCATACGAAATGTTACTCGATAGCTGTGTACTGAATACTGAGCAGTGGTTGTATAAACGGAAGGACATCGGCAAAGAGGTCAATGTTATGTATAGATTATTCTCAGTTGGGAGCTATTAAAAAATGACGCACGGTCAAGTGGACTATTGTAGGACAGTGATTCATATTTACAAAATTCATAATTTTAACTAAAATAATCTAGATAAATATTTTTTTTCGCATTTTTTTTACTTGCGCGTTGTATTAAGAAAGTATTGTTAGATTCATGTCTAATTAAAGATTCTATTATTATTTTTCTTTTTAATGTTGCTTGATAGCAGTAAAATACAGCGTTATTAGTATAGTTACTATATAACTAATATAATATCAGTTTTTGGAATTATTATTTAAATTTTAGTTGACTGACTAAAATTTACTGACAACTGACGTTTTTAATAGAAAAACAAATGAATGAAGTGGTATATTTGGGAAGTAGAGAACATACGAGATGGATGTGGAAATGCTGTCGGTAACAAAGTTAAGGGAGCCTTAGCTGCAATGATGAGACGGCTAAACGTCAGCTGCACGTTTGGCCGTACACAATGCAGTATTGGTACCGACGCTGTTATACGGCAGCGAAACGTGGGTATTGCAGAAGGAGAATGAAAGAAAGATGAATGCGATCTCATCGTAGGATATGCGGAGTCAGCTTAGCTGATCGAATTCGTAAAAAATAGTTTTACAGTACGATTCGACGAGCCCTTCCAATAATACATTTTAGAATTACAACAATATACAGTGACAAAAGCAGATGCCACATATCACATTATTAATATAAATATTTAACACATAATAAATGTTAATATCTTCCTATTGACAAAACAACAAAGAGAAATAAAATTAATCCATCTCTAAATACATATGTATTAGGAACTAAATTTATCTTTATAAAAATCTCTACATTTATAAGTAATAATTATTAAAAATATTTTCTAGACATCTATTAGTCTCATGTATTCAAAAGTAGTTCAGTATATCTATTTAACTTGAAAATTGATGAAGTATATTTTTACTGCCAAATTCTGAATTAAGTAGACTACTACTACTACATAATATAGCATTGATGATAAAATAAAATTACAGGAATAATATAAATCATTATAGCCAATGGCGCAATGACTCACATTCCGGATGCATACATATTCATTGACAATTATATTTTAAATATGACTATTCTATTGAGGACATCTAATTTCAATATCCCCTTTTGAATTATTAGTAGTATTTTCCTCGACAAGGTTACAATAGAAAAGAGAATCACTTATTTAGTGGCGCACTAATAATTGAGATAGCAACACTAGATACTTTTTATTACTATTACTTTCTACAACTGTCTTCAGATAAATAAATAAGAATTAATAAAAAAATATATGTAATTACCTAACGTAGCTAAATATTAACTTAGGACGGTTTCCAAGAAGCGCAGGTTTAAGTCCCGCTACGTTCTAATTTTTTATACGTTTTATATAAAGTATTTTTTCTTGCTTTGCATGCAACACATTTGAAATTTTTGCGAATAAACATAAAGAAGTTCAACTTTTACACAGTTACAGATAAATAGAAACAATATCTGAGAAATTAAATGTGCGGAAAATGGCGTCAAATATAATAATTGCAGGCGAAACTTGTGACGCGCATCGGGTGAACGACACCTGACTCATGTCGACGCAACCCGCTGAAGTTATACACTGCCATTTGCTTAGCAATATTATGTTTAACTATGTCATTATTTATTTATATTAATAATATATTGGACAAAGATTTTGAGGCATTAACTGACATTATTCTTTTTAAAATAAAAAAAAACTGAAAGGAACAGATAAAATATTTCCACCACGATTTATATAAGTATACTAATATGTAATATAATAATTGTATGAGAATCAATCAATATAACAGCAGATACGTATCTTTACATTAATATTTAAAGCGTATACAATTTTTATAAAATAAAATATTTTAATCCGCATGGCTCACCATGCGGCCCGCACAGCCTGTTTTTATGAGTCACTTTGCCAACCTGTCAGTAGAGGTTGGATCTTATTTATTGCTTGGTAACATGATTGGATATACACGTTTTGACTAAAATAAATACAAAATCTGATATAAAACTTGGGTACTTTAAAATTTTGATGTATATATTTTTACTTTTAGAGACTTTAGTAAGTTAAAGATAGCTAAAATGGTGACATTTATTGTGTTCTTTTACTTGTCACTCAAATATGTTTTAGTGCAATAATAACTAGAGTTTAAAAAGACATTCTTCTACTAAGTACAAGTTATCAATTTATTACCCACTAGCGGCCCGCCCACGGCTTCGCCCGCTTAAAATACATGATTATTTAATAAGCAGAATTGATTGACAACTATAATAAAATAAATAAATAAATCAGCTTCACGCTGTATTCCGCACACAGCAGAGTAGGCAGAGGGAACCTAGTGTTAAGACACTCCGTTCCCCACTTTCTGCCGAATTCTGGAGGCATTGCGTGTTGAGTGGCAGAACTCAACGCCGCGCTTCACCTTGACACCAGAGCGAAGAAATGGAAATATAAATTTAAGTTAATATTTCATCTCCTCGAGTGGGGATCGAACCCACAACCAGTCGGTTTTACAGTCACACTTCTTGCCGCTGCGCCACGACTGGCCTTGTTTACTTTATTGTATAAAATATTGTATAATAGTGCTTCAAAAATATATATTTTAATCAACAGTCATATAATCAAGACGTTTCGAATGTCATTTTTTAGCCAGGAATCTTACCAGCGCTATTACTATATAACATTCGCAGGCAAATGACGATAACTTTTTTTTTAATGAACCGATTTTGATGAACCAAACTTTAGTACCTAAGTTGAGTTAAAACAAAGCCATTGGTGAAACTTTTAAGTTAATCGGTTCAATACTTTCAGAGAAAAATGCGGACAAAAATATGTCGACAGACAGACAGACAGACAAGAAATTCAAAAAAATCTTTTTGGTTTCTATTATTTTTTTTAAGTGTCCCTCTATCCATTTCAGTCAAAATTACTAAATGTACAGACAAAATATTTTTACTGTCTTATTATATATAGAGAAAAAGAGAAAATATTATATAATAATAGTGCTTCAAAAATATATATTTTTATCAACAATCATATAACCCAGACGTTTCGAACGTCATTCTTTAGCCAGGGTCATACCAGCGCGATTTCTATATAACATTCGCTGGCAAGCTAATGCCTTGAGTTCATTCAAATGACGATAACTTTTTTTTTAATGAACCGATTTTGATGAACCAAACTTTAGAACCTAAATTGAGTTAAAACAAAGCAATTGGTGAAATTTTCAAGTAAATCGGTTCAGTAGTTTCAGAGAAAAATGCGGACAACAATATGTCGACAGACAGACAGACAGACAGACAGACAGACAGACAAGAAATTCAAAAAAATCTTTTTGCTTTCTATTAGTCTTTTTAAGTGTCCCTCTATCCATTTCAGTCAAAATTACTAAATGTACAGACAAAAATATTTTGTTACTGTCTTATTATATATAGAGATAACGAAAGGGACATCAAACCAGTAATACAAAATAATTTAAAGACATTCATTATTTCTTATAGATAAGAATAATTTGAAAATCAGCTGACAAATTATACCTATATAATTATAATTTATAAGTAATAATGACCATATCCGTTGACGTATCTTGATTAAACAACTATGTTGTGTTGAATGTTCTATTTATTTTATTGTAATTTATAAGCTGAAGTCGGCTGGTAAGGACGGTCGTGGCGCAAAAGCACAAAGTGTGACTATAAACGCGGTTGTGGGTTCGATCGCCACTCGAGAAAATGAAATATTTATTTAAATTCATATTTGCATTTATTCGCTCTTGTGTCGAGGCAAAGCGCGGCGTTGAGTTTCGCCACTCAGCACGGAATATCTCCAGAATACGGGGGAAAGTGAGAAATAGACTTAACATTAGGTTCCGTAAAGCTGATAGGCTAAAGTTATTATTGAGTAAATTTTGTTTTGAGTAATATATTTATTTTGTCGGAAATGTATAAAATCTTTTATCTTTATTACAAAAAATAACTGACATATAAATTATTTTGATGAAATAACAAAATTGAGGCCAGCAAGAAACATTATTAGCGTGCAAAATGCTTTATATATTACGAATCATCATGGATGCAGTAACTTTAATAGATGTTGAAAAAAAATTGGATGGAATATAACTAATTGATAAATAAATCACTTGTATATTTATTAATTATATGTAAATAATAAAAATGAAGCAGCATTTTTATTATTGTTTATGCTACGACGTAGCACTTGCTCGTAGAACTTTATTAATATATATTTTTTCTTATAAAGTAATCAAAATATAAATTGCAATAGAATTTATTACTGGTAATTAAAATTAACTGCTCCTTAAAGCTATATATTAGACCTACTATATTTTATTACTAGCGGCTCGCCCACGGCTTCGCCCGCTTAAAATACATGATTACTGATTTAATAAGCACAGTCGATTGACAACTATAATGACTTCTAATATGATTTTTTTTACGACATTATCGTCAAAGAATTTTTGATTGTTTTAAATAAAAAAATACGACCATTGTTGATATTTGATATTTATAAAATATACATAAAGCTAATTATGTATTACACGTATATATTTTAGTAACTTTATGTTCTTTTTACCTATATAATATACGTCTCATCATAATTCTAAAACTCTGTTAAATGTGCTGATGTCAGTGAATAATTTAATTTAGGTTATAGGATTCATAATATTCTTTGTAAAATAACTGTATTAATTGAATATTAACTCCTGTACAGTTTTTAAATTAGTTACATCTCTATATATAATAAGACAGTAAAAATATTTTGTCTGTACATTTAGTATTTTTGACTGAAATGGATAGAGGGACACTTAAAAAGACTAATAGAAAGCAAAAAGATTTTTTTTGAATTTCTTGTCTGTCTGTCTGTCTGTCTGTCTGTCTGTCTGTCTGTCTGTCTGTCTGTCTGTCTGTCGACATATTGTTGTCCGCATTTTTCTCTGAAACTACTGAACCGATTTACTTGAAAATTTCACTAATTGCTTTGTTTTAACTCAATTTAGGTTCTAAAGTTTGGTTCATCAAAATCGGTTCATTAAAAAAAAAGTTATCGTCATTTGAATGAACTCAAGGCATTAGCTTGCCAGCGAATGTTATATAGAAATCGCGCTGGTATGACCCTGGCTAAAGAATGACGTTCGAAACGTCTGGGTTATATGATTGTTGATAAAAATATATATTTTTGAAGCACTATTATATAATATTTTATACAATAAAGTAAACAAAATTGAATTGTTAGTGGAGATTACCTTCATTAATCATAACAGTTAAGTTTAAGTCGTAATTAATTCAACACAGAGATAAAGAACGATCTTGAAAGAAATATCAAGTAAATACAAAGATTTTTTGGTTGGTTCTTTCATATAATATATGTAACTAATTTAAAAACTGTACAGGAGTTAATATGCAATTATTACAGTTATTTTACAAAGAATATTATGAATCCTTCAAATCAATAATTTAACATTTAAGGCTGTTTCTGAATGAGTAAATTAAATTATTCACTGACATCAGCACATTTAACAGAGTATATTACATAGGTAAAAAGAACATAAAGTTACAAAAATAATACGTGTAATAAATAATTAGCTTTATGTATATTTTATAAATATCAAAAATCAACAATGGTCGTATTTTTTTATTTAAAACAATCAAAAGTTCTTTGACAATAATGTCGTAAGAAAATCATATTAGAAGTCATTATAGTTGTCAATCAATTCTGTTTTTTACCAGCAAATCTGCTATATCAATTCTGCTTATTAAATCAATAATCATGTATTTTAAGCGGGCGAAGCCGTGGGCGAGCTGCTAGTATATTATATGAACGAACCAACCAAAATATCTTTGTATTTACTTGATATTTCTTTCAAGATCGTTCTTTATCTCTGTCTTGAATTAAAATAAATTAAAATTAGCTTCACGCTGTATCCCGCACATAGCAGGGTAGGCAGAGGGAACCTAGTGTTAAGACACTCCGTTCCCCGCTTTCTGCCGAGTTCTGGAGGCATTGCGTGTTGACTGGCAGAACTCAACCCCGCGCTTAACGTCGACACCAGTCAGTTTTGCAGTCACACCTCGTGCCGCTGCGCCACGACTGGCCTTGTTTACTTTATTGTATAAAATATTGTATAATAGTGCTTCAAAAATATATATTTTTATCAACAGTCATATAATCAAGACGTTTCGAATGTCATTCTTTAGCCAGGGTCATACCAGCGCGATTTCTATATAACATTCGCTGGCAAGCTAATGCCTTGAGTACATTCAAATGACGATAACTTTTTTTTTAATGAACCGATTTTGATGAACCAAACTTTAGAACCTAAATTGAGTTAAAACAAAGCAATTGGTGAAATTTTCAAGTAAATCGGTTCAGTAGTTTCAGAGAAAAATGCGGACAACAATATGTCGACAGACAGACAGACAGACAGACAGACAGACAGACAGACAGACAGACAGACAAGAAATTCAAAAAAAATCTTTTTGCTTTCTATTAGTCTTTTTAAGTGTCCCTCTATCCATTTCTGTCAAAATTACTAAATGTACAGACAAAATATTTTTACTGTCTTATTATATATAGAGATTATATAATATTTAAAAGTTAGTTTTTAATAAGTTTTAGCACATTAAATTACTTTAATAACATTTCATACATGAAATAATTTCATTAAGACAATATGAATTTAAAAATCAATTACTTAAGACCTAAGGCGACTTATCCATTATTATTTATTATTATCCATAGCGAAGACGATTGAGGTCAGACGTGGCGCAGGGGCAAAAAGTGTGACTGTAAAAGCCACTGGTTGTGAGTTCGATCTCCACCCGAGGAAAGGAAATATTTATTTAAATTTACCTTTTCATTTCCTCGCTCTGGTGCCGCTGGTGTGTTCCACCACTCAGCACGCAATAGTTCCAGATTTAGCGGAAAGTGGGGTGACGAAGTGTCTTAACACTAGATTCCCTCTGCGTACCCCGGTGTGTAAGGGATATAGCTTGAAGCTGATTTAATTTTAATTATCCATATCAAATTTCCACGAAACGCGGCTTCTAGCCGTGCGCGCTACTGACGTCACAACTTAACTTGCATCCGCCATTTTGTTCATAAAATGGATAATTTATAAACTGATATAGTCCTAATTATTTTTGTCGACGTAACATGTATATTATTAAATATTTGTAACGCGATACAAAAAAATGTAATATAAACCAATAACATAATAAACAATAACATAATTAATATCGTCAAGCTATCTGCTTGACGTGCAAATAATACCAGTGAAGGTATTTCAAGTGATATGCGTGTCTATACATTTACAATTATTACTTTAATTACACGTTTTAATTAGAATTCGGAGTATTTTTTGTTTTCTTTTAGTTTAAAAAATAAAAGCCCGTGTCATTGATTAATTATTTCTATATCTTCATTATTAACTGTGACCTTGTTACCTAAAAAAATGTGTTGCTTGCTACTAACTAAATAACTATCATTTACTTCGCTACTCTATAAACATCTTAAAAAACAGTCCTCAAACCGCCTCTACTAAAGTTTCAAATCGTATTTAACTTAATTAGATATAATTATTTGTTAGTATAAAATTAACTCAAGCACGACCAGATAATCTCCACAATTTATTCATGGCAATATGCACACTATTAATTGAATAATTGGTCGGAGCGGCAACTAGTTGTTTTCGTAATTAAACATTACAATAGTTGCTATGCGCGTGTGAGCTTCTCTAAAAATGCACTGAACTGAAGTAGCATTTGGATCTGTTTAGATCGAGTCTCAAGTTCTCGATTCTCAATCTCAATTCTCAAAAGATGACGTGTGGAAAGGTCACGCTGAAAGCGCGCGATGACACGCACACGACACGTTGCCGAGGCGCTGGCGGCGAGCGCTTCCCGCCAAAACGCGGGCAGGCTGTGGCGCGAAGGCCCGCGATTGGCGCGCGGCGCTGGCGGCGCTGGCGGCGGTGCGGAGGCGCGGCGCGGCGAGGCGCAAGGCCGCCGGTTTTCCCGCGAACAATGCCAAATGGTGCATTTGTCAAGGTGAGTTCGTTCACCGCCGACGCCGGCGCCGCGCCGCACCACGCCGCGCCACGCCGCCCCGTGGACAATCGCTCACTCGGTTCGCGCCAAGCGAAGGTCGACGGAAGGCAGCGCGACCCGTTCCGAAGACACTCGTTATCATACACTCTTATTACATACAGGTGAACTTATTTCTATTTTATATCTTATTTTGTTATTTATGCTTTGTATTTATTATATTTTTATTGTATGTAGAACTCGGTGCTTAAGCAATAAGCTGCTGCATCATATTAATAAACAAATAATAAGTTGGTCAATTAAATAGTTTGTTATATTATATTTATACTTCATGTAAGAATATGTTTTATTTTTATTTTTATTTATAATGCTCAATAAGAATGGATCAAAGAAATAAATATAGAAGAATGAAGAAAGAAGAACAGTATCAAGTGCTACGCCCGGACGAACTTCCCAGATCGGCCGACACAAAGTGGTCGGTGGGATCTTCGTCCGTTTGTATCGCTTATACGTGTATTCATCACACAAAGTTTCATCTAATACACTACAAAGAAAAACAACGTGACATCTAACTCTCCTAAGAAATATACCTAATTAAGATACTAGTTTAATGATATTATTAAGTTTTAAAGATGCTAACCTTATCTGACCTGCAATAAAACAACACCAAATCTGTAGCTGCTACCATTAACACAGTACCAAAAATGAATACGAAATAAAATTAAATTTTCCTTATAATTTGTAATTGGCACGTCATATTTACTGTATTTCTGTAAACACATGTCAGTAACTTACTTCTGTAATATACATTAATAATTTTTGCTACGTTTTTTTACTGTACGAATTATAATGTTAATATTTTAACATAATGTGCAATTTAAAGTAAATGTTCCTTGATGATTAAAATATATTTATATTTTGTTATTACAATTTATGCATAGTAACTTATATTCAAGCTCGATGCAACTTCAACAAATTACATTAAATAATTTCACATAGTTAAATAATAATTATACGAGTACACTACTTACTATATTTTATTCTACATATTATTACATAAATATAAAAATAGTAAAATTATTTAATTCGTTATCAATAAGTATTCAAGGTCAATTTTATTATATTTTTTTTTGGAAGACGAGATTAACTCAAGGTCATCCAGTGACTAGCAGGTTATTGAAAGAAATTGCATAATTTGTTTGTATATTTTTTTTATATAAATTTTGTATAATATTCTAAATTTTATGTTTACTATTTATATTTATAATTATATGTGTGTAAAAGAGCTATGTTAGTTGCTATTATAAGGTCGAAATAAATAAAGGAGGGGCCTATCCAATGTCGATAAAAGATGATGAAGATGATGATATACCTATGTACAATATTTATATTACGTATACACATTAATCTTAATAATAATGATTGTAGTTATTTTTTTCTGGTTTTTTTCCTCGTCGGTTTCCAGGAGGCGCGGGTTCGAGTCCCGCTGCGTTCAAATTTTTATACGTTTTCTAAATAAGTAATAATTTTAGTTTTTTAGATTTTCAACTCCTAATTCAGACTTATAAAAAGCATAAAATATAATAATATTAATATAAGAAAAATCGCAGCAGTAAGACCAAATAAACTTTTTTTTAATTGCGTATAAATAGGCCTACAGTAAAAAAACTTTATGAAGGAAAAAAATATTTTTGACTCAGCAAAATAGATAAGTTGGCTATGTACGATTTGTGTTATTACTTTATATGTAATAACGACAAGAATTTAATATATTATTTAAAAAATTATGTTGAAATAATATGTTTTGGTATCAATTTAATAGTGACAAGTTTCATCCAACGTCTTAAGAGATTATCGCTTATCTGTTGGGTCAGGAACCGTATGCAGAATTCAATATTGTTTAAGATGGTGTGTATTGTGAGAAGGTTCCTCACTCTGGAACCCTGGCCATGGATGGCCTGAACCGTTGTGCTGCTGGCGGAACAGTATATTTTATTTATTTATTATTTATTTAATACTTTATTACACCAACCTAAACATAAAACAGATACAAAATAAAACAAATGAATAATGGTGTAAACGCGGCCTCATCACCACAGGTGATCTCTTCCAGGCAACAAAAAAATTGGATATTGGTTGGTGTACAAATGATATGTTAATATAATAAAGTTGCTTATACAATTTTATATTTTTAACTTAATTTAGCTTCACGCTGTATCTCTAGCGGGGCAATCAGAGAGAAAGGAGCGCCAAACACTACGGTCTCTACATATTTCTTTTGCCTCGTCCTCTTCATATATGCCCTCCGAAGGGTCCTCATGATTTTTTACGTGAACTTTCTCCAGTATATTTAATAATGTGTTTTAGAAGTTCAACCGAGGTCTCCCGATACCTCTTTTACTGCTCACTTTTCTGTAATAAATCTTTTTTGCCATTCTTTCATGACTCATTCGTTCGACATGCACATACCAGCCGAGCACGTTCTTCATTCTCAAAGTGGCATCCTCCCTAGTACCTGTCATTCTATGTATCTTTTCATTGTGGATTCGATCAGCTAAGCTGACTCCTACGAAGAGGTCGATCTCCACAGCATTCATCTTTCATTCATTCTTCTTCTACAATACCCATGTTTCGTATAACAGCGTCGGTACCAACACTGCATTGTGTACGGTCAAACGTGCATCTATGGTGACGTTTTGCCGTCTCATTAATACAGCTAAGGTTCCGTTAACCCTGTTACCAGAGGCAACACACCTTTCCACATCCATCTCTACTGAACATACTTCCCAAATATATCACTTCATTCATTTGTTCTAATTTCTTACCATTTACAATGATCTTACATTCCCCTAAACACTCGCGTGTCTATAACTTGGCTTTGGATATGCTGATCCACTAGGAATAAATTAATAATACTTTTCCCTTCCGCTCGCTCCCAAACATACATGTGAATTTGTTTGTGGTCAAACAAATTCCTTTACTTACAAATTTTCAATATATGCTCTCCAGCCTCATTTATTCTCTTGTCACCATACTGTACTAGCACTTCCTCGAAACCGCTTCGCGCAGTTTCCATCCATCCGTTCAAATCACAGCATATTATTAATGTTCTATTCCCCCTAACGCTACCTAGAACGTTCCTGACACTCTCCCAAAAGTCCTCGAGTTCATCTATTGGAGGTAACGATTCTGCCACATACGCCACTACTAAGATACTCTTGTAATCCCCAGCTTGAACCGAACCCAAAGTAGTCTCGATTTTATCGCCTTGTATTCTACCGCTGCACTAACTAACATAACACATGTATTCCTTGACAGCCCCGCTCGCTCTCTGGTACGCCGGCCCAGAAAGCGACCCGACTGCCCGGTACATCGGTCATGTCATTGTCTTTTCGCAAGGTGTTAGTCACACAAATAACATCCGAATTTCTGCCACCATTACAAGTAATAATTCATTCATCTTTTCTTCTAGCCCTCTTCTTCTCTTACATTCCACGTAGCTATTTGCAGCTCCGTCCTCCACCTCCCGCCGTTCCGGACATGGCGTGTTGGGTGGCGGTCCCCAACGCCGAATTCGTCGCTACTTGACACACCAGCGGGGACGCACTGGTGCGCGTCGCCTTGACGGGACGCCCTAACAGTGCGCTCTTGCGAGTTGCACGTGACGAATTTAATGTTGCAGCCCTCGTAAGAGCTGGCAGGGGTCACTGGGGGCAAGCCTTCCATCGCGAAATTCCCTCCATTCTATATTTTCCCTCAAATTATATTTTTAAATATCTTTTTTATTATAATATATATAAAAAATATAAAGCTTAAAGTATTTTGATATGTTTGTATATTTTAAAATTAATAATTTATTAATAAGTGTTTTAATTAGAAATAGAAATTTTACACGAATAAATTTAAAGTTTAAAATGTTAATTTATAGTAAAAACCATGAAATGATTGTCATATTAATCTAATTATAATGCAATATTATTAACTATCATACAGTTAGTCCAGTTAGGCCAGTTGTGGCGCAGGGTCAAATAGTGTGACTGTAAAACCGACTGGTTGTGGGTTCGATCCCCACTCGAGGAGATGAAATATTTACTTAAATTTATATTTCCATTTTTCCGCTCTGGTGCCGAGGCAAAAGCGCGGCGTTGAGTTCTGCCACTCAACACGCAATGCCTCCAGAATTCGGCGGAAAGTGGGGAACGGAATGTCTTAACACTAGGTTCCCTCTGCCTACCCTGCTATGTGTGGGATAGAGCGGGAAGCTGTAATCATACAGTTAGTCATTAGCTAATCCAAAAGCTAAACACATATGTTTGATAATATATGAAGTAAAAGGAACTCTATGTAGAGCTATATAAATTTAGTTTTGTAATTTTGAAGTTTTCATTTTATAACAACTTCATTTACTTTGGTTAATAATTTCGAAGTAGGTGCCAAGAAAAACAAACAGGCTTAAAAATTCGATATTGTAGTAGGGTTGTTTTAGCATTAGCTTGACACCGACGTTCAATTTATAAAATCTTTTTTTAATTAAAAATAGTAAAAAAAATATATTTTAACATAAAGTACGTCTTACTTTATGTAAAATTATTTTTTTACATTTTAGTTCATTGTTTGAAGTTAGTTTTTTTTGTTAAAAATGAATTTATATTACGATTTTAAGTGATGGATGGCTTTATATGGAGGCTTCTCAAGTTAGTGGTTGTCCTATGTAAAACTTCAAACTTAAATAGGTATTATTGTGCATACTAACATTTTGGCATATTGTTGTCAATGTGTTAATTAAGTTGTAACAAGCGTATACAAATTTCGGTGTAGCTCGATGAGAGCGTATGGCTTAGTGGTCAGAGCGCCTGGTCAGTTTCCAGGAGGCGCGGGTTCCGCTACGTTCAAATTTTTATACGTTTTCTAAATAAGTATTTTTCTTTCCTAAGTGTGGAATAACACTTCAAAAATGTTTAAAAATATAGCAATGTTAATGAAATAAATATTCAGGCTTCATGGCGGTAATTGAAATCAACCTAAATAAATAGAACACACAACCATCGCATTTATAATCAGGTTCCACTTATATAATAGTAATTATTATAAATATTATTATCTAATAATAAGTAGCTTATGACTTAGTATTGTAAATAGATTAAATGTCATCGAATGATTCAAATGTTTATTAAAACAACACAGTAATTAAACTTCTATGTAAGTAGAGTTTAATGCCAAATAGAACTACGTGGGTGGGAATCTGCATTCTGAATGCGTTACTACTTCTTGTAGGTGTTAATGATTAATAAGTTAAAGATAAAAGTAAAAAGAAATATTGTTATTGCCACTGTTGGACTGTTTGTAAAAATATAAAATTCCGGCATAGGTTTTTTTAAACCATTAAAATAATATATATTTTAATGTTTTGTTCTATAAATTTCTTCTATAGTTATGTTCTTTGATTTTCACGATTATTGCACATTTTTAATGAAACTATTTTAACAATCACGTATATTTAAAATTATACATTTTTGGAAAACCGAACGCTTTGCAGTAATCCGTGGTCACAGGTAGACTGAGGTGACATTTGTCTGTCAGTTAACATAATTATTATCTGTTCTAATTCTAATTAACTTTATTAATTAGTTTTAAAGTTTTATGTAACTTTTAAATTTTTATTTAATTTGATTTATATTTTAAAATACAAGAAAATCTATATAAGAACCCAACTTGTTCTTAAGTTTAAGAACAAGTTGGGTGTTTTTACATGTCAAGCATTAAAATATTATTATAAAAATAAATACATTTTTAACATAAAAAGTCGAGGCTAAGCGCGGCGTTGAGTTCCGAAACTCAACACGCAATGCCCTCAGAACTCGGCGGAAAGTGGAAAACGAAGTGTCATAACACTAGGTTCCCTCTGCCTACCCTGCTGTGTGCGGGATACAGCGTGAAACTGATTTAATTTTTAATTTAGATTTTTTTTAAAATTAAAAACCAACTTCAAACAACAAAAGTCAAAAATGAAGCTAATGCTACAACAACCTTACTACAACATCGAACCACTACGCCTGTTTGTTTTACTCGGCACCGACATCAAACTATTTTTTTTAACAAAATCAAAGTACGTTTTACTTTACGTACAATTATTTTTTACTTTTTAGTTCATGGTCATTAGTTCGTTGTTTGAAGTTAGGATTATTTTTTGTTAAAAATTGATTTATTTACGATGTTAAGTGATGGTTAGATCTTAAAAGGATGATTTTCAAACGAGTAAGTAGTGGTAGTGCTATGTAAAAATCTTAATTAGGTATTATTTTTGTTTTTTGCCATTCTAACGTTTTGGCATATTGACAAGAAATAACATAGAAATTATATATTCGGACGAATGGGGAACCTCTCCCTTTTTAGAAGTCGGTTGAAATTATAACATCCTCTTTTTGGAAGTAGGTTGAAAAGAAATGCAACGATGAGGAATCTCACTTCTGACACCAATTTTAATGTTTTTCCTTGTAACTTTTACAGTACAATTATATTTTTTTACCAAAAAAAACTTGTTCAATATCAACTAGATCCCATAATCAGAACCTAATTAAACTTTCACTAAACTTTCCTTGAAGTATATATCCTTTCAAATAAAAAAGAAACATCGGAATCGGTTGACGTGATATTTAGTTATTCGTCCATTTGTCGCGCACATACCTAATGCAAATTTAAGACTTATGTGATTTGCTCATAGATACCATTGTCAGAATTAGACCAAAAATACCTTTTTTTCGGTTTATTTACGTTTTATCTCATGTCTTCGTGAAAAGGGAATAATTTTGTATGTATTTTGAGTATATAGCCTTGCCGCACCTTACATAAGAACCGTAACACATATTGTTACTATTGCAAAATATTTTGTATTAATAAAATTAAACCTCTTTACGTAGCCTTAATGAGGAAATTAAACATTTATTTAAATTTATATTTTCATCCTACTCTACTGTCTACCCTGCTGTAAGCGGGATTCAACATGAAGCTGAATATTTATAAATGTTTTAAGTTTCACTTTCGTTTATAAAAAATATATATTTTGTAGCCGCAGCAAGATTTCACTAAAATTCTAGTTCTTACAACAAAAGTTTATATGTTATATTTATAAAAAAAATAATAAAGTTATTTTTGATATGATCTATATTTTTTTATTTATTGATTTCTCATGCCTACCTCGATTCCTAACCTGAGAGCGTCCTGTACAGCGTGCACAGTCCTGTCTCGGCACAGCGTCCGACTGTAATGAAACGTGAACGGTCCCACTTGGGGAATGAATTTTAATTCCCTGGCTCTGGTAAAAACAAAAAAAACGCGGCGTTGAGTTCCGCCACTCAACTCGCATTGTCTAAAATGATGAACTCAGTGTCTAACACTAGGCTCCCTCTGCCTACCCTACTATACGCCGTATACAGGGTAACAAAAACTTTTAAAGTCAGTCAAGTATTATAACAAATAAATTATGTCATGATTGTAAATTCGATTTTTATGGATGATTATAATTTTTATAGTAAAGTTAAAAATGACACAAGCTATATTTTTTTCTGTAAAACGAAAGGATAAAGAAAAAACGTTTTTTTTAAACAAATCAATATTATTTCCAATAAATTTATCATCAGTACATCCACATTGAATGCATTATTATTTATACCATAAAATACAACATAAAAATCTTCGACACCAAAAAAACTAAACATAGGGCTAAAATACGATCTATTTACAATAAGGTGGTTTAAACACAAAATAAAACATTGAACGTAACAAAAATCAGTGCAACAATAAAATAATAAATATTTCTTTATAAGATAGTGATTCAACGTGGTATAGTTACGGTTAATCTAAAGATATAATTAATTTGTTAGTTATACACGTTTTAAAATATTACCTATCGACCTTCACGTGAAGCGAAGCGATTTCGAGACCGACGCAATTTGAAGCCGTAACAGTTTCGCTTTACAAGTCGCCAATCAAAAGAGCCACAAACCAAACAACGAGGAACGTTTCGCATCTTATATTGAACCGTAGTATAAGAAATTCTATCAAAAATTACTTCTTAATTCTTTAATTTTACTAACTTAAAATGTAATTATGTAGTCTTTATATAAATTTTTATCATAATTAAGGAATAATATCCAGAACAATAGTGAATAAATTAGAATTTCTTCATATATACAATACAATGTAAGATGCAACTGGAGTAATCCGGAATCCAAAAGAAGCTGTGAGCATTGCTACTTCAAATAATCTCTCATTATAATATGCAACAGTATCAAAATCTACGAAACCCTTAAAGTGTATCAGTGCGTAGTTGAATAAATAAATATATAGGCTCCATTCCCGATAAATCACGAAGAATCCTCCTAAAGCTCAGTTCGATTTTAGCTAAACTTAAGCAGACTAAATATATAAATATTTATAATTTCGTTATTTAAACTATAGTTATGTAATTTAGACTATAGTATTTAAAGTTTTAAGAGGCGCCAAAAATAATGTCATGTAACTAAGTCGTTCAAAAGACTAGAAAAAATGCCGAAATATTAGAAAATCCGTACGGTAAAATCGATACAACACAACATGCCAACATTCTGACCGTAACCTACACAAGTGATATGTGTCGAAAGCGAAGCGATGCGATGCGATGCGATACTCAGCAACTGAGCTGCGGTCCAGCGATCAGCAATAACATTATACACAACTTATACATTCAGAAACCATTTTTTCCCCTTTAATCGAACGCAAAAGCAGCAAAAATTCGAGAGAACAAGTTTTTTTTTATTTAAATATAAATTTGTAACAATGAACACACTATCAAGTTTCGATTTAAAATATTTAAAGAGAGAGATATCGATTTCATGTTCTCAGATCGCATCCTTTAATTTAGCTCTCACGATTACAACACAAGACAGTCGTTAGGCCTTAACATTAAAAATGTACAATTTTTATTATGGCAGATATCAACAACAAATTTATATTTATTTATCAATAGGATACTGACACTTTTTACACAAACAACACTAGTATCTTACATGCGTTAACAACGTGCATCGCCTTTACTTTCAATGGCACTTGCGAGCCCCGCGACGCCCCGAGCCGCCACCGCCGTCGCCGTCACCGCCCTCTCGGCGCACACCGCCTCTCCTCAAATATCTATATCGTACAGTAAACTTTATATATTCTCTAAATTATACTATTTCATAAAAACGTCGAACGTTCGGCGAGGCGCACGAGAGCGACGACTCGGCGCGGCGCTGCTTCTCGCGAGCCGATATAATAGTTCTTTAAAAAAGATAGAAGAGTGAGCAAAATGTGTGGAGGTGTCCCCTCGCGCGGGGGCTGCGCGGGGGCTACGCGTAGCCGGGCGGGTCCCACGTGGCCGTCAATCAGGAGACGTAGGGCAGCAGGTAGTAGAGCAGGCAGGCGAGCAGCAGCGGCACGGCGAGCGCCAGCTCCACGCGCAGGTGCCGGCCGCGCCCGCAGCACGCGGCCAGCTGCGCCGCGAGGCGGTCGCGCTCGCCGCACACCTCCACGAGGCGCTCCTTGGCGCGCACCAGCTCCTCCTCCTCCACGAGCACGTGCAGCGTGCCGTTCTGCGTCACGTGCAGGCGCTCCTCGTCGTCGAGGCGCACGTACTCGCTCACCACGCTCCGGGTGACCTCGGTGGCGGTGGCGGTGGTGGCGCCCGAGTCGGTCTCGGTCTCGTCGTCGTCGTCGTAGTCGAGGCGGAACATCTCGTCGATGTCGGCGGAGATCTGGCGCGCGTCCACGTCCGCGTCCGCGTCGGTGAGGTCCTCGAGCGAGGGCGTGGTGGCGACGGCGCGGTCGGCGGTGGGCGGCGCGGGCGCGGCCTGCAGGCGCTCGAGCGCGCGGTCGCGCGCCAGCAGGTCGGCGCGCAGCTGGCCGACCACGGCGGTCAGGTCGTCGACGTCGGCGCGCGTGGGCCGGAACGCGAGCTCGGCCTGCATGTCGGCGGCGTTGGACGCCAGCCGCTGGATCTCCGCCACGTTGGCCTCCTCCGCCACGGTGGAGCGCGCGAGCTGCTCCTGCAGGTCGGCGATGCGCGCGCGGTAGGCGGCGGCGTCGTCGAGGTCGGGCGGCGCGCGCTCCTCCTGCGCGGCCAGCAGCTCGTCGCGCACGGCGCGCAGCTGCTCGGCCTCTGCGGCGGCGGCGCCCACGCGCGCCCGCAGCGCCTTGATCTCCTCGTTGAGGCCCGCCATCACGCGCAGGATGTTCGCGTACTCCACGTTCGCTTTGCTCTGTTTGTATAACCGAACGTTTTACTTGTAGTTTTTCATAAAAAAAACTATTTTAGTATAATTTAATAAATAAAGGTTTTTATATATGACAATTAGATATTAAATAAATTGTTTAACATCAATTAGTCTTTTATTTATTTTATATCTTAAGTTTTAGATAAAAGTGTTTTATGTGTAACAAGTAAAAAGTATAATAAACTCATATTGAAACATACTAAACTTTAAATGTTATTTTAATGAGGCCATTGGAGATAATCAGAAGTAGCTAAATGTGAGATTGAGACGGAGACAGTTGTGAGTTTGATTCCCACTTGGGGAAATAAATTATTTTCATTTCATTTCTTCGCTTTGGTGACAAGACAAATGGTAGTGTTGTGTTTCGCCTTTCAACACGTAATATCACGTCAAATAAATAAATAAATAAATAATAAATAATATCACGAAAATTCTGTATAAAATGTGAAAAAGGGTGTCTTAATAATACTATCTTGATATATGTGCAATACGGTGGGCAGATAAAAAATAACATTTTAATTATTAAAACCAAAAACCCTCCTCCCTTAATGGAAATTTATAAATTCCTATCATATTTAAATTGTTCTACATTACATGTTAATTCAATCTATATTAGTATTTAATAATATACAAACTGGTGACTCTTCTTTGATGTCTGGCTCACTGTAAGTTGAGTTCGCATTGTTATCAGGACACAATTCACCATCTAAAGGGCTCAAAGATTCATTTTCGTGATCAGCATCTGGAAATTTTAAAAAAACATTATTTTAAATACATATTTTCAAATAATCTTTTAAATAAAAAAAACATACACAGCAACAAAACAAAGAGTGCGGTCGACAAGTAGTGGCCTCCCTAAAGTAAGGAGTAGATGAGCAGAGCATAAATTTGAATTTAGTATTTTTTTTGCATGTAGCATAAGTTCAAAACCTATAACTTCAGGAACTGTACTAAATATTATTTTTGAAATTAATGTACTATATTCTTTTATGCCCCATACCATACTTATTCTGTATAGAATCAAAAATAACTTATATAACATGATAAAAAAATAAATGATATATTATTTGAATTTTTTTGATGGGATCTTCATAGCACAGGGGCACAGCTTCCCACTGTAAACGCGACGGTTGTAGTTTCGATTCCACTAAGAAGAATAAATTATTTTTTATTTTTTCGATCTTATAAATAGACAAAGCCCATTCACCACGCAATGTCTTAAAAATTGGTTTCCCTTTACCCTACTTTAAGTAGAATACAAAGTAAAGCTAAAAAAAAATGTGATATAACTTAATGACGTCATGATCACCTTCATTGGGGCCATTTTCCTTTTTCAATGTAAGTAATGAATTGTCGTGATTGAGCCGCAAATGCTTCTCGTCATCAGTGCAGAGGTCGGCGTCGTTACTCTTCTCTCCGCTGCTGCCAACGTCGCCTTCTTCCGTTACTTGTTTTTCTAAAATATATTTGTATAAATTATGTATACGTATAAATGTATATCTTTAAATATGTGTCAGTTGTGGCATAATTTGACTGTAAACGTTGTGGTTCGATTTCCACTCAGGGGAATGAGATATTTTCATTTTCTCAATTTGATAACAAGACAAGTCGCGGTGTTGTATTCCGTCACTCGACACGCAGTGTCTCCAACGTTATGTGAAAAACATAGAACGGAGTGTTTTAATACTCCGTTTCCAGGTGTTTACCTTCATGCTATAAGCGACGTACAGCATGAAACTAACAAAACTTTGGTAAATGATAATTTGCATAATATAAACATATCTTACTTAAACAATAACACAACTAGTAGAACTATTTTCATATTCAAAATATTTATAATAAGCATTCAGGCAAGTGACATATATTAAAATCACCTACCTCTTTCTTCTGGATATATATTATTTTTCTTTAATATTAACTCAAACTCCTTTGCAGACTTTCCTTCTGCAGATATAGCTTTAATTCCAACCTGAAATTACACAATGAATACATTTAAAATAAATGTGATATACTCATGATCTTTGAACCTATAGATAATTATAAATTCTTGAACTCTTACATAGTTGTCTACTAAATGCTGATGATACTGATACCAGAGAGTTGTACAGTTCGCAAGATATAAGCTGAACTATGTGTTTGTGTCACATAAAAGTAAAAGATAAAGTTGGCACTATCATTATACTAAAATGCAAAAAGTTATAGAATGGTAAAAGTAGCAGTAAAAATATTTTTTTACTGCTACTTTTACCATTTTTGTTTTAATAAACAAAAATTGTGAACACTAAGCTTCACTCAAACGACACATCAGACGAGACTGAAAATACGAAAGAACGAACGTACGAAGAGCGAGCCTCACTTTGTTTAATAAATTCTGTGGAAGCAGTAGTTTGATGTAGTCTGGCAGAGCCCTGATCGCGTCTTCCAATGAACCATTGCGCTTGGCCTCTTGTAGTTTATTGCTATCTGTACTCACTATCAGCATTTTGGCTTCACCATTTTGCACTGTGTACTGTAAATAAGTTAATTATAGATTTTTAATACTTTATATACTCAATTTATTTTGAATTATAGATTCTGATATGTATTTTGTCATTATGTGAGATAGATAGTATATTTTATTTATATACAAGTGCTAAACTATATTTATCCATAAACATTTGTTATATTTTCTTAAACGTCACTATTGCACCAGAAGCTTCTCTATCCCGCTGTTTACTTTCCATCCAAATTCAAGATAATCAATTCAAGCTATCAAATTCAAGATTTGGCATAATAAAGCAGAGAAATGAAAATAATTCATTCTATCAAGTGGGGATCGAACCCATACAACACTATAGTACATCAGCTTCACACTGTATCCCATACACAGCAGAGTAGGCAGATAAGACCTAGTGTTAAGACACACTCCGTTCCACATTTTCCGCCGAGCCATTCTGGAGCCATTGCGTGTTGAGTGACGGAACCCCGAAACTTGTTGAAATGTTACAAGTCACGATTGATGGAGTTAATATATGTTGTTATGACAGCACTGTAAATAAAGACTATTGAATGTTATCTATAGAACTTATGGAACCCTTTTGTCACATTCTAATGTAAAACGTTCGCAGGTTTCTTGTTGGTTGGTATTGGCTGATTGTTTTATTTTTCTTACATTGACGTTTTCATGATTAAAAACATGAGCGAACCTTAGGCTACGTTCAGATGACAAGCGTTCAACGCACGCTGAACGTGCGCAAAATTTTTGTATAGTGTTCACATGACACGCGCTTGTCAGGCGTTGAACGCGCGTTGTCGCAGCCGCCATAGATTTCAGTAGAGTTGTACATTTGCCGGAGATGGACGTAGGAAACAGTTTTGGCGGTGATTTTATACCGACGGCTGAACCGACGCGACAGAAGACGGAGATATTGGGTCCACCCAATTTCCACACGATTTTTGAACGAACTGATCCCTTAAAATGCATACGCGCTTTCGACGCGTTTATACATCCGCGTCGAAAGCGCGCGCTCAACTGAACGGTAATGTAGAAAACCAATGATCTCAAAGCGCAAGTTGACGCGCGCTGACAACAGTCGAGCGCTTTACTAAAACGCGCGTTGGCATGTGTACGGCCTGAACAAAAAGTATTTAGTTGTAAACGCGCGTTATCGAAACGCGCGTTGAACGTTTGTCATCTGAACGTAGCCTTAACCAAGCTGTGTTTGCACTTTTCTCTATCGAAGTGAAAGCGATCGAACAAATCTCCAATACGGACAAAGTGGCTGTTCATAACGTGTTGAACACGTAGAAGAAACGTGACCGGATACGGGTCCTTCTGTCACTTTTCTTCTAACTACTACAAATGATATATTTCAATAAAGGTTTGACAAGCTTTGTTTTATTCGGGTCCATTTTGTCTCAAGCCTAAATGAATAGACTATAGTAATAATGTGACATAACAAAAGACAAATCAATATATGGGATTATTAATAATAGAACAAATCAACAAGTGGCCATTTAACACTTATATAAACATAAATCTAATTTTTTGTATAGGCATTAAAATAGAAGCAAAATTATAATAATATCTTTTTTTTTCATATTTACAAGATGTTATTCCGCAGTTGGGATAGAATTTTTTTTTATTAGAAAACGTATCAAAGTTTGACCCACGCTGTATGGAAACTAAGAGTCATTTAAATTTTAACATATTTAATAATAAACTATAAATTTGTTAACTTACAGCAAGTGGAAGGTGTTTCCGTAATGTGAGTTCTCGTTCCTCAGCAGCAGCAATGGCCAGACGAGCTGCACACATTTTGCGATCGCAGCGCGCTGCTAATTTCTGTAATACGATAAATAACAATTGACTGAATTGATATTGACACCTTGTCTAATGATTTTTGCATTTTTCGCTTCACTCATTTGTTCGTTTCGATGCGTTTTGAGTGCTTTCCCGTTTGTTTGATATTTTTAAGAACTGCTGTTTTTTTTCTTAAATTTCTTTTTAGTAATCACTTATTCTATAGAGGTTAATTGTGCTGTAAACTTAACCTAACTATTACCATTTTTCTTATAACTCAGCCCTCCGATTGCCAAAACTGACAGCATTTTAGGGCGGGAATGATGTACCTGAATCTATTAAATCATACCATCTTTATTTTTTTACATTCTGGGCCGAGAAATATATGCAATCGTTTCAGTCTCCTTTAAGACCACATCACCAATTGTCACACACTGTCTCCTAACTTATGATGTAATTTTTGTATTTATATAGGCTCTACTAACTAAAACTAACTATTTAAATGAAACATAACACATCCAGAATCCATTTCCTATTCTAGAAAGCCAATGTCATTAACCTGTAGCTCTTGCAGCGCGTTGGTGGCGGCCAGCCTGAGCGCGTAGTTGTGGTGGTGCAGCGCGGCCGCCTCGCGACTGCGGCGCTCCAGCGACTCCTCCAGCGCCAGCCGCTGCTCGTGCGCCGTGCGGAGACTCTCCTGGGCTACTTCCTAGTGATATTATATCAATATATTGTAATTGTACTAATAATGGAGACGCCATTGTGGCGCAGGGGCACTAGCGTGCTATTGTAAGCTTGACAGTTGTGGGTTCGCTTCTCACTTGGTGGAACTTCCTTGCTCTGCTAACAAGACAAAGCGCGGCGTTGAGTTTAGTCAATCAACACGCAATGTCTCAAAATTTAGCAGAAAGTGGGGAACGAAAGTGTCTTAATGGGGTATGGAGCGCCTTAGCACTATCTCAGTCTCCTAGGTTCTTTCTGCACTCCTTGCAATTCCGGGCTACGATGTGAATCTACTAAGGGAATGGAAGCCGTCTCAATGCAGCGGGACAGTTTTTATCTCTAAACACAATGGTTGTGGATTTGATCTCCACTCGTAGTAACAACTTTGTTTCAGGTCCTTTGTCAGGTAAGAGGACAAATCACGGCGTTAAATTTCGCCACTCAACATACAATACCTCGAAATTAGGCGAAAAGTGGGCAACAGTGCGTCTTAATACTGGTTCCCTCTTACTACCACAGTATAACCGCTTTTTTTAACATTATTATTACTGTCTTGTAAAAAATCCAACAACAAAAAAAAATATTATAAGCTATATTAAAATTTAATCTATGGAGGAATAATCAATGATTTTAGAATCCGATTTTAATAAATTCACACTGCTATTTCAAATGATCTATGAAGTAAAGAAATAAATAACTGAAATAGTGAATATAAAAAGAATGAGTAAACAATGGACCTGATAGTTCCTCTTGTCGGACAGCAGCTGCGCCACGTGCAGCGCGTCGGGCTGCTTGCCGGCCGCCAGCAGCGCCTCCAGCGTGTGCACGCGCATGAGCAGGCGCTGCTCGCCCACGAACAGCTCCCACGACGCCGCCGCCTCCGCGCGCGCGCGCTCCACGCACTCGCGCAGCGTGCGCAGCCGCGACTCCAGCGACGCCTCGCGTTGGATCGCTTCCTGACATTTATTTATCAATCATTACACTTTTTTATGGATCTCTTATTTAAATTTTTATTGCGTTTGAAAAATGATTTTTAATAATTATATTATTCAGTCAAATACATTATGGTAATAGTAACAAATTCGCCACAAACCTGTACAAAGTTATTGAGCTGGTACAGCTCTTTGAGATGAAGTGGAGTCGTCATTGTGGGATTAAATGATAATTTCGCTTCCTTTCCATCTGGGTGATATAATTTGAGAAGTGCGACCACTGGAGGAAATGTGTTCTGTAATATTAAGTTTTATTTGTTAATTAAACCATAATAAAAATAAATGTATAAAGTATTTTTTATAACAAAAACAATTTTATTGCAAAGCGTTTTTTTGTTGTTGATAAACTTACATATACATAACTTAGCTTTGTATCTTCTAATAATATAAAATAAATCATTCCTTATAAATATAATTAATTACCATTTAAATTAATTAAAATTGATAAGTGTTGAATACAATAAATAAATTGCAACACTAGAATATATAGAAATAATTTATGAGCGCATTAATGAAGAAAGTGAATTATAAGTATATTTCTTATAAGAGTTTTTGAAATAAATCATTATTAATAGAGAATGATCGACGAGTCGTGACCACCTTGAAGGCTTTCCAAATTTCTGCCCAGCGTTCACTCAAGACAAAAATAAACAAAAGAAAGTACAATCTTAAAATCAAATCTGTACAGCCATCTACAACTAACTTCAAGGCGGCTGTAACAACCGTACGGTGACATATTGTAAAATTAACTTACCTTTTCCGAATTACCAGCATTCTCGACAACCGGAATGCCGAATTGGACAACATCTCCCGAGAACACCTCGTGCGGTTCCTTCGTCAACGTCGATCGGTTGTTGTTCACGAACGTGCCATTACTGCTTTGGTTATCCTGAGCAAAACAATAGACACGCTGTTTTACAAAATATATTTAATTGCAATGTATTTTTAGGATTTTACCATGTTTGCAGAGCGGCAGTTATATTTACTTATATAACTGACGCTTTAGCGTTTGCTTTTTTGCTCATTTTTTTTGTTATGTTTAAGTAATTATGTCATGAATGACTTAAAATCAAATATCTTTAGGCAGACTCTCATTCTTAATATGAAATTAGTAAATATTTACAAATATTAATTCATTATTTAATATAAGCAACGAGCAATCGAACCTAGAACAATTACGTGTACATTCAGACTGGGTCATCATGGTTAAATTTATTATACAATATTCATAATGAGATTATGTAAATTTTACTTGTTTCCCATGTTCATAAATTATCTTCATTATACTTTTTTACAAATATACCTCTATATATATTTTTTATAAAATACTTCTTATACAACGAACGTTATACAAGAAATAGTACTAAAAATAAGTTAAAAAAAGGTGAAAGGGTGATATAACATAAATGACATACATCGATGGTCCGTAAGTAAAGTATCGAAAGCGCAAAAACCGCAAATATTTTTATCGCACTTATAAACTACTAAGAAGTGTCGTTTTAATTTTAAAAAAAGAGATCTTTATGCGTCTTTTAAACGTGTATAATAAACTACGCCTGTTAGTAATAAAAGATGGCAATAAAAGATACTAGCAATTTTTCATTTTTGATACTTTACCTAGGGACCGTCGACGTGATCGTGCATAAAAAAAGCACCACCACCACCACCACCACCGCCCCTATGACCGGCAGCCGTATAAGTACAAACAGAAACTATACGAAACTATACAAATATGTGGATGTTGACAAGTCGATCGCGTCGCCTGCTGTGATGTAACGTTACGTCAATTAATAAGGATGTTAAACCTGTTTTTATTTGGCACAGCGAGTACACCATATACATTTCCACTTGGACTACAACACCGTAGAATTGTAGAAAATTTACAGATATATATATTCAATTAAAACAATATGACATTTAAAGATATAATAAGGATTGATAAAGAAATAATTGCTATTTAAGTATAGTTTTATACATAATATGAGCAAAGAAATTTCAAGAGGAATATTTTTGTAGCTCTTCCATCTATTTTTTATTAAAATAAAAAAATTGGAATACTTAGCCTAACATAGAATTCCAACTCAGTTTCTCATATAACTAAAATCTTACACAGAAGGCATTATGTTTGAAAAACAAACAAAAAAACAACCAACCTTTAAAATATATACCAACTGGTTGAACTTACGTATAACGAAATCAACTTTTCTTAATTTAGATGCATTAAAATTACAAAATAAATTCTCTCACGTAATTAACTAGAGGCGAGTTCCCAAATATTTTAAGCTTTATAGCACTTTCATTTACATTTTTAAACGTTAAAATTATTACATACAATTAAACTTAAATACGTGTTAAAATACTTTGATGACTATAAAACCTATAAAATAAAATTACAAATAAAAACTGAACAGTTACAAACACCTATAGATATTTCTCTGCTTATTGTACATATTTTAGGAGCACTCAGACTTAGAACGAGTCAGCACTACGTGATCAACCATTGTTCTTATGCTTGTATTGATTCTAAAATAGTCATGTTTACAAAGACGTTATACACTTGTTTGTTATACATACACATTTCGTCTTATTTATACTCACATCTTAATATTGTAAATGATTATAATAGCTATATAGTAGTAGAAACGTAAAAATATATATTATAAAGAGCCTGATTTAAAAAAAAAATCAAAAAAATATTTGAGGCCATGGGACAGGGCCACTAGCGTACGACCGTATACGCGACAGGTTAAGGGTTCGAATTCCATTCGATTAAATATTTAATATGTTAATTTCCTTCGAAATTTTATTGACCTTCGAAAACACCGTATCAAAGATACTGGAGGAAGGTCACGTAAAAAGCACGAGGACCCCCCGGAGGGCATGTATGAAGAGGTTCATGACAGTGGACGAGGCGAAAGAGGTATGTAGTTCTCTCTGACTATCCCGCTAGGGATAAAGCGTGACGTTAGTAATAGATTTTTATAGCTTTTATTTCTTCGCTCTGGTGACGAGGTAAAGCGCGGAGTTGAGTTCCACTCAAAACGCATTACCTGCACAATTCGGCGGAAAATGGATGGAAGAGTCTTAATGGGCAGCGTGTCTTAAGTCTACCCAGGTTCCCATATTCTTTTTGCCTATCCTGCCACGTGTGTACAGCGTAAAGTAAAAAATAATATTTCATCGTGATATTGTTCCAATATACATGTGTAGAGCTAACAATTGCTATTCAATTGCTAAAAGGGAAATGTTAATAATAGGTATACCCACACTGGCTAGTCAAAATGCGACATTAAGTTTTGGCTGGGCACACAAAAATATTTCTAAGTGGGTGGAAAACGTAAAACGAACGACGTAATATTACACTAGATTTTTTACCAAGAAATGTGAAAAGAATTTTGAGCAACTATATTCTATATTAGAGTTGAAAGTACTGACTTACAAGCAGCCCTAAGCATGTAATTAATATTTATACACTAGGGTTGAAACAGCAGCAGCCCTACCCTAAACATGCGTCTATTAGTATCATAAATTCAAAGGCATTTATCAATAAAGCGCAATCGAAGCAGCCGCACGACTATCACGCGTAATGAGGTCACGCCAGGAGTATCATTGTGCTTGATATAAAAATAATCGCTACTGTGATTTAATTAGCTTGCATTATCCTCATACCACCACCACTCCACCGTAATGTACTTATGCACGTTGTTGATATCGTTATATAAAACGAATCTGTTTATTTGTAAACTGTTTATAAAGTCACATTGTATAGTGGAGAAATAATTGACATATTTCTCTTTCTCTTTCTTTGCCTCTCTCTATCTCTTTGTATTTACAGTATAATTAAATATTCTTTTTTATTGTTTTGTCTTTTATAAAAGTAATATAATAAATACTATCTAATAAAAAGCTAATATATAATAATTTACTAGTATTACATTTATTCATACCAATACCTAGTCTAGACTATCTGTATATCAAAGCTCCAATATATTTGAAGACAATACTTCAATGATAACTGATCATTTTGAGTAGCTTTATTGTTTTTACTTTTAAGATATATAGATATGTGCGTATGGAGCTACCTGTCAATAAATACTACATTTCAAAAAATCTTTTGACAGGTTTCTTCTATTTAGTATAAGTTCCATATAAGAATAGCGCCATTAAATATGCTAATCAACTAAATCATAAAATAGATTGCGGAATTGGGTTGTCGAGCTCTCGATAGAAATCTATTGTAGGCGTAAGCGAGAGTCAACTCTCCATTACTACGTCCATAATAATATTACGAGATGTTATTTGAAATATTTTTTGATTAGATTATTTTAGAAAGTACTATAACTACATTTTAATATATTTTTTATATTAGTCTTTTACTTGAATATTTCAAACTCTAAAACGTTAAGAATTTTTTAATTCTATATTATGTCACTTGAGGTTTTTCTACCAATCATAGCCTGTTTAGTTTTTTTGCTTTATATTTGTTACATACGAACTTTTAGTACAGATCCAATTTCCTAACGCTGTTTTGATTGAGCTTTTATAATTAACAGCTTTTACCTACGGCTTCGCCCTGTGTGCATATAGAACTGAGTTGTGTATAACACACATGTGACGGACATATTGTAAAAAATGTTAATTATTTCATTTACTCGAGTGGGAATCGAACCCACAACCTGTCGCGTTTACAACCTGCTCCAAGACTGGCCTCAATCAATCTTAGATATTATATACATTAGTGAATAAGTAAATAGATGTTAATAATATAAATTAAAATGATTATATTCGTGTTTTATACATAATTTAGTATGTATACTTCAATTTTAGTTTAGTTTTTATTACTTCATTTTGATAGCAGAGTAACTTACCACTAAATAAAAATGTCCTTTATCGTAATAGAGAGTTGCATGGTGCCGAGATAGCACTCTACATTCAAATATTGTATTAGTTGTTGAAGGCGTCGCGCGATATACATTTCTTCCGATCTGCAATAATAAATAAACACAGTTAGTGAAGAAATTAAATCTTAATAAAAACTATGTCCTTTTTAGAGCTATTACCCGTTTCAGTATTTATCTTTTATATAAAATATTTCTTTGGATATTTCACTAGAATAAAATGTATTACATTTATTTGGAAATTTAAGAGGATAAGACAGAGAACAACTAACAACTAACAATAGGAAGTTTAGCGAAGCAATCCCTTGTAATAAAAATATGATACGAGAACCAAGGTCCTTCACGTATCTATGAAAATTACATTAACACATCTTAATTTATACATGTTTTCATTACAAAATCGTACAAGCAATTATTAAGCATACAAAACAAACTTTATCTTAGACATATCCTCAGCAATATTTCATAATGATACAACTGAACTTCCTGTAACCATAACATAAACCTGATAAGAATCAGCTTCCGTTACAAGAGCACAGCAGATGGGTAGCTAGAAATAGCACAATTTAATCTCATTAAATTTAATTGCCAATATACAACTGTCCCGTCTCAAGTACCACGGGTCACGCTGACTAAGTCGACGCACACGCGACTGACGGCAATACCAATAAATGCACAGGACGCGTTCTGTAACCTTAACTAGCTTGCTCTTCTTTTTAGTTACAACATTATTGCAATACACAAAACTACTTGTGAATTCTATACTATATTGTGAATTCTTTGTAAGATTCTTTGTCACTAAATAATAATAACAAAATCACATAAAAATAATGACCATTACTAAAAATATATAAATAAAATTTATTGTTTTTAGCAAATTATTAATATTGACAATATTCAATTTTTGATAATAAAATCCCATTAGGTTATGTGGTAAATTTCAAAAAGCTGTATTGAATTAACTATTGTTATTATCATTACAATGTTTATATTTAATTTAGGACTATGAATAATCTCTTTTTAAAGACATACAAAAAATCCTAACCCAATGTTAGATTTAGACTCTCTGAGGATGTTGGCATTTCATCATTGAGATAGGAAGTTTTTCTATATTTTATAAAAGTAAACCACATGACACAGGTTAAATTTACAGTTCAATGGAAAATAAATATTGTATACTTCAAAAACATGAACAAACTGACCAGGAATAAGTTTAGAGCTACTTTGTCTACAGTAGAAGTAGGTGTCACAGGGATAACAGTAAAATCTGTCCATAATTAACTAAAGATGCAATAGATGCCTGCAATAGAGTTTCATTAATAGAGTTCATATATAGAATGTACTTTGAAAACAGCATTCATAGAATCCTTTTTTAGAGAGGAGTTTGGACAGTAGAGGAAGTTAATGTAGATTTAAATGGTCTTAACCAACACTTAGGTTGCCAGTTTCAGGCACTGGTCGGAACTTGAAAAATCTACTAGAATTACTACTATATAAATGTTGTTTGTTGGAAATAAGTACATAGAGAAGTAAGTGAAACCCAAGTATCCAGACTTTACTTGTTATGATGCAATCAGATAACAGAGAACATCTGCATAATCAAATAAGTGTAAAGAGGTTTGAAAAAATACAGGGACTTAAAAATAAAACAAAATATAGAATAATGTACATTTGTGTCTATATATGTATTTAGTATGTATCAATTTCATGTATATATAATGTACCCAGTAGCTAGTCTAAATAACACCAAAATTGTATATTAGGCAGGGGTCAGACAATTTAAACTCTATTTTAATGTTTTTTTATGAAACAAGGCAAAAGCAAAGGAAATGGGTATAATAAATGGCATATTATGCACCTAAATCTCCCCGCAACTAACAGAATATATTACTAGTTGTTAAATGGAATATATTAGTAATGGTCGTTAAGTGTAGAAACAGTTACTTGAGGCTACAGTTGCGACAATAGTACAAAACAGTATGCTATTTATTCTGTCTAGTTTACTATGGCTAATAGTTGCATTTGTTAAAATATTTTATGTAAAAAGAGTAAGGACCAAAGTTTTAACCTAAAAATGAAACAATCTGTAAAATCTATATTTCTGTTAAGAACTACATATAATTTTTTGAAAATGTATATTATAGTTTAATAAAACATAAGAATATAGAATGATTTATCTATATGTTTACTATCAGCTCTATTTTAAACTGAAAAGTCTATGAGATGAAGATCAAAGATATAATCAGAGATAAGTATAGTTTCTTATATATACAAAGATTATCTTATCTCTGAATACTTGAGATACCTACCATCACCATCTAATACCAATGCATTCCATGTCAGCTTAGCTTTAGTTATTATTATTTTTAAATTGGTATCTTTTTCAAAAATGATATTTATCCATACAAAATTACTATTTTATAGTCAGATAAACAAAATAAAAAACATTTAATAAAAAAATTGTTAGACTTTTAATCTTTAAATGCCTTGACATATATGCATATGTTCATAAAATATTTTAACTACTCATTTACATATAATAAAATTTTCAAGAAGAATCAATAATTAACCATACAAAAAACTATAAATGACCATTGTACTATGAACTTCTGAACTTCAATTATAAGGATTTGGATAATTTACTATCAATTTTATATAAACATCAGACTTATATAATAAAATAAAAAATAGAGGTACCTAAAATAGATAAGTTATATATTTAATATAGCTCTTAGACAATAATGCCACTTGGAAAATATGATATGTATTTTGTATCATTCTAATAGGTTTAAGTAAGAAAAAATGACATCTCATATAAATATCTTGTATCTATATAGGTGACATTTAACTTTTACCTTGACTGGCTGTTCCAATGTGACGCGTCTTTCATCAAATGGTAAGGAATTAGAATGTGGAATAAAGATTGCTTTAGGTACACCCACATCTTGGTTATTTGGTGGTTCTGGACCAGGTGTCCAATTGTAATCCATATTCTTAATTGTGTTGTTCATTAATGGCTTAACTTTCTTGCTCTTTGCTATCACCATCGCACAACTTGCTCTTCAAAGTAAGCATTCGTGCTTCGTTTATTAAATGACTATCTCCATATCAAATATAAAAACAACCATAACATTGATCTTATGGTGAAAGGGATGCTTTATTCCTCGTCATTTTTAAGTTGTGCTACAAAATAGCAAAATTAACAAATTCACACAATGTATCTTCAGTATATTAGCACTCGTCAAAACATTTAGAAAATAGCAAATGAAACTTGATTCCTTTGCCTACTGGTTCATTAGTTATAAAGAAACCATGAAATTCTGGAATAAGTACAAGATCTACAAACGGTAAACTATTTATAGACTAAAAGTATAAAACAATTATTCTACGCCCAAGTATATCAAAATTATGTTTTAAAGGGCGTTGATCAAAATTATCGTTCGAAGAACTTACGAAATGGGCGCACGAATCGGACATTTGTTTTGTTGAGTTGGGTACCTACCATCTCTATCGCTCACAGTTCATTTGTTTCTTGAACAAAAAAAAGCTTGTGAAGTCGATATATTTATAAAAAAAATAAGAAAATATTTATTTTATGCAATAAATAGAATTATAAATAGTTTTTATTTTTTCCATTAAATAATAATAAAAGTATGTCACACACTTCCGTTACTCATTTTATGATAATTTGTGTACATAAAAATTTTGAAAGTCTATATTAGTACAAATTAATTTTAATTAATATATGACATACATAAATTTTATACATGTAAAATACTTTAATATTCTACTAAAGAAATTGATTTGGCCATTTACATTTAAAATGTATAGCTTAAACAGGACTCTATATCTCATCCTGTTTGTTAATGTTTACCACTAAATAATACATTTTTAAAAATCCTAAAAAGATCAACGTAACATCGTATTTAAAATTAAATAACGTAAAATGAAAAATAGAAAAACAAACTGTTCGGCCGAGAGTGTGTTCAGTCTTATAGGATCTTTTGTTTTAATTATAAATATCTATATATTTCATGGAGTACTTTATTTCATTAGTTTAATGAAGTTTTAAATGTTATCTTAGTTATGTATTTATATATAATGATTATTAAGTATCATTTTACTAATATTTATTAAAAATATATTTTAATTTATATAGCAATAAAATACATCTGTAGTCGCTACCTCTTTTTGGCATAAAGCTATACTATGTTTGTATCTCTGTCTAAATTGAGTGTTGCTACTTAAATAAAATAACTTAAAAAAATGAAAATAGATGGCGCTGTTCACTTTCAATGTAATAGGACAAGTAAAAGAAAAATCGAATCTCTCAGGTCTCATACTCGCCATTGTAGTAGTATATTGAATTGAGTGAATTTGAGTCATTGCAACGAAACGGTTTTCTGCCTCGGGTCTTGTGTGTGCTGTGTTTATTTAGTGTGTGATATTTTTTTAATCAAAGTGCATTTTTAGTGATTTTACAATTTGTAAGTATATGTTAAATAACGTTATTCTACGTTTAAAATAGTAGTTCGCGTGAATCATCTATAGTTTCTGTACATGTCTGTTCAATATGGCCGTTCCGCTATTTGGCAAATTTCAGAAATCTAACACAATTTACTATAAGATTAGTCGGGCCCATTTTGTCTACACCACGTTGAGATAACTTATGAAAAATATTACGTTGATGTGGCAAACTGACAGTATGGTTTTTGACGTTTTACTGAGTCATTTATGGATTCATGATATTAAATTTGTATTTTATTATTTCGCGGAAAATTTACTAACAAATTTTGTCTGTATGATGTTGTTTCAACATTATTTTTTGTTTATATGATATAATTGTAATGATCAGATACCACATAATTTATTGATGTAACTAGTATTCATTTAATCATATAGCTATGCTTGTTTTCTTTCTTCCTATTTAGAAAACTAATATTTTTGAACACTAAAATTCTATGAGTATATAATTCAAGTATATAAATCACTAATCACATGGTGCTTATAGCATGTTAAATTTCATTACATTATTTAGGTTTAATCAATACTTATAAATGTCACTGTGTTTATAGTATATCATATATGAATAAGTCATAACTTGGTAAATTAAATTATAGTAATAAACTTTATTCTCATTTCTGTATAGAGCTTAATTTATAAATATTTCATTAAAACAACAATTACTAAAAAAACTGAACAAGTTAATGAAAAATGAATACTATAATATTACCTTTGCCAATATTACCAAATTTCTTACAAAAATACATGAAGAATTTGGAAATTTCTATATATTTTCACCAATGCTGAAAATTTGTTTTATTTACATCATATTTCTGTTGAGAAGCAAGAGAATTATTCATATTATAATTAATAAAACTTTGCTAGTGGCAATGTTTTTGTAAATACATCAATTATGCTGGCAGACTTGAATATTTGGTGTGAATTCAGCTCGATACCTACAATAGTTGTTATGAGAGACAGCTTTCTGTTGTTGTGGTGTGAAACTCTAAAAATGATATTTTCAATAATTCAAATGATTTACTTTATATTTTTATACTTAAATGTGAGTTAATTAAATAATTAACTGTATTAAACAATATAAACATTCTCAAAACTGGATGACCAGACTACATATGGATATTTAAATGTCTGGATAACTGAATATATGAGAAAACCCTAACAAAAATACTTCAGTCTAAATTATGAAGATAATACATACTTAAATATGTCTTTTAATTATAAGTTGTATTTGTTTCATTATGGTTTCAAGCTGTGAATTCGTAGCTAAAGTCCAGATAACCTCTCAAAATGCCTGTGTAAAAATACTACTTACTATAAATATATTTTTTATAATGTAATTTTTTATTATCACAAATATGATTTGAATTTTAATGAATGTAAACAACACCTTTGTAAACAACAAATATGAAAAATTTATTGTAGTATTTTTTTCAAATTACTTTACTGAGTAGGATGTTGTTTAATTTTTTTTGCTTAGTTTATGAACTAAGATAGCTTGAGTTTAAACTTAAGAATCCTTTTGCAGGTGTGATAATGGCCACGGCGCTTCTGCCGTCGCCCGCGTGAACAAGATAAGACTCAAGTGCAGTGAACCTCCAGGGCTCGCCGCCTCAAGAAGTAGCCAACCACAATGAAAATGGTGTTGTCACAACGGCAACGGGAGGAGCTGTGAGTATATTTTTTTTATGTTATTGGAATTTTCTACAGTATTTTAATGTTTGTCCTACGTAACTCTGTTATTATTAGCAGATTCAAAGATTTTTTTTGTCTTTTATTTTTTTTCCTTACACATATCATAAGATTTTTCTACTGATAAATCTGCTTTCTCCTGTTCTTCATATAACATGATATTTGTAAAGTGAATCTGCCTTAACTAGCATGTTCACAACAATAACTATAGTTGTGTGGGGTAAATAAAAAACTAAGATTGTTGCTTGGGTAGCATAACAATGACACTTCAAAATTGGAATACAACTATATGTGGCAGCTTGTGACTGTAAACACGATTGTTGTGGATTTGATTAGCACTCAGGTTATGAAATATTTAATATTTCTGTTTGCTCACTCTGGCAACGAGGCAGAGCACGTAGTTGCTCAAGCTGGCAGTCCACTCAAAACATAATTTGACCTTAACAATTCGATAAAAAGTGGAGAACGGAAGTGCCTCAATACTAGGTTCCCAAGTTCGTTCTGCTAACGCTGCTATGTGCGGGATACAGCGTGAAGCTTAAAAAAACGTGTGTTTTTTTACAATATCAAATTCAATATTTCTTTACTCTTCTACTGATGCACTTGTCCTTATAAATCTTATGTGTATGTAATGAGGTATTAACTACCTATTATACATGCCTTATTAGACTTTGATATTCTTGCTCATTTAAATTATTGCTTTACTACATCTTATTTTACACTGGCTTAGTGCTTACTCTTTAGAAAGTTTTATGTTCTACACAGGCTTTATAAGTGTATTAAGATTATTTTCATTGCAAATTAAGTTTATAGTCTTGTTTGTTTAGCACATTTCTTAACTTTTTATACAAAAACCGTGATGGAAGCTTACGTAAATTAAAGAGATAATAATTATTTTTGAATATAGAAAGGATCAGTATTATAGATACAAGAGAAACCAACTGACATTTACAAGTGCTAAAAATATTTGGACATTGATTTTTGTATGTATAGGTAAATACATATGGATTTATTAGTTATTTAATATAAACATTGTGTGGATATTGAATATATTTTTTTTCTTTACGTCAAATACACTGTTAAGACACTCAGTTTCCCATTTTCCGCCGCATTTTGGAGGCATTGCTTGTTGAGTGGCGGAAGTGAACGCCGCGCTTTGCCTCTACACCAGAGCGCAGAAATACTTATAACAAATATTTCATTGTCTCGGGTGGGAATCAAACCGACAACCTGTCGCGATTACATAATGTATAAAATAACGTACGCTCAGAATATTTCCAGATAGTCGAAGCCGTATAGTTTGGGGGAACAATAATACTTAATGAAGTATGTAATTAAGTAACAAAGTAAATAGCATATGACAAAAAGTTATGCAAGGATCTTTGGAAATGAATTTGTTGATTGAGATACATATTAAAGAACAAAAACAATCAAAGAAGTACTTATTATTAAATAATATTCATTTATATAACAAACACAAGTAAAAAAACCGTGTATATAATATTTTTTTAGCTTTACACTGTATCCCTCAAACTGAAAATAAATATTTCATATCCTTGGGTGGGAATCGAACCCACAATAGTCGCGGTTATAGTCACACGCTTGTGCCCCTACACCATGACAACTTCTATCTAGTTGATGTTATAATAAAAGATATACTAAATGAAATAACGTAATGTTGCAAAATGACTAATCTCTTCACTTTTCTCAATTGTCAGTTGTGTGATGTAAGCTCATAAGAACATACGTAAGCTGAAACACAACCAGTTCAATACTTCCTTTTAAGTTTACGTGTGACTTGTTTGAGTCGGACCTAGCTTTCGGCGGGACGGGTACAAGTCGGTGTTACATATCGTCCGAAGCGTCAGAAACGGATGTTGTACAACATTAAAACTTATTTTGAGTTTTTTAACATTTTTAAAATATTATTCCATACTTAGGAAACAAAAATCTATACGTTTTTTAAATTAGTATTTATATTGTGTTCTCTATACTAAAATTAATTAAGATCATAAATCTGCGTGTGGTCGGCAAATCGGCTTCACGCTGTATCCCGCACACACATGGGTAGGCAGAGAGTAACCCGTTAAAACTCTCCGTTCCCCACCGTTCGTTATAACGTTTATTAAAATATATTCCACTATAAACGACAATCAATATTATTTTTTATATCACGTTATTTTATCGCTTGCCTAGAGCCCTTAACGTCACGACCTTTGAAAGTAACAGTGTACCTAGAGCACACAGTCGTTGACCCCGCTGTTGACGGCTTCCTTCATTGGAACAGGTAGAAAACTTTCTTTACTAATCCAAAACATTTTCTATTAAATTTAATACCTAATTCCAATAAAAAAGGCTTTATATATGTATATTTAATATAGAAATGGTATTGTTAAAATATAATTTGTGTCAGTGACTAAGTGGCGCACTCAATATATGTTTTGGTGTAATAATTGTTAATAACTATTAATAATTTTTAGATTGTTATTATTTTAGTTTACTATTTTCTATTAATATTCAACAATAATAAAAATTCCAATAAATTTTTCAGCGATAACCCAAAGGGTACATATGTATAGGTTTCCGCATATCTTCGTGTAAAGTGTAAACGTACGCATAATGTAATCATTTGCGGTTTTATCTTGTGTTCGTTTCATTGTACCGACGTGACCCCAAGTACTGTAAGTACTGTACTGTAGCTTTGATATATTCTTCCAACTTATAGCGACCAAAGTGAAAGGAAAACCACGACCTATTCAACTTGTATTAACGCAAAATAATTGACCACGCCTGGGAGTCTGCACGTTACTTCTTGTTGATAGATTTGATGGTTCATTTAATTATGATTACAATTTATTTAGGTGATACATACATATTTATTATTACATACTGAGGCCAGTCGTGGCGCAGGGGCACAAAGTGTGACTGTAAAACCGACTGGTTGTGGGTTCGATTTATATTTTAATTTATATTTCCATTTCTTCGCTCTGGTAGCGAGGCAAAGGGCGGCGTTGGGTTGCCACTCAACACGCAATACTTCCAGCATTCGGCAGAAAGTAGGGAACGGAGTGTCTTAACACTAGGTTCCCTCTGTCTACCCTGCTATGTGCAGGATACAGCGTGAAGCTGATACATTTTTATTATATCTTACTATGAATAACATAGGCAATGATATTAAGTACAACATATACTTAATATTTTATAATAATAACATGCTTATTGAGGGTTTACTTTTCGAATGAATATTTTAAAAATAAAATCGGTACCAATCCTCTAAAAAATACCATAGATAGGGATTAAGTTAACTGCAGTTGTGTAAATTATACTTATGTATATAAAGAAAATGTATCTTAACATCTTCGTGCACTTTGACAATAATTCGACAGGAAGTAGGAAACGAAGTGTTTTAACACTAGGTTCCCTCTGTGCGTTACTCTGTGCGGGATACCTCCTGAACCTGATTTTAATTTTCATTGACAATATTATTTATACATTTATGCCCAAGACCACGACTGGACGACGGACCCTCGAGTCCCACAGGGGACGCTCTTACCATTGTCGTCATCCTCTCAAGCAGTGCTTGCAAATGTTTCTGAGAAGGAAAAAGGCAGTAGGGCTCACAGCATTATCCAAATCCATGTCAAGTTCGAAAAAAATGAAAAAAAAAATCCCATAGCAAACACCGGACTGACCATAGAAAAGTTCCTTATGCGCTTTTGCACAAAAAAAAACTTACGTCATATTAACATAATCGATCAACAGTTTAATTTTACTTATGCAACTGTGTATGAGAAAGCTATTTGCTAACACAAAATATTTGGTGCAGGTTTTTTTTACACACAGTTGAATCCTACAACCGAGACTACTTTGTCTATTAATTACGTAAAAAAGCGGATAGAGCTCAATCAGGTTCACGCTGTATCCCGCAAACAGCAGGATAGGCAGAGGGAACCTAGTGCTAAGACACTCCGTTCCCCACTTATAGATACGCGGATAAATATGTTACTAAAATAATTCTTTCGCTTAAAATTTGCATTGGTCTCGTAAACGGCCTTGATACACCTGTATTTTATTTTTGACATAAATATTTAAATTATCGAAATCAATAACAATGTGTGAGTCATTCTGTTTGTTATTTTTATATTTAGATAACGTGACCATTCTTTTTTGGCCCAAAACGGGATATCGTGTTTTTTTTTAACTATTATATATTAAAAAGTAACATTTGACTATTCTATGTATAATATGACAGTTTACTTAATTTTGTGTACCATTCTTGTTTGCTTAGGTGCTTTTGTTTTTTTTTGCAAACGCTACTTTTAAATGCTGTTAGGTGTCGACCAAATTGTAGTGCCATTTCGAAAAACGGGACTTTTTTACGACAACGGGACAGGCAAGGGAAAAACGGGATGGTCCTGTTCAAAACGGGATGCCTGGTCACATATCTTACAGACTTGTGAGATTTAATTTAAGTATCTTACTTATTTTAGAAAAAAAAAAAATCTATAATTTAATATGAATGCGTATCATTCAGTGTGTGATATGTTTAAAATAAATAAACAACTTGTGGAGTTAAGTAGCTAAGGCATAAATTAACCTTCACGTCAGTTTCCTAGTAGATTGTGCCATTTAGCTGAACCTAAGTATAGTCATTGTAAGGTCTAAGAGCCGTTGTCCGATCGAGGCTGTCGCGGATCGTCCGGAATGCAGTCCACACCGGTTGAGCTCCGTCCGCTGGTAATTCCGCCGCATGTCGCATTTCTGCAAGCATCTTCATAAGGAATTTGTACTTGTAGTGTGTATATGTTGTACAAGTTTACCTCAATTCGGCTATAGCTAATTATTTGGAAATATATGTTGACCACTTTAAATTAAGATTTTTTTGTGTAAAATTAAACTATGGATATCCATAGGTCCATGTTGAATAACCACAAGTTTTCAGAAACTTTTTATAGCCGTCGCATTATATTTACTAATAAAGAGTAATAAAATTTAAGTTTGGTGTCTCTGCTTCTTATCAAATTCTATATTTGTATTATTTCAGTACGAATGTCTAGAAAATGTATTGGTATTCTGTAAAGTGTCGTATTATACAGCCTTGTTGATTTATACACTTAATCGTTTTCACCATCATTAATCTTCGTTGGATAGGATTAACTTTATGTAAGCACATTATGTCACTGTTAGCAAAATTATTACTGTCAGTAGTCATTGCATAAAAATTATAACGATATTTAACTATACAAAGATAGCATAATATAAAAATTAAGTTTTATAAGCTTGGAATCAAATATCAACATCTAATCAAACTAATATTCTATGTTTTTATTTAATTATTAATAAATAAATAAATCAGCTTCACGCTGTATTCCGCACACAGCAGGGTAGGCAGAGGAAACCTAGTGTTAAGACACTCCGTTCGCCAGTTTATGCCGAATTTTGGAGGCATTGCGTGTTGAGTGGCAGAACTTAACGCCGCGCTTCGCCTCGACACCAGAGCGAAAAAATGTAAATATTAATTTAAGTAAATATTTCATCTCCTCGAGTGGAGATCGAACTCACAACCAGTCGATTTACAGTCACACTTTGTGCCCCTGCGCTACGACTGGCCTCAATTAATTATTAATATATTTTGATTAAGTGAAAATGTCACAATCTATATACCATATAATCAACCCTTATAGGCGTTTAAATAAAAGGGGAATAGCAATGACGCAGCGTTGACGTCGACGCCTGGCGCCCGTACTGGATCGATAGCTCGACCGTGTAGGCGACTACCCCTCATTCTTAGCAACGGGACTGGAATGAAAATGATGACATCTTATAATTTAGACATTTTTATTCTTATAATTTTCTATATATTTTATAATAGTTTTATTTGACATAAGACAACAAAAAGTAAAACAATATTAAATTTATATAATATATAAGAAAACTCTAATACGAATACACCTTGTATTCTTAGTGATGTCACTTTATAATAAAAAAATATGTAGATATGTAAATAAATATTTAATGCGTAATACTGACGTAACTCCACAGTCCGCACTATTACGGAATTCAAGGATTGAGTTTCTGAGGGTCTTTTTTTATAAGTTTTTACATACGAATATTAAAATATTTTACGAATTCCGAATAAGATAATTATAATAAAATATAAACAGCTACAGTCGTCGTTTAACTAAGGTTACATAATGAGAGTACACTGTTAACAGTTGGTCAATAAGGTTCCTACATTCCGAGGTTACAAACATTTTCGGAAACATTCATTTGCTATTCATTGTAAAAACTTATTTCAATCACGTGAAGCTATGCAAATTCGGTGTTACGTGCTTCTAATACTGACTTCTTTAATTGCATTAACTGTAATACGTCGTTTATACAAAACCATTTGTGTTTCTATTACCTGTGGTCCTGTTTGTTGCTAGATGTCGATTTCAAAGTCAGTTTTTATAATGAATCTGTGTTCTTGGTCTTTATTTTTAAAAAAAAAAATACTAAACTAAATACATACTTGCATATTTGAAGTAACATGAAGTCCATATTTGATATCTTACTTCCTTATCAATTTATCATATATTATCGTCTATTGCCTATCTAGTTGTTTAATTACAGTATGCCATTAAATTTACATGACTTTATAACCATCGCACCGGTCTTATAATTAGTATTGTGACGGCATACATTGCATGCGATACCAAACACGTTCAGACGTAATGGCTGCCGATGGACAGATGATCACAACATTTTATAAGTAAAGCTTTGCTTAAACAATTATTAATATTAAAGCTCTAAAATTAAAATAAAATGTGGGGAACGAAGTGTCCTAACACTAGGTCTATCCTGCTGTGTGCGGGATACAGTGTGAAGCTCATTTAATTTGATTTTGATTTAATATTAATAAAAAAATAAATCGTTTCAACAATTTATTATTAATTGCTTTGCTTGTTTATATAAATTAGCACTGATACGGCTAAGAAATGATAATACCGTGTAAGTGCCCTTCAATTGGATTTATATCAACGGAAATGTAGCGTGAAAGTTATTTTCTCAAGCGGCCCCCGTTCAGCCCGCACCTCCACGCACGAAACCACTTTCGCTAGTTCCACCGACGCTACTGATCTCCGTCGCTGTCCAAAGACTGATCAGCAGCGTAAGAGGTTTAGGTTTTATAATTACAACATAATAATTTAGATAATTTCATTTTTGTAACATATTTTTAGTAATTTTAGCAATACACAAAATATCGCCGCTTTTGAAAACAGATTGAAAATAAAAATGTTGGCTCTTCTAATACAATAAGTAGTTTCAATTATTTAGAATTTTTATGTTTTCTCTGAAATCATTATCAATTTTTAACTTTTTAAAAATGTGTATTTGTTTTTTTTTAAACTGCAAGTATATCTTCTATATCCAAATCTTATTACTTTTATCGTTAATATAAATGATTGAAACGCTTGTATCTCTACACTTAAACTCGTAACGCCTAACTTGATTGTTCCCACGCAAACAATGGGAACACCTGCTATGCCGATTGTCTTAGAATCGATTTAGTTTCACCGACTCGATAGGTATCTGACACATAAACTGTACACAAGTTTATTCAAATGCTTGTCAAGTGCCTGCTGAGCTGATGTTGCATCAGTAGTACCATATATTAAAAACTAATTCTTAAGTCTTCGCCCCTATGTTCTCAAAAATGTACTTAATTATTTCGGAGTCAAAGTATTGTATCTATCAAATATAATTAGTTGTTATATTATATTTGAACTATATGCCAACTATGGAAGCTATAAAAGTTATGGAAAATTGACAACCAAACAAAAAAAAACTAAAGAATGAAGTTTATAATATTATGTATACAAGAATACTTAAATATTTAAAAATACTTAGCTATACAAACAAAAACATTTTTATACAAATGTCTAAATTTTAATATAATGATCTGCGAGCGAAATGAGACTTGTGTCAAGTTAAATATAGGAAAATGTTAATTACGGCATGGTTAATCAAAGTTCCTGAAAAAGAAAGAAGCTAAGAAAAGATAAGCCTTAAATAACTACGATGGGTATAATTCATACAACGGTATATCTGTATTATGAAAACTAAATAATTCTGATCTTAGCACTGACGTCGATATTCATAATTCGAAATTTATTTATGTTGCTCATAAATTCGAAAGGCTCCAAGCGAAAACAGTTTTTTTACTGAGGTACAGTACTTTTAAAATTAAAGTTTATGGGTTACTCCATCATCGATATTTCAATGAGCCATACGAAATAAGCTCTGTGAAACGAACCACCTGGCCAATTTATGGCGTCTTTAGTATTCGTGCATGTCATTATGCAACCACTGTATTTATTGAAACTAAAATGCAACGTATAACTTTTAATAAAAAATAGAAATAAAAGAATTAAATTATGAAATGCTTAAAATAGTAACGTTTCTCATTTCTGTAATACGCAGTAGTTCTTTAAATTTGATATTCCTCTCTTGTAAGTTGTAAGTATACCGACCGACTTATAGTAGAATTCTTTTGAATTCTATTTATTTATTATTTTTAGTTTCACGCTGTATCCCTTACATAGCGGAGTAGGCAGAGGGAACCTGGAAATCTAGTATTAAGACACGCCGTAGGTACTCATTTAGGCACTTCTGTTGCCTAACGCCTCACTTTATCTCGTTAACAGAGCGAGGAAATGCAAATAATATTTTTGCCTCGAATGGGACTCGAACCCACGACCGTTTACATTCACGGAGCTTCATTTATTGATGACAGGTTAAAATTTCATATCATGTGTAGTTGGCCTGTAACAGTGTTTGCGGATACGGGCTGTAAGGTATCAAGGGCAACTTATCTATTTGGCACAAGTTCGACGCTGCATGCTGCCGACCTTTGCTTACGTGAATTGTTTAAATAATAAACATTTTGTTGGTTTTACTCTAATAATCGTAACTTTCATTACCCTTCCTCGCTATTTGTGGTATGTATATGCCACATTTGCGTCTATCTATGTTATATTTATTATTTTCATATTTTTACTTTCTCGTTTTTAAGTTTCTCAGCCTGTAAGATTTTGGCGCTTGTTCTTAAATAATTATTGCTATTTATATGATAATAGTCATATTATATAGACTGGATCCCAATGCCCTCAGACCTATGTCATTTTAGCAAACTTGAATTTTGAAGATTAAAAGTCTAACTAATATATAGTTAAGACGGTATGTGCACTTGCTAACTTGAAAGGACCCTAGTCCTTTCAGAGGTAGGTAGCGCCAACTAAAGGTTGGAGGATGATTTAGCCATTGGATTGGTCAGGGATCTTGAATTAGCCCCGAATACAACATACGTATTTAATTAGAGAATCTAATATAAGTATATTAGACTAATAATCCTCAATAGCTAGCACCTTTGCTAAAATAACGTAGGCCTAGGAGTCCTGGAATCTTGACTTACTACGGTATCATGTTTAAACGATTTTATAATACATGATTGTAAACTCTATCAGTCAAACTAAGTATTTTATATATTGTTATTATATATAAATAAATTCATTAATTTTCACAACTGTTTAAAAACGCGTCAAATTGAGAATCGTTTTTGAATATAGTTGCATCCATATGGGCATACAATTTGGAGGAATTGGGTAGTAAATATTTACCCATTATACCAATATTTTGCACTGCAACAGTAAGAAAATCAGCTTTATGCAGGAGTTTAGGGTGTTTGTATGTGTGATCATCTTTATTTGTTTATGAATTCTTATGTGATGCAATGCAGATATAGGTTTTAAATATTATCGTAAGAGAAACTACTGTTAAGTTATTCTTATAAAAAAACAGTTTTAAGTCTAGTTAAATAAACTACGTCGCATTTTTTTCTATATTAGACATAATTGAATTCTTCCCCATTAAGATGCTATTGAATTCAATGAAATTTATATACTTTTTTCTTACATTTTACAGGAATAAAGCGATCGCCGATTATCTGGGCAGCAATGGCTATAACGATGCGCTGGAAGCATTTAAAAAGGAAGCGGACATGACCGGCGAGATGGATCGCAAGTTCGGCGGCCTCTTAGAAAAAAAATGGACATCGGTCATCAGGCTCCAAAAGAAGGTAAATTAAATAAAATCAAATATAAAGCAGCTTCACAGTGTATCTCGCACGCAGTGGGGTAGGCAGAGGGAACTTAGTGTTAAAAAACACCGTTCCCCACTTTCTGCCGAATTCTGACGGCAGAAAGGATGCCGTTGAGGTGATAAATTAACATTAATAAATAAATAAATAAATAAAAATTAACATTATATATACTAAAGGAAAGGAAAATATTTGAAGTATCTGTACAGTATTTTAAATAAAGGTATAAGCGTCGTCCTCAACGTTTAGATATGCCTTCACGCGATCCCGTCTAGGCGTTGCGTTATCGATCGACGCTGGAAGATTCTAGGTCATAGGCTAGATTTTTAAAGTTTAATGTTATAGCTTAGTATGAAAAAATAATTTGCTTGCTAGTGTAATATTATTTAAAACTTACACTAAATTACTTTATTTAATAACTGAGAACTTTGAGTTACTGCAATTATTAAAAAAATAAACTATTTTTTGTACATATTGTTACTAAGAGTTGTGAAGAATCTATAAAATTAACATAATTATTTTAATTAATTACCTATTTTAAATTTGAATTTATTTAATATATATTCCTTAACAAACTCTGATCTATATACATATGCACCTTCACGTGTCCCGCATATGGCAGGGTAGAAAACCCAGTGTTAAGACACTCTGTGCCCCACTTTCCGCAGAGTTTTCAAGGCATTGAGATTGGAGGATTGAGTGGCGTAACTGGCGTTGAATTTGTACCAGAGCAAAGAAATCAATATAGTTATAAATAAGAATTTATTCTCCCGAATGGAAATCGAACTCGCCCTAGTGGCACGACAGCTTCAACTCTGAGCTGATTAAATAAAAGTTTCTAGTCCTAAAATAAAAAAAATCAAATTCTTCAGGTCATGGAACTAGAGTCCAAGCTTTCTGAAGCACAGAAGGAATTCATAGAAGGAGCGCCAACACGAGCCAAACGCACGCCGACCGAATGGATCCCGCGCCCCCCGGAAAAGTTCTGCCTTACCGGACACCGCGCCACTATTACAAAGGTACACTACTTACTACTAGTTAATAAAGCATGATGAGGCCAGCCGTGGCGCAGCGGCACGAGGTGTGATTGTAAAACCGACTGGTTGTGGGTTCGATCCCCACTCGAGGAGATGAAATATTTACTTAAATTTATATTTCCATTTCTTCGCTCTGGTGTCGAGATTAAGCGCGGCGTTGAGTTCTACCACTCAACACGCAATGCCTCCAGAATTCGGCAGAAAGTGGGGAACGGAGTGTCTTAACACAAGGTTCCCTCTGCCTACCCTACTGTGTGCGGAATACAGCGTGAAGCTGATTTTGATTTATTTAATAAAGCATGATTTTTTTTAATACTACGAAAAAAAACATTGTTGAAATTCAGCAGAACAGACTTCCTTAGAGTCAAATATAGTCCAGAGCAGTTTTTTTTAGCTTCAAATTTCTTGTTAATTTGCTATTTCAATTTTTTAATCATTATTAAGTAAAAAAAATAAAATCTAACAATAAACATAATGAGCATTGCAAAGCAATCAACCGGAGTCTATTCACATTATTGCAGAATATTCAATATTTGGCCATATCCTTGTTAATTATTAATTTCCGATAACTGTTTACGTACTTGTTTACGAGAACAGGGAGACAAGGTCTTAGTTAGTTACTAGTTCAGGTTTCCTGCTTACATATGCTTTTTAAAAGTGCTAGTTACCAGTTAGGGAGCTTGTAAGTAATTAATTTATTATACTTATGGATAGTGTATAGTATTGGATATTTAATTAATGTTTTATTAAATATCCAATGAAACAAAAAGTATATTTTGAATATGTAATAGTCCTATGAAATTCTCATCAATAACATAAAAAGTCCTATAATATTAATTAAAAGAAAACTAAACTATATAATAACCTGGTTCTAAATCTAATTACATTTTTTTAGCTTCACGCTGTATCCCGCTCTCAGCGGGTAGGCAGAGGGAACCTAGTGTTAAGACACTCCATTCCCCACTTTTCACCGAATTTTGCGCCGAACTCAACGCTACTCTTTTGCCTCGGCACTAGAGCGAAGAAATGAAAATATTAATTTAAATAGAGATTTCATTTCCCCGAGTGGGGATCAAATCCACAACCAGTCGGTTTTACAGTCACACTCTGTGCCCCTGCGCCACAACTGGCCTCATTTACTACATTAGGCTTAATTAACGTAATTATACAAAACATTTTAAAAAACATATCTCATCATCTTAATTTAACTGGTCCACAGGTAATATTTCATCCAGTGTTCAGTTTGTTAGTGTCTTCGAGCGAGGACGCCACCATCAAAGTGTGGGATTTTGAAAATGGCGACTATGAACGATCTCTTAAGGGCCACACTGACTCCGTTCAGGACATCGCTTTCGACCATCATGGCAAGCTACTTGGTAAGTGCAAGCTTGAAATGATTTTAAATTGTATACTACGTTTTAGGCCTTTCAATTTTTTTACATCATAAATAATTCATTCATTAAAATCTCTAACAAAGGAAGCAATCTGTCGCTTCAACTATTAATATACATGTTTTGAAAATACCACTATATAGTGGTATTTTCATTTTTTCTATTGGATTTTATGATATATCATATCTCTAAAAGTGTTTGATTACCTGAAATATTCATATGTGCTTAAAACAGTGCTGCTATATGTCCTGGTTTTGGCAGTACATTCTGATTTCTAGCCCAAAATTTAAATGTCCCAAGCGGGGCAGACATGGTCCTGCATTTTGTGATAATTATTCCACATACTGTGATAGTTATAAACTAATTCTTAAAGACTAATAAATATAAATATAGGCCATTCTAACTGAATCGGTCACTGTCTGACTGTAAACGGCACAATAGTTGTGGGTTCAGTCTAGGTTGACCTGGAGGGACGATTATATTCAAATTATATTATTTTCAATTCTATATTGTATATTATATTAAAAAAAATACAAAAAATATAGCCATATTTCAATTTCTTCATCAATTTGTGTCTCAAACAATTTAACAAAAAATGAACTCATGTAATCTGCAGTATCGTGCAGCGCGGACATGTCGATCAAGCTGTGGGACTTCAACCAGACATACGAGTGCGTGAAGACGATGCACGGCCACGACCACAACGTGTCGTCCGTCGCCTTCTCGCCCAGCGGCGACGTCGTCTACTCCGCCAGCCGCGACAAGACCATCAAGGCGTGGGAAGTCGCTACCGGGTGAGAAGTGTTTTATATTTGTTGTGGGTTCGTTTTCGATTTGTGGGAATTCATTATTTTTATTTTCATGCTAAATAGCATTTTTGTATTTAAGCAGAGAATGGAATGTCTTGACACTTTCTGTTTATCCTACAATATGTTTGGATAAAACGAACTGACAAAAAAATATTTAGTCCAGTTCATATTAAAATGTATTTTAAAGGAAGGTAGTAGTATATTTGAAACCTTTTAAAAGGAAATTATTTTGATGTATGGAGTTAAAGGGTATAAGAATATAATTTAGTATAGTACAACTATTTCATTTATCTATTAATACAAATAAATAAAGTATTGATTCACTATAATAAAAAATATATACTTTTATAACATAAGCGAAATAAACTTAACATTTTTAAATATTAATTGTTATAAAAAATACATTTAAGAATAATAAAAAAAACTAATATATACGCTTCCAAGGGTAAGACAATTGTCTAGGCCATCAGTGGCTAGGGCTCCAGAAAGAGGAACTTCCTCACAAACAACTGTTACCACATCCTTGTGCATATACACGTCAATCTTGAGAAAATATTCTCTAAAACTGCAAACCTCGTGGTTATGGAGAATCTCAGTCTGTGTTCATCTTACAGTGAAAAAAGTATAGGCCAATAGCGGCATAACCCAACCGTTAAAAGCACGGTGCGTGCTTTTTGCCACCAAATAAAAGTCTGCGAAGCACTTTTTTCAGACCAACCCCTCCCCCCTGAATCCCCGTAACAAATTGCTAAGAAGATTAAGAACTGGACAAAACTGACGCTGCAGGAATATCACACTCCCCTAGATGACAAAGGACATTGATCCATTTTCCCATACAAGCCTCCAGAAATGATCTCAAAGTCATATCAATCTTATATAACTGCAAGACCTTTAAAAGACATGTATGTGGCACTTCTTATATCCAAGTAGTGAGATTTTTTCTGTACTGTCTTACCTGTTGGTTTATAGCTGTATCAAAGAGAGGAAGTTCCTTTGTACCACGACCATCAGACCTACATCCATTCTGAGTCGGTGACAAATATATTTTTTATAGGCAAAATAATTATTAAAAGTATAGGTTTTTTTTATTTCACATTACTTCCTTTTGTTACTTTATAATTATTCCCATTTGAGTATTAATGAGTTTAAATTACTTCAAAATAACCTAACTGCATTTATAGATACATATTAAAATTCTTGTTTAATTTAACATCTGCAGCAGCTGAAAAACAAGTTTTGTTTTATAGTTACATTTTTAACATACTTCTGCATTTTTATCTAAATGGTTTAATGACATTTCATCACAATTTTATATATTAATAAAGTAAGGTACCGGTAATTTTACTTCTTTAATTATATTAATTAAAAAAATTAAAGTTTAACACGTCGTAAATTATTGTTAATTTAAATATAAATATGTTGCAAAATATATTTTTTTCTCCGCTGACGCTTTATTCTGAATAACAATGTAAGTAACAGAGCCGCATTTTACAACGCTGCTAACTGCAGATTCTGCTCGAAATTGAGACTATTGGGTTTGAGTAGTGGAATTCACTAAAGTTACTGCCTACAGAAGAACCAGCGCAAGAAAGTCAGCAGGACTTCTTTTAAATATAATAAGCTTTTTTTAATACATGAGGCCAGTCGTGGCGCAGCGGCACGAAGTGTGACTGTAAAATCGACTGTTTGTGGGTTCGATCCCCACTCGAGGAGATGAAATATTAACTTAAATTTATATTTTCATTTCTTCACTCTGGTGTCGAGACTAAGCGCGGCGTTGAGCCTTGCCACTCAACACCCAATGCCTCCAGAATTCGGCAGAAAGTGGGGAACGGAGTGTCTTAACACTAGGTTCCCTCTGTCTACCCTGTTGTGTGCGGGATACAGCGTGAAGCTGATTGATTTGATTTTTTTTAATACATAATTTGCACATACGGCGTCCAGGTACTGCGTGAAGACGTACAAGGGGCACCGCGAGTGGGTGCGCATGGTGCGCGTGTCGGCGGACGGCGCGCTGCTCGCCTCCTGCTCCAACGACCAGACCGTGCGCATATGGAACGCGGACACCAACGAGTGCAAGGTTGGCGCGCCTATTTACAGTTTATATATATTTTAATGTTAATATTCAATTTCTTAATTATTTTTTTATTAGCTTTCTATTTAATCTTGAGATGCCGTTTTCATAAATGGTTGTATAGTTTAAAAATACTAATGTAGCATCAACGCCATGCTCTTCCTTGTTACCAGAGCGAGGAAAAAAGAGATAGAACCCGAAACAGTTGCGTTTACAGCGACATGCATGTGCGTCTGCGCCTCTTTTTATTTATAATCAGTTATTTAATTTATTTTATGATCATAGAGATTATTATTATTAAATGTATTTTAATATTGGAAGATGGAGCTTCGCGAACACGAACACGTGGTGGAGTGCGTATCGTGGGCGCCGGAGTCGGCCGCCGCCGCCATCAACGAGGCGGCCGGTGGGGACAACCGCCGCGCCAACCATCAGGGACCTTTCCTTGCTAGCGGATCACGTGATAAATCTGTTAAGGTACGAATTCGATTGTATGATTGATTAATTTGAATAGCAAAGGATGGGGAGGGTCTCCTAGTGTTGAGACACTCTGTTCCCACTGCTGTCTAATTTTCTAGACATTTCGCGTTGAGTGGCAGAACACAACGGCGCGCTTTGTATACCAGAGCGATAAAATTAATTATTTTAAATATATTATTCTCACGAGTAATCAAACCCACAACAACTATACACTATTCCTGCATAAGGTGAAATTTCCTAAGCATTATGAGATCTTTTATTAATTACAAAAAATATGAGACTGTTTTAATTATATTTTTTGTTCAACATGTCATTAAAACAGTAGTAAATTATAAATACCACTCAGATCTGGGACGTGAGCACGGGGCAGTGCCTGGCGACGCTGGTGGGGCACGACAACTGGGTGCGCGGCGCCGTGTGGCACCCGGGCGGCCGCTACCTGCTCACCGCCTCCGACGACAAGACGCTGCGCGTGTGGGACGTCGCGCACACGCGCTGCCTCAAGACGCTCTACGCGCACCAGCACTTCGCCACCAGCCTCGGTACGTATCCACAGAGAACACTTGAATTTAAAATATCAGAGAGACATTCTTATGTCGATCGACATTGCGATGACTATTTAGTTTCATAATTTTAACATGTATTATCTGTTTTCAGATTTCCACAAGAGCTTGCCATACGTGATATCCGGCAGCGTCGATCAGACCGTCAAAGTTTGGGAGTGTCGCTAAGAGCATTGCCATTTTAGTAATTCAAACTCACCGATGATATTTTTATCATTATTTTTCACACATAATGGAGCTGCAATGAGACACAATAGTTTCAACTTGGATGGTGATCATATAATGAAACAAATAATAGTTTTGATAATTTATTGATATTTTCCTTTCTTCTGTTCATCGAGATCTTATCTGGTGTTGAAGACAATGCTATGTCCACATACCAACCTTGCACACAACGCCCATTTTATTTTATCGATTAGTGTAACACATTCCATTAAAAATTAACGGCTCCTAGTTAATTTCTGTATATGAATAGTTTAATTTTGTTACGTCTGATTTTAGTTCAATTTCATTGAGTGACGTAGCATTCGTCGCGCACCCGATCGAATCGAAGCGAAGCGAGGAGTAAAAGCTGTGTTATAATTTAACATTTCTTTATTCTATTTTATTTTATAGTTATTGTTTATTCGTAAGAACGTTTAGATGTAACTTTTATTTGATACGAATAGTAAATGCGTTTTCTTACATTATGTCCAACGTAGAAATGTACCTTACTTTGTCTATTTGATAATTTTAGTTTTATTACATTAGTATCAATGGTTATTCATGACAAATCAGTTGGAATGTTCACATCGAAAGGTCATTAAAAATCTCCTTGTATATAACGATGCCCTTCATTTTTTTTCTTCTCGATCGATCCTCATTATGTTTGTTTGCTTTTGTGCCAACAGCATTAATGGATATCTAAGGAGATAAGAAACTGGATTAATAAACTTTTTTTGTAGTATTCTAGTGTGTTGCTTGTGGAATATGCTTTATTTGTAACAAATTGCAGTTATAAATGACTTATTTTAAGTTTTGTCAATTCAAAACTTTAACTATAAGTTAGAGTGTTATATTTTAAAGATTTTTTTTTACTATTTATTTATATCTTTAAATTTTTAATTTGTATGTCTCAAACGAAAAATAAGAGATGGTAGTGCTGTAAATTACTTTTTAAATGATTTTTTTGCAATCTTACAATAAATAATACCCTTATAATAATATAATTTAAGTTGTTTGAATTTTAACATATAATGTTTTCTTAAACTGGAATGTGTGATATATGTTAATTATATTTTTTTTTATATAAATACGCCGCTTGTGGTAGCTAGACACAAGATTAGTGATACGCCCACGATGATTCTTGTTATTTATTATAGATATTGAGAAGTTTGGTTGCCTGGTATTTTTTTTAGAAAGTAGCAAGTAGATGTAGGCTTGAATATTGTCATACTATATAAAAGCTTTGCAGTGCTAGACATGGATGTATAAACTACAGTATCAAAAATGCTGTTGTACCATGCTAAATGTGATATAATAAAAACATCATAAATATAAAAGTCAAAAATATTTAAATATATCATTGCATGGTATCGCAGCGATTTTTTGCTTTATCAGTATAGCTGTAATAATTTTAACAAGGAGATTATATATTTAGCAGTAGATCTATCTAAAATTACTTAACTAGATATCTTTTAGCTTATTCTTAAATCTGATATCTACTCTTATAGTCCTTAAAACTTACACTTGTTCTAATATTATATAGAATGTGTATTTTAAACAGTTTGATTGTGGAATAAAAGCTGCAAAACACAAAGCTCATTATTGATACATCACTATAAATCATATATTTGATAAGGCTCTATACATAATCTCCTTGGTTGAACAGTCACGTATCTAACGCTTGCAAAACTATATTGTCTGAATTATTATATAAATAAGAATTGTATAACTATAATTAAATTACACAGTATTTGCTGTTGCGATCATTTTGCTTATCATCAATTGAATGTATATCTGTAAAGCAAAATCCTCTATCTTCTCGTCACTTTGTCTTTGATCTATGTGAACATGCTGCAGAGGATTTTGTGCATGCCCATTAACCGCTGTATTTTGTCTAAATTTATATAGAAAATAAACTACCAAAATTTTAATAGAATTTGGTGAATTTTTTCTGTAAATAAATCAATTAAATATGTAATTTATGAGATCTTTTTCTTCAATCCTTTTAATGTAAGCTAAATAATCTACATATATACATAATAACAATAAGTTAATAAAAAACTCGTGTGTAATCTCATATTTGAGAATTATAATTAATTCTATTATATATAACATATGAATTATGGAGCGTTAAAATTTAAGCTACACATATCTAAATCAGCTTCACGCTGTATCCCGCCTAAAGCAGGGTAGGGTATCAAACCCACACCCAGTCGATTTTACAGTCACACTCTGTGCCCCTGCAGTGGCGTAGGCCTGGCTTCAAATTTTAAAGGACATTGAGTCTGCTTCAGAACAAAAATAGGAAGATGGAGTAATTTCAGTGTTTAGAATAAATGAAGATTGGAACATCTGATAGTAAATGCTGTGCAGTTGCCAGGCTCGCTGGTTCATAAAAAACACAGCAGAGAAAATTTGCCAGATTTGTATTTGATTCATACTCCTACTTTACTTTTTACAACACTTCAACTTGAAATGTGACTGTCTTAAATATTAGCATACATATAGAAACAGGTTAACTTAGAAGTACTGCTTTATTTTTAGAGCATTTTTAGAGTGAATAGTTTAATTAAAGATTCGTTAAGTATTAATAAATGTGTTTTAAATTTTAATTAAATCTTTTATTAATTAAAAGTAGGGTGAACATATGTCAAGATTAAGTAAACTAGGTGTAAACCATAGACAATTCATTTGTAGTGCCATAAACTAAAATCACGGATGTATTCTTCACACTAACACTGTGTTTTAGAAGACACATAATAATGATAGTGAGTGTCGGCTTATAATTGAAATTATTATGAATAAAAATATATAATGTTAAAAAGTTCCAATTTGGTATAATATTATTATAAAGTATTATATTATAAAGCAAACTTGACAAATAAATTATGATATCGTACCTACCGTATTGTATGATTTTATTCTGAATACAGTAAAATGACCAAGGAATCCATTATATGCTTCAAGATTTTGTTATATCTGTACTATATACTGTATTATTTAGTCTTATCTGTAGCGGAAAATCAACATCGAATTTTTGATAGATGACATAGACACAAGACAGAAGGTCGTTAAAATTATTGTAACCCGTTTCATTTCCATTTTCCATTGATGTAAAATTCAGTGTTTTTGCCGCCCTGACTCGTATCGCCATGAATAAATTTTTGCTTCTTTAATTTTTAACATTCGTGTTTTTTTATCGTTTGAAGTATTTACACAGTTAAGTTCTGAACATGGAGACCGAAGAGTGTCTAAAAGAGTGGGAAGATCTACTAGCGGATTATAAGCGTTTAGATGTATGTTCAATCTGATTTTTCATATAAAGTAAAATAAAAATAACAAACTTCTGTAGTTTTAAATGTTATTTATAATTTTTCATATTATGATAATAAGGATAAACACACGATATCCTGAGGCTAAATATAATATTTATTTACATTATGTTGGAGAATTATTATATTGGTTTTAAATTTGCCTAGTACGACTCAAATTTATTTAGAATATTATTACAGTTGATAGTTTATCTTTAATTTTACCTATTTTGATAAAAAATTAAGATCCTAATGGAAAGGAATCCTTTTTTTGTATAAGTCATGATTTGCAATCATAATATTTAACACTAGGTGATTAGGAAATATAAAAAATATGTATTTAAATATTTTTTTTTTCTAAATTTTTATATAACTTTACATAAGTTTGTTATTTTAATGCTATATTTCCAAGTAATGATGATTTATTTTAATGTTTACTTTATTATTATAAGTACCAAATGTTTATACAATTAACCATGTATATATATATATTGAATTCTTTGTGATTAGAAATTAAAGGTAATTTTGAACATAAATATTGAATTTAAAAATATCTTCTTTTAGTCGATAAATAAGGAATATGCAACTAAACTTGAGGAAGTTGGAGAATTACAAGCATCATGTTTGAAAGAGCTGAACCATCAAAGATATCGGATGTCGATTATTACAACTGCCCTCAAAAGGTCAGAGATTATATTATTTTGCTTTGATTCTAGAAAATAACATGCAAACATATTTACATATTAGTTATAAATAAATTTGAAACTATGTAATTGTTTAAATATTTTTGTAGTTTTCTATACTGTATCTTGCATATAGTAGAGAAGGCAAAGGGAGCCTAGTTTTAAGACCCACTTTCCTTCCATTTAAACAGCGCATATTGAGTGACAGTCTTTATTCTTATCTTTGTTCTCTCTTATGTGTTACTATTACGCAAGAGAAAATATAAATTCAGCTACTTTGTCATATATATTCAAACAAGAATTTTTTTAAGATTAATTTTATAGAGTTCCTTATTATTTTTGTTTGTCACAAAAGAAACTATAACTTATATTGTACTAGCCTGTTAGTACCCAAACTTGGAGGAATGCATCCTTTGCATTTTGCATGTCCTTTTTCAATAAAACTTTTAAATGGAATAATATGTTTTGATAATTTTGGAGTAATTATAACTCAATGTACAATCACTACCTTAATTGTTCATTATAAACCTTCAATTTTTAACAAAATATTTGTTAAAACGCATTTTAAAATGATCCAAAAGACATTTTTTTTTATTTACTAATGGCACAAGTATTTAAGATTTTTTTAGCTTTAATCATTATATTGTGATGGAAAAACATTGTGCAAAAATTACTCATAAATCATAATTCTTTTTTATCACCTTGTAATTATTTGCATATTATACATATAACTTGAAAATGTTGAATAAATTGACCTTCGTAATGTATATGAGAATATTTTTTCAGCATTTAGCTTTTTTATATACAATAAATATACATACATCAAATACACAGAGAATATAAATATCAATTCCTTATTCCTAAAAGATATAATGGAATTAAAGTTACTTATTTAGAAAACATAAAAATTTGAACATAGCGGGACTCGAACCCGCGCCTCCTGGAAACTGACCAGGAGCTCTAACCACTAAGCCATACGTTCTCATCAAGCTATATCACAATTTTTATACGCTTGTTACAACTTATTTATGCCGTTAGCATAAAGCTTGTTAAATGTTATAAATAGGAATTAATGTTGTTAAATAAAGATCAATAATTTTATCTTTAAAATTAAAGATAAAATTACTGATTTAATAAATCCTATCTTTTAGATTAGATAAAAAAACTGACAACCATAGGTCAGTGTAGTACAAAACAATAAATGTATATTAATATGTTATCAGTTAAGAAATTGAAATGGTTTTTCGTTTTTATTTAAATTAAAAAAGTTTTTATTAATTTTATATTAAATTTATTAATGATTTGGCACAAAAAAAATCACGGTAGTAATGATCATTGTGGCTCAAAGTCCACTTCTGGAAATTAATTACTTTCATTTCCCTGCCTTTCAATGAACAATGTCTCGAATTGAAAGGAAAGCAGAGATCAGAGTGTCCTGAAACTAAGTTTTCTTAGCCTAACTTGCTATACTCAGACATAGCCTAGACATAGACATAGCTAAAAGCTAAGGCAAAGCTAAAAATAAATAAATATGTTGAAAGCATAGTAATAATATCACTTATTGAAAAATTGTATGAAAATTTAGGTCTTAGAACAAATGCAATATCAATTTTCAAAACAATGAGAACAATGATAATCATACAGCAGATGACTCATCGTTTCAATATAACATCTTTGAATAAAATATTATTAACAAAATCACGTGTAATAAAATTTAAACATTTTGATTAGGAAAATATATTAGCTATTGTTTTATGCTATACGCTTATCATTTCGTACCTTGCCCTCTGATAGCGGCGATCAATTTGAAGCAAGGGACCGCTAAGTGCCGGATATATATAGTTACTGTCGGATATATAGATACCTACTTTTGATGATGTAAAGAATAAGCATGCATTGATTGTTTAAAAATAATTCAGATTTTTATGTAAGTTAAATCATTTTAATTATTGAAATTTGAAAAATGCCTCAGCGACGATTACACCATGGTGACGGTGACGACAAATATGGCGTCCCTATTTACGCTCTTAATTATTCATAATGCACTTATGGTGTATAAGTACCAAGGACTCAACCTTGAAAATAAAATTGTTCAATTTCATTAAAGGAACACTCGCGCGCGCTGTGGTTATACACAAATTAAATCAGCTTCACGCTCTATCCCGCACACAGCGGGGTAGGTAAGGGAGCCTAGTGTTAAGACCAATTTTAGCCGAATTCTTGAGACATTGCGTGTTGAGTGGTGGAACTTAAAGCTGCGCTTTGCCTCGACACCAGAGCGAAGAAATGAAAATTTTAATAAATATTTACTTTCCTCGAGTGGGGTCGAACTCACAACCAGTCGTGTTTACAGTACGACGTATGGAAATCATATAGCAGTGTTAAAGAAAAAAAGGTCACAAGGTCTAAATCATCACATTTTCTGTGACCTTGAACTGTCACGGCGTCATGATGTACATAATATTAATAATATAAATAGGTTTGAACTTAGCGCACCTGTAACTCGATTGCATCTAATCTGTAATTATTTTATGGGACAATGTGTACGCTTTTACAATAGGATCCCAGTAAACGTCAGAGAATGTTTTATATCACAATTTTAAAAAGTTTTGAAAAGACGTTTCTGTGATAAAGGTTATTACCAAATTAATGTTTTAATTAATGATAACGCAGCTTGGGAATAGAATGCTCTAGTCTGTTTCAAAGGTATCATTGTTCATAAAATTCTTTGACCTGACTTTTGACCTATTCGCACGCAGACGAGGTTCTTTGAACCCAGCAAAATAAAATAGAGTACTGTATCAGCGTGGCCAGATTTTGTTTCCGGTGAAAGCAGGATTTTTATCTCTGGAATAATTAATAACTTTTTTAAAAAAGTATTCTTAAAGTGCGCGATCATGTCTGTTTCGCTCGGGACATTTCAATTTTGGGCTACAATTTGGGATGTCCCGTCTAATTCGGGACATCTGGCTGACGCTGATCGGGGTGTACTTGATGTTATTATGTATATAGGTATATTTTTTTAAATGTTAAAGAAATAGATTTCGAGAATAGTACTTAATGTCTATCCCAGTATTATTTTAAATATATCCGATTTTCGAACAAGATTACAATTTATATCTATACCAATATAATAAAGTTTGTTTGCTTAAACGCTAAGATCTTTGGTTCTACTAGTCCTATTTAATTTCTTTTTGTATGAAAGTTGCATTCTTCAAAACTGCTATAGGCTACATAACATTACGGTGTAAGTCTTAGTTAGCCTTAAATAACGAAATAACAATAATAAAGAACTTAAGAGCGTAAGTTATTTCATCATCAATGAAAATTTAATAAAGATAATCTTCGTCTTTTATAGCATATGCTTTGGATGCATACTTTTCTAGAAAATGTGAAATTAAAATAATTCAACGCTCTGCTTACGGCCACAAGCCTAAGCTAGAGTCCCGTGGACGCCCTTGCCGCCCCGGGACGCCCTTGCTGCCGATGACGTCTTATCATACAGCCACGCAGCATTCGTGATTGAGTGTATCAATCTCTTAACAAATGCAGCATAGTAAAAATATTATAAGTAGCATGCAGGCGAAGCCGCGAGTGGGCCGCTAGTAATTAAATATTATAGAGGCCGATTTTTTTTAATTACTAAGTGTTAGGATTTGAAGCACCTACTTGAGTTACTTCTCTATTCACTTATTACATTTTAAGGATGGAAAAAAAAGGCGTAACAAAGGACGATCGGGTGGCAAACCTTGAGAAGGAAATCATGAAGAGGAAAGCAATGCTGCACGAGATCGAAGCGACATTACCGAAACAAAACAGTTTGTATCTTAAAATCATACTCGGCAATGTCAACGTGTCGATACTCAACAAAAATGACAAGTAAGAAATTAATTATTACTTATTATAAGTTTATGTAGGTATACTTTTGCAAGCACACGTCTATACTTATATAATAAAGCGAAAGAGTATGTTTGTTTGTTTGTTTAAACGCTATGATCTCTGAAACTACTGGTCAGATTTACTTGTTTTTCGTTTTGTATGAAAGCTACATCCCTTAGGAGTGCTATAGGCGTATAACATTACGGCTTAATTCTTAGTTAGCCTGAAATAAAAAAATAACAAGAATTAGAAACGCCATCGTTTTACTTTAACCGCGTGCGCTGCAGAAATATTTATATACATATGTATATAAATATTTCTGTAAGTACATTGTACTACAGAAACATTGAGTTTCATTAGTTTTAGCAAATGAAGTATAATAAAAAAAAATATTTAAAAAAATATGCGGGCGAAGCCGTAAGGGGGCCGCTAGTAAGTTATAAAAATACTTTGTATATATATTTTTTGTTAAAATTGTTTCTTTTTTGTTTCAGATTTAAATACAAGGATGAATATGAAAAATTCAAACTAATACTTAGTGCGATTGCCTTTGTCCTCGCTGTTGGTAATTTGTCGATAGATTTTAGGTAATACTTTTACATACTTTTTAGTAATTTTCCGACACAAAAAATATCAAAAATTTAAATTTCTCTATATATGTTATAGTGTGTTACAACAGTACATTGGATTTATTATTACACTAAAATAAAATATAACAATAATAAATATCTAGAATGTAATTATTTCTAAACAAACATTAACGTTTATTTAATCACCCAAGAGATAGATTTTTTGTTGAGTTTCAATAGTCATTCGCTTATATTTCAGGCCATTGCAACTGATCCTAATATTTCTGCTAGTCTGGTATTACTGTACTTTAACAATTCGAGAGAGTATATTGAAGGTGAACGGATCAAGGATCAAAGGTTGGTGGAGGCTGCACCACTTCATATCAACAGTTGCCTCTGGGATTATACTCATCTGGCCGCAAAATGAGCCCTGGAATGAATTTCGACATACTTTTATGTGGTTTATTGCTTACATAAGTAAGTATTGTGCCACTGTTGTATTTTTTAATACATGTAGATGTAAAAAGGATATAACTACACAAAAGAACTACTACATACAAATATAAGAATAATTAAGAAGCTGATTTAAGATATCTGGCTTACCTGATTGTTACCTGGCTTAAGAAGCTGCTTCACATTCCAAACAAACGGGGAGAGTAGCCAGAACATTTAGCATTTTTTTCCGTATTGTTAACTATATCTTTATTCTATGTCGTTACTTATTTTTTTTAAATTGACCGCAATAATTCTGTTAAAAAATGACCGATCAAGGAAATTAATTATCTTGAGTCAGGTTGACTATGGCTTGTCTTGAAATATTTTGTTTTAATATCTTAATATACATTTTTCCTACAAGCGTAATATTTATATATTTTACATATTTAAAATGTTATTCCATACTAAGTACATTTATATTTCAGGCGTGGTACAGTACATGCAGTTCAGGTATCAAAGCGGAGTGCTATACAGGCTGAAGGCGTTGGGCGCGAGGCACAACATGGACATCACTATCGAAGGCTTCCACTCGTGGATGTGGCGCGGTCTCACGTATCTACTGCCCTTCCTCTTCGGTGGATATGTGTTCCAACTGTATATAGCGTACACTTTGTATAATATTACCTACCACCCAGAAGCTACATGGCAGGTATGTGAACAGTTTTATATATTTTTGTTTAAATTTAAATTATGATTGAGGAGTCGTATGTTTGTGGCGCATGGGTGGGTACAAGCGTGCGACTGGAGATGCGACAGGTTGTGGATTCGATTCCCACTCGAGGAAATGAAATATTTAATATTTTCATTTTCTCGCTCTGGTAAAACAGAACGGAGAAACATATGTGTCTTGATGAAAACAGAGTGTTTTAGCACTAAGTTCCCAGGTTACCTCTGCTTACCCTGCTGTGTATACGGGATAGAGTGTGAAGCTAAAAAGTTTATTTTTTTATAAACATTGTCATTTTTATTCAATACTTGATTTTTTTTATGAACTTGTACAACAAATTCAGTATTTATAAGATATCTTAAAACTTCGCCAAATGCTGGACAAATAAAGTTGTTAGTATGTTCTGTAATTAATTCTTAAAATACAAATAATTTACCTATTTCAAAAAAATAAAACGCGCACACACAAATATAAACAGGTGGCTGCTCTAAGTTTATCGTTTTTGACGATCGGCATCGGCAACATAGCTACCACCATGATGGTCTTCGCGGAGAAGCTCGGCAAGCAGGTACCCAACTGGGGACAGTAGACTCTGATGTAGACAGTGGCATGATTTAGTTCAATCATATGTTATAAACTTAATTTAGGGAATGCAATCCTGTAGGAAATTCTCAATCCACGAATATGCGGGACAGGACATTTTCTTATAATTTCTGAGGGCACTTGAATTAAACTAATTGAATCTTTACAATATTTCATATTTTTATAAAAATAATTTATTTATTTGTAATTGAATGACTAAAGCAAAAATAATATTATTTTGAAAATAATGGAACAAAAACGTTAAAATGTTTATACTTTCGACTATTAAACGATTTCTCATATTACACCAGCCGAAAACCACCAGCAGAATGCCTTCGTTCTGCTTGCTTTACGCTTGTAGGAAAAATATATATTAAGATATTAAAACAAATTATTTTAGACAAGCCATTTAGTCAACCTGACTCAAGATAATTAATTTCCTTGATCGTTCATTTTTTAACAGAATTATTCCTACACAAAGAATGAACTATCTTGGTCTACCTGTATTGCATTCCCTACTTTAATAAAATACATCTGTAGATATAGAATTTATTTATTTATTTTAATTGGCCATTCATTTTGGTTGTAATTTGTCTTAACCTTATATATTAATCAAATATTATATAGCTGAATTAGTTATGCTTTTACTATTTGTTATTTTACGATTTACGAATTAAGTTTACGAATTTAAGTTCTACTCAAACAAATATTAATATGTGAATTCGAAATACCGTGGTCTTAGTAAAGAAGTAACATTAGGTTCTGCCGTCTACTAACTGAAAAACGGAAAGCGGAACGGAAAATATATAAATGAATGATTTTGGTTCTTGCTCCTGCTTCTGCTACATTTTTGTTTGTTAATCAATCTATTTGGCACATTTAATTCCATAAATATCGATAAAAATAAAAATACTAAAATTGCTCTTAAGAAAACGATAATCGTTGAATTGATAAGGTTGATTGCATTTTTCAGTGTTATATAATATTTTTGCTTCTAACGGAACCAAACACTTACATAATTACTGTTTTTATAATAAAAGTATAATTACTAAATAAAAAAAATAAAATATCGTGAAACTCATACATATCTTTTTCTCGATTTTTTTTCTTGCTATTGTTTTGTAGTTTGTTCTAAATCATGTCACGCATTATGAAAGGGCCACTTTAATTAGAATTTGACAATCGTGTAACATTAAAAAAAATGATTTTATCAGCACCATTTTCTTTATTTCTATCTGAAATATATTTTTTATATAATGTTTTATAAAGACATTGCAATCTAAACATATTTAATGGATGGTATAGTTATCAGTTATACATAAAATCTTAATTTTTAAGTTATACGTTTGTCTGCTACTAAAGCAGATTAGAAACAATTTTTGCATTTTTATGTATTAATTATTTTTTTATAGAGGACCAAAAGTTTTTGAAATTTGATTTATAGTTGAATGCAGTTTTATATTTTTTGCCAAGCAACATTAAGTCTTTTAATTCAACATAACCTGAAGAATCTTCCATTTGTAAAATTGATTTGATAAAGAAATCCTTTTATAAAACTTCATAACTTCTCTTAATCTTTTGTTGTACCGTATGTCCTACAAAGATTTTTAAACTGTTGATTTTTATATATTGTGTACATCGAATCAATACGTAGGTACTATGTGGCTAAATAATATTAAGATGTTATAATAAATATAGTTTTAAATTAAGGGGAAATTAAAAACATTAACAGGTTATAAAATATTTAAAATTCTAATTATGTAAAGTCACCATACTTTGATAAGTGGTTATTAACTTATGGACTATATGCATATGTTTAATACGTATGCGTCAATCAAGACAGCCCAAAGTTTATTTAATTTGTAAATTGTTTGTTGTTTATTGTAATACTCGCTCAGGCGAAAGATATGAAGAAATATTATTTTAAGCAATTTCCTTAAGATATTAAATGTTCGATCAGGAAGAGGCCATTCGACAACAAAAAATTAAAACAAATCTAATCTATCCATCAAGCTATAAGAAAAAATATATTAGATGAGAGATGTTCAACTAATATTCTGAATTATTTTCCACAATTTGAGAAATCAGCCAAACTTATTTGTATTAAGCTCACTCGTAAATTGTCAAGTACGCTTGTTGCTTATGAGTTGCCAAATAAATAACTGATAGCAATTTGTATGGGAACTATTTTTTAAACAAATACACGCAGATAAAATCACAGGCGAAAGGTAATTAGTGAAATAATCATAAAAATCTGTACAATTAAAGTCAAGAACGTGCTAACTGCACAGTATAGTTTTATGAAAACGTTACATATTGTAACACAATATAATATTTATGTTCGTGTGTCATTGAATTTTAATAATGAATTTGTATAAAAGGTAAATAATTCAACTTTATTGCAACTTCTGTCAAAATCATGTTCACAACTCACTGTGTTGCATTGTTATGAATAGTTTGTCGAAATTCTTTGTCGCAGTGCTTGCATACATTTTTGTAACCTCGCTTGTCGCTTAGTCACGTGTCACGGAATCCTTTGCCTCGCCCAAAAACCTCCTTGACCAAAGTGGGGCGAGGCGATTAGTGTGTGGCAGACGCTTTAGTTCGCCACGTGTAACTTTGGCTCAAACCGGAGGACTCGGTGTCGGTTTTTGCACCCGAGTCAAAGGACTTCGATGACACACGACTGAGCTACTCGCGAGGTTGCAAGAGTGTATGACCACGTACTTCGCACTGCAATCCACTTCGGCAAGAACAGTATAGTGGGCGCTTTACGAAATTTAATATTCAATTGTCGCGTTAATTTATTAATCATTTAATTTATGTGACTCATCGAAACTGTAAACTACCTATTTCGATGTTACAGAAACAAGATAAATTTTAATTTTATTTTTTTATAGTACACCATATTTTAATTCTGCCATATTATGTCTGTACCCATACATTTTGTTCTCTATTAATTTAATTATAAAATTACTTACAGCTATGGTTGCTTTTTTTAGCATTTAAAGATAATGGTTGTAATTATTATATAAAAAATACACAAGTTTGCACAATTATTTATAAAATTATTTTTTAATTATATAACATACTATAAACACTTTAGCGCTACTGCATAGTGCTACTTCTAACATCAGACTAGTCAAGTAAAATTTTACATTGTATCACCATTTTGTTATTGAGTTCTGAATGATAATATTCTGATTTGTTTTTTTTTTACTTATTTCTGTATGTTTTGACATGTGTAAATTATTAAGGAGTTAGTGCACATGTGATCTATCATCTAATCCCATTCATTTTTATATCTTAATAAGCTAATATAATGTGAAACAATAAATTTTGATATCTTAGATCATGGTTGCACTGAGTCTTCATTAATATTGTATGTACTTAAAAGTTGTACATTTTATTTATCTTGTTTGTGTGTGAACTTGCGCTGTAATAATATTTGTTATTTATTTATGCTGAGTAATAAAATGGATTTTAGTTGCAATATTTTGTTTTTAATTTTTTTTTATTCAATATTTTTGGCAGGTTACTTACCTGGCGGCTTTGTTTCTTATTTTGCACTGCTTCAACATGTATACGATACTGCGAATTGTGCGAAAGAAAATGATTGGAAAGCTGAAATATGGATACAAATTGCGCGCAATCGCGTACCGTCTCTCCAACGAATTGGCAATATTGGTACGTGCCGACATACCTACATATATTATTATGCTGAAAGGGCTCATATATGTTAAATACAAAGAAATATTTGTGTACGTTTCCAGTTGGGCTTTAATTTTAAAGTGTTTTTTTAGTATGGTATACATGTGCATCAAATACATAAGTTTTAAGAGATTTTTATTTTATAGATTGATATAGGTAATGCTTTAAAAATATGTTCATACGTAATAAAATCTTATTTTCCAGTTTATAATTATTAATAGTTATATAGATTTGTAAAAACGATGAATTAGAGGATCTTTATATTTATTCAAGTTATTCATTTTCGTAACCATCATCCGTTCATGGCTCGTTAATTTAATTTGCCATTTTAACAAATAATCAAATCTTAATGTAAGTTTTCAGATAATTTTCGAGTATGGTTTCATAACGGTTTTATTTCTAATACGATTATTTAATTTTTCTCCGCTATATGTGCTTTATTGCTTTTACAGTAATTTTCATTTCTGATACAAAAATTTTCGCTGCCAAAATACTAGTATTTTTAGTGACGTTTTTAACTTTTATTGTAAATGGAAGTACTTCAACAACATATATTTTTATCACTTGTTGTGAACATGCCGATTTATTTTACGTTTTTTTTTAATTGATAAGTGATTAAAATGATTTTCTAACAGATTTTTATTACACAGAGCATGTTCTTAGTAAAGTGTATATGTAAAATTTAAATGAGCTCCCAATACTTAATTTTATTTTTTTTCATATTTTTATGAATGTTATTGCATGATCACATTTAAGTCGAAATCAAAGGTAAGTGAAACCATAATTCTATGTCCTACTTTATGTTTATTAAGGTGTATAATAGCAATAACCAATCATATTTATCATATAATATATATATCCTAATGCTTCAAACTCTGATATTATTTGTTTTAACAAAAATCTAAATTCCAATATTAAATATGTTGGTTGAAGGGTTATCTTGTGGGTCAGTCAATGTCAGCTTAAATACTTGTGTTTGTAATGTGACTAATATTGTGTTGTTGTCCTTATTTATACCTATAATCACATTATTTGCATAATTCTTGCACATTTTGTATATTATGTAAATCATTTTTATTTTGGTTTTGTGATTTTAACATAATGGACTGGATTAACTAAATATATTGAAATGGGTTATGTATTATTAATAGTTGTTTATTTTTTTTTACTATTAGTAAAAATTGTACAAAACAATGTTGGTGTTTATTCAAAATATCTAAAACAAATCAAACTTACTACAAATTCTTTGACACGCACAAGTCAACGTTTGGATAATCAAGTATCTCCAGTATAACAAATAAAATTACTTTTTGTGGGATTTTATTGTGTTATTGTATAAATGTTACTACTACAGCATTTAAACAAAAGAGTACATAATATGAAAATAGCACGCTGAAACCCATTAAAAGTATTTTTATTTATTGTTCTTCTAAAAAAAAATGTGCTAACATTCTATGTGGTTTTGATTTTTTTCAAATGGTTCCAGGATCATAAGTGGCGGCAGAATAAAGTAGAGGCAAAGACTCCTTAGTCGGTGTTGGACAAATATCTTGTCAGATACATTATCCTTATAGATGATAGCCATATAAATATCTTTATATCTGACTATTTAATATATTTTGGTATTCAAGTATTGGGACTGCGGGTGCGTTATGTATAATAAAATGGGTGTAAATACAGTTTATCATATTAAACAATCATAAACGAAAAAAATTTATTCTCATTTATCACCTTTCGTATTTAACATTTTCCTGACTTATTTGAATTTTAAATTAACAAAAGAAAAATTAAACCATAAATAACTTAGGAACAATTATGTTTTTTGTAAATCTTTAACAATATTTTATATATTCTTAAATGTAAACATTCTTTTTTCAATCTATATACAACTTAAACGTACTTCACCTTCAGTACTAATTGTATTACTATTTGTAAACAAACATGTTAAATATCCAAACGCGATATTGCATATTAAATGTACTTCTATAACTAATATATGTTATGTATATGTAAGAACTACACATAGCCTAACTACTTTAGCAGTATTATGACAAAGTTTCGAATATATGCTTGCCAGAAGCGGTATTCAGATTTAAGAAATAACTCGTATTTGATCAATATATTATATTGTGAATTAAATATATTAACTCGGATCATCGTCACTTTCACTTTGAGATTTTTCATTGTAGTCGTCCACACGCGGCTTTTTCACTAACAGTCCTTGTCTCTGTAACTTTTCAAGAGCATCTAATGTGTTCTTCTTTGCTGTACTGATAACATTTTTTTCTTCCACATGCATGGCTTGCTTTGAACAGGTTTTTGCAACCACGAGCCCGGATATATTGTTTATTTTATTGAGTTGCTGCTGGGAACTGGTACTGACTTCGCGCATTTGCATCGCAGTGACCACACCTTTACCTTTAATGGTTTTAGTTACACTAGAAAAATTAGATTGACTTTGAGAGGCCGATGTATACTGCACCATTGTATCGTCCAAAGAATTTCCCATATCCATTGAGGACATGGTAGATTCTTTTGGTTTCTTAAAGCAGTTGAAATGTCCGGTCGCTTCATCTGCAACCCTTTTAGTGGCCTGATTTAATGCGAGGGGGGATATCTTTAGTTTTCCTATCATGTGGTTTTTATTGTTATTTTGCGGACTAGATTTAGCAGGCGCAAGTTTTCGCACTGAAGACGTACTGGGAACCGGATTTCTTTGTAGATTGACAACTCCTCGTACAGGGACCAGCTGATTTGAAGGTTTCACGGTAGATGGCGCGGGGAGTCTCATAGGAGTTGGATTTCTTATTCTAGTGCCGACGGCGGGCGACGGCCTCACGATAGTCCCCTGCGTTCTATTAAGCATTCTTTGTGGTCGCATCATAGGTCTTTGAGGTCGAATATTGCTACTTTGTACCATTTCATTACTTGATTGGTTGACGGTTCTTATCGTTTTTGTAACTGTCGTCGTAACTTCTTCAATAACTGTTTGAGATTGAAACTGTTTCACTGTTTTAACGACTTGATTGGATGAAGTGCTAACATTTTTGTGGAGTGTTTGATTCATTGATAAACTGCTTTGATTTATTTTATTAGGTGGTCGGAAGTACTGTGGGGGATTTGGTTTTGATTGTTTAATTGCAATTTGTTGATTATTACTATCTTCAAATACTTCTTTCTCTGAGATAAAACTTGATTCGTCTTCAGAATCAGTTTTCTTGGCGCTCAAGGATTTTATTGTTAAATTTTTATTTAGTTTTTTAAAATTCTCTAAGCATGCAGGTGTTTTGGAAGTTGTAGGTTCTTCCTGTTTCTGTATCATAGCACTTTTAATTGGCTTTTCAAAATCTGCAAAATCTTCATCGCTCTCCATATGGTTATCTTCGTTTTCGCTATTAGAAGCATGGGGGGATTCGACTATCGCATCAGTTCTGATGTCGGGACATTCACTATCACTTACATCATTTTCATTCAATTCTGTTATTTTTAATTTCCCTACATAGTTTTCTGACTCACTATCATTAAGTTCATCTTCATCAAATTCATCAAAACTACTGCACTGTTCATTGCTTGTCACGTTTGGAGAATTGTTTGACGTCACAGTAATATTACTACTCAAACTTTTAAGTTTATTTTGCAGATTTATACTTTTCTGTACATTTGGTGAATGTTTACCAAGTTTTACATGTTTTTCATTTATAATTTCTGACCGGGTATTCGTATTTATATTTTTTTTGTTCTTCACCTCACTTACATTGACATTTTGTTGGTTCGATTTAGCTATTATATTTTTATTTGGATTCCGCAAAGCATCTAAAGTGTGATTGGGTTGCTTGTCTTCACCATCACTATCCGAATCATCTATATTAAAAATTTCAACGTCTGAAGAATTTTTCCTAGCATTTGACGGTAATATTTTTACTGACTGATTTAATGTTTTTACGTTTGTTTTAGGTTGACTGTCGCTTTTGACAGAGGCTATAGATTTAGCAGTTACATTTGTAAGGCGCTTTAAGATATCCATATTAGTTGATACAGATGGTGTATTATTTGAATGTTCTTCATTTTGCAATTTATCATCATGTTCTGTTTCGTTATCAATCACATTATTGGTTTCATTACTTTTCTGTTTACTTTGGCTAGTTGGCAAGTGTCTAATTTTTAATTTAACTCTTCGAATATTACTACTAGGACCTTTGAGATCTTCTAACTTAACAAATTCTGAATCAGAGTTAATGTCATCAAAGTCGTTAAATTCATCGCTATCAACGTCAGAGTGCATGTCTTCCGAAGGAGACATCTTTGAAGGTTTTACTACCACTTGATTTAATATTTTAATAGATTTGTTGACATTTTGTTCTTTAGGAAAATGCTGAGAAACTGTAGGTTTTTTGGAAATATTTTCTTCTACTTTAGGTGAATGTGCACCCTCATTCTTGTCAATAATTACTTTCCCTATTGGACTTTTGGGTTGATTCACTGGCTTCACAGTAATTAGATGACTTAAATGTTTTAAGGCATTTAAAGTGTCGTGTGCAAGATTGTCTGTATCTTTTTGATTAGTATTACCTGTATCATCGACATCCATGTCTTTTTCTGAAGATATTTCATCTCGTTCTATTATTTCATCGTCTGCTGAAAAATCTTTTTTTAAGTTCTCTATTAGACCAGATACAACTGGATCTGGCAATAATTTATTAGATTTTTTATCGTTATTTATTTCTGATGGCGATAAAGTTTCATTGCTAGTATTACTAGTACTAGGTTTAACTAATTCTGAAGTATGAAGTTTACTTGAGTCACTTGTAATAGTGGTTTCATCAGAGGGATTTTCTTGCAAGTTTGAATTAGAATCAGGATTATTTTCGTTATCAATTTGGATCTTATCAGTAAGTTCACTATCAGTGCCACACATATGTCCATTAGCACTGCTATCATCAGTGTTTATAAGATTTGAAACTCCTTTGTTATTACTGAAGTCCTGGTCTCCATTATTATTTTCATTTGAATGGTCAGGATTGTCGTTTTTATTGTCAAGTGTATCTTCGTCCGTGTGTAAATTCTGAGTCATACTTTTTTTTACTATTTTTATTTGACTATTTCCCTGATTTAGCAACTTTGATAATAATTCATTTTGATTGCTGGTGATATTTGCTTTTGTCACCTTAATTTTTCCCATGTCATTTTTGTCAATTAGATTTAACTGATTTTTAGATTTTGATGTAATAGTAATGCCATGTTTTTTCAACTTTGCTAGGTCTGCATGAACTGCTTTAGATTGCCCTTTTGTAGGTAATTTTTTACCTTTAACTTTTTTTAGAACAACTTGTGTTGGTACTTCCTCTATTCCCTGAACGTCGAGACCATCGCCAAATACATCCTTATTCATATTCAAAAACTCATCTAAAGTTATTGATGCTTTTTTGGATTTCTTATGTTTTTTGTGCTTTTTTGACTTCACTTTTGGTTCATTGTCTCCTGTATTCATCACCAATTGTAGGAAGCTGTCCTATAAACATATAAATAATATATTAAATATTTGATTGATTAAAATATGATTTTAACATCTTATTTAAACTACATATTTTAAATATATGTAATTATTCTTACAATGCCATCAGTATTTAGATTGGAGACATCTTCTTCTACTTTCTCCATAATTGGTGCCACTGCTTCAAGTGAAAAATCAGTTACATGCTCTGCTCTGCAAAAATGAGTAACAAAATGACTTACAATAATCAGTAAAGACAACAATAAAGTTTACTATTAAAATAAATCAATGGGATGGAGGGCATGGCCAGGCTAGTATCAAGACACTTTACTCTCTGTTCGAATTTGAGACGTGGCAGCAGCATTCAACACACGGTGTTACTTAAAACTCAATGCCATAACTTGCCTTAGCAAACTGAACTGAAAATAATTCATTATTCTGAGTGGAGATCAGATGCTGTTCTACTACTCCATAATGGTAATACTAATTGAAATTTTTGTTAAATAACAACTAATCCAAATGACTTTCATGATCTAATAAAATTATCATTTTAAAGACAAAATCTGCACATTGACAACTAAAGTATTACACAAGATCCCAGCCCCGCCAGACCTACGTCATTTTAGCAAAGCTGGAATTTGTAGTATTATTAGTCCAATAGTAGTAGTAATAGTGAGGATGGTATGCGTACTCACTAACTTGAAAGTGGGGACCTTTCAGAGCTAGCTCAAACTAAAGGTACCTAAAAATCATGCCCACCTACGTTAAAGCTTCTGCTTTAACGTAGGTGGGCACGATTTGAGGCTCGTATTTAGGTATGTTATTAAGAAGATTCTAAAAAATATATATTCAATATTGCCAGACCATTTACGTGGGCCTTTACTCCCGCCAGACGCCCTAAAGGTTGTTTAAAATTGAGGCAAACTACGTCATATTAGCAAGCCTAAATTTTACATATATTATTTAAGGTACTATTTCGAAACCCATTATAAGCAGCCAGACCAATCCGATGGGCCTATCATCCTCCCGGACGCGATAAACCTTCCGTGGGAGTGAGGACAAAATGCTCCATGTGTGTGTTGCGTATTTTCTATATAGTCTGTGATCATGTTGTCAAAGTGGACAAGATGAATTACTAATGTGAGAATTAAAATATTAGTATATTGTAAATAAATATAAGGGAAGAAATTATAATGGCAAATATATTAGAGTGTGTGTGTTTGTAATAAATTTGTTTAAAAATTAATATTGTTTTATAAAGATACATTACAAAAAGTGTCATTGTACATTAAAAAAATTTTAGTACATAGAAAGGAACATAACTTAAAATTTAAAGATGTTATTTTACCTATAGAGTTATATGAGTGTGGTTACCATAGAGTGCTATAAATAGTTTTCTGGTTTAATAAAAAAATATAAAACAAAACGAATTCTTTTGAATATTTTTTTTTGTTTCTGTCCAGTGTTATTGTTAGTGTTATATATATGGTATATATTTAGTTAAAGGAGATCCTATAATTAATGTACTTACATTTCATTTTTTTCACTATATAAATCGTCCGTAGAATGGAACATGAGATGGACTTCATATGCATCTAAGTGGTAGAAAATTGCTTCACATAAGGGACATCTCAAAATATCACTTGGACTTTGATTTTCATCACCATGGTCATCAGTCATGTGTTTCTGTTAATATATATAATTATGATATTATATAGATGATTATACATAATATTATTTTTAACTACACACTTTATTCACACACAGCAATAGGCAGAGGGAACCTAGTATTAAGACACTCCATTCTCCACTTTCCACTGAATTAATAGAATATAATTAATAAATGATAGCAGCCATTATATTGATGTCCCATTAAACAATCTTTAATAATTATACCATTCAATTGCAGCATCAGGGTACTATAGGACAGCATTGTAAAATCAAAAACTTGTTCTCAGTCAACAGGGACTTGTTTCCAACTTAGGAAATTAAATTGATTGTTTGGCATGATAAGGTGTGGTGTTAAGTTCCAATACATCAACATTCAATAACTCAGATTGGAATGGAAAGGCGAGAATGGAGTATTTTGATACTAGGTTCTCTCTGACTACCCTGTGATAAAGTGTAAAACTTTAATAATGATAGCTTCTATTCATATCTTTATTTATAATATATAAAAAAAACAACTTACATGTAAATTAACCTTGTTGTTATATTCTTCTCCACAGAAAGAGCAGTAATAAATTTGTACCATTTCCTAAAAAAATAATAATATATAACAAATAAAACAATAACTTATTTACTATTCAAATAAAAAGCACCTACCAGTTGGAGATAAGTTTGTAAGCAAATATATAAGTAAAAAAAACCATGTTAGCATTTTTATTTAATTAAAAAGAGAAGCAATACCTGATTATAAGTTTTAACTTTTTTTGACTGGCCTATACTTGGTAATTCTGTATCTTGACGATGAAAAAATTTATTATGGTAAATCATTGCAGATGGCCCAAAAAAATCTACTTCACAACAATCACAGTGAAAATCCTTTGTATCCGAAGGTTGGTCATTTTCGTGATTTGAAAGTATATGCTTATTATAGAGATGCTGAAAATAAAACTTATGAGTTAAAAATCCATTATGAGAATTAAGAATTTTGAATAAAACTACAATTCTAATCTTTTCTAAATGATTTACCTTCATTGTAAATAGTTTGCCACAAAAAGGGCAGAAATATTTAGCGTCATGATCTGGATGGGCTTTATGCTTGTGTGTTATTGCTTTAGATATAGTAGGAAACACTTCTTCACAGACATCACAACTAACACTCTCATTTTCATCAGATATTTTTTCATCAAAAATTTCATTTTGAGCCTTGCTTTTATTCTTAATTGATTGGTTGAAATTAGGATCACCATGTTTTCTAAAATAATATTTTTTCTATGAAGATATTTCAATAAAAAATCGTAAATAAATATTTTATAATAACACTAAAATTTTACCTAAAGTGAATTTGTAAAGTTTCTTTGTCGTCAAATACTTCTTTACAGAACACACAATCAAATTTTTGTTCTGTTGTCATCATGAAAACATTAAATATTTTATTTTTCCTAATCACTAAAGAAAGCGTCTGTGTATTTTGACGGGGACCACTATAATTTATCCATTTCTTACAACTTACGATTAAGAGTTAAATTAAGTTTTTTAGGTAGTGACTACAAAAGATGGTTTATCTAGTATCTTATTTTTGTATATACAACATATTTATATAGAATTTTAAATAAAAGTCCATAATAAAAATCACTTCGCTCAGTTTACGTTCTACAGCTACCATATAATATTATTCTATTTTAGTCTTTGATTGCAGTGTTGCTATTATAATTGTCACAAATATCCAACCATAGAGTAAATAAATAGTAACTATAAAATGTCCGGTTAAATGGGGTGAGTAGACACAAAACTGGGAAAGTTTTTATCGAATAATTATATTATTATATAAAATTGATTGGTTTTCTAGTATGTATTTACTATTTTATTTAAAAAATATAGTAAATACATATTAGAAAATCAACATATAGCGCAAAGCGTCATCAAAAACCAACACCATGATACTTTATTAATTTTGGCATGAGACAAAATGTAAACAAAGAAATACTGTTTCTACAATTTTTATGCTACTTTTTAATTTCTATTTAATTTTGTCCAGGTTTACATGAGTTTTAAAATATAAAAAATCTATATAATAAAAACAAAATAATCAGAAAACAATTAATAAAACGAGAAACTTAATAAAACCAACAAAAATAACAACGGAATCACAACAATACTATCTTATGAGCAGGTTGACTAGTAATGAAAATGGCGGATATTATCTGACCGATGACAAAAAATCACATTTTAATGTAAAATATCCGCAGTACATGTGCTCTATAGTTTATTATAGTAGTATATTTTTATAGTATTAAAATGCTTCTCAAGTTCGAAAGCAAGTTGGCTTTTGGATGTTTTTTACATGTCAAGTATTTAAACATTATTATTAAAAATTAAGAAAACAATTTTTGGTATTTATGATATCGTAAACTAACATTTTTCGATTTGAAATATGCTTTTTACAATGTTCCTAGCTTTAAATCCGAAAACAATCTTTATTTTTGATTATTACATTCATTTCTTTTAACTAAAAATTTTATTAAATTGCACATTGAAAATATAATTATAAAATTTTTTCATCATCGATGACATCAATGAATTTTAAACATATTTATCATTAACTAATAAGTTCTATCAACGTTCAATAAAATTACTTACATCTATAGTTGTTTATTTACTTAATTTATTATATTAGAGATCAGTGCACAGGGGCACAAAGTGTGACTGTAAAATCGACTGGTTGTAGGTTCGATCCCCACTCGAGGAGATGCAATATTTATTTAAATTTATATTTCCATTTCATCGCTCTGGTGTCGAGGCAAAGCGTGGCGTTGAGTTCCGCCACTTAACACGCGATGCCTCCAGAATTCGGCGGAAAGTGGGAAACGGAGTGTAATAACACTAGGTTCCCTCTGCCTGCTGTGGGCGGGATACAGCGTGAAGCTGATTTTTATTAAAATAATGACTCACACTATGAACCTCTTCGTACGCATGACTAAAAAGATCAGATCAGACTGACTAAGGTTCAGGTTCCAAGAGTGTTATGTCTCTAGGTTTCAATATTGATTTTAGCCTGGATCAGGCCTTTTGGATACTATTTTTTCCTTATAAGTTTGATGGAAGGCAACAGATAAAACGGAGACCGTGAATAATTGAATTCATTAGTGTCATGTATGGTACATGTCACTAATAAATTTAATAACAAGCTTTAGGGTTCGACTCTCTATGAGATCGTTGTCGGTGACACCAAATACTTTCCACTTAGAGTTGTTGTTTTAAAAAAAATCAATGTCGTACTAGATACTATCTCAGCCCACATCCAGGACCAGCCTCCAAGACTAATAATGTATTCCGATATAGTGCTCACTGAGCCATGTCATGAGCGAGCAAAAAGTGACCGAGTACTTACTTTTTCGCACGCCAGGAGTAAAGGCTGGCCTTTAAGTAAAAAAAATAGCTTGGAATCATTATATATGATTACGATATCGCTGCTGCGAAATTCAAATTGCTTGTTTACAAAAGTTGATTAGACCAGTTCTTAAATACATCAGCAAATGCAAAATGCATGCTGGCACTACCTCGGCACTCTCAGACATGGAAAAGAATATCCTGAAGTAAATGTGCGGCGTAACCTGGTCTAATAATAAATAAAGCGATTTAATGTAGAAATAAAAATGTTTTATTTACCTAGTAAATAACCTTCCATCTAATTCAGCACCACATAAATTCAGCTTCACGCTGTATCCCGCACACAGCAGAGTAGGCAGAGGGAACCTAGTGTTAAGACTTAAGACATTGTTTCTCACTTTCAGCCGAATTCTGCATTACGTGTTGAGTGGCGGTACTCAACGCCGAGCGTTGCTTCGACACCAGAGCGAAGAAATGGAAATACAAATGTCAATAATTATTTCATTTCCTTAAGTGGGGATCTAACACACAACCAATCAGCGTTTACAGAGTACAGACATACTTTGTGCTCCTGCGCCACGACTGGCCTCACTACATACATATATTCAGAGGTTTAATAATAATTTTTAACTTTCGAAAATATACAAACACGGGATACCAAAATTGACGTGTCAGTAACGAAAATACTGGTTTCGCTAGAATGGTTCGACCCCTATATTTTGTCAACTCTTAAGTGTGTATAGTGCTCCGAGGATTTTCTTTATGTAACCCCTAGCCAAAATTATAACATTATTATGACGCCTGCACTTAACTTCACCAAAAGCGTTTTATTGATACAACAAAGCTCAATACAGATGTGATAAGTTCAAGGTTAATTAAAAAGCTGTCGACTCCGTAAAGAAAGTGTAGCCATTGTAATTGATAGTTTATCGAAAAACTTAAGTCGCTTTTGTTTTAAATTGTAAAAACATTTTGACTCCCAATTATAAATTAAAAGTAGAACAAAATATTATCTAACAATAGTATTTTATGTTACAAAACACAATACTTCATTTTAAATAATAAATTTATGTAAATTATTATAATTACATAGGCACCTAGTACCTATAGTATTTTTATTTATATTTCTAATTAATATATAAGCAATCTTGTGTCCAGCAAAGAGCAACTACCTAAGTGTGATAATTTTATACTAGTCATCGATAAGACGGTCGTATACCTAACCTAAAACTCTGACATTTATTTGTGTAAATTTAAAGAGTAAACATTGTCATATAGCACAGTATTTTTTATTTTTTTCATTTTAGTTATTATTATAAGTTTTCATGATGGCGAAAGTGTTCTCGACTAATTTCATTATAAAACGTTTTTATTCTGGCGTGTCAAATAAGATAAGGGCGCAGAAGTATATACTTACAAAGTATTTTGTAGGGGAACCGAAAAAAAATGATTTCGAAATAATAGAAGAAGAACTACCTGGACTTAAAGATGGGGGTAAGCATTTAATTATTTTTCGAGAAAACAGATTCTTAACATAAAATAAAAAAGATAATTATTTGTCATTAAATTATTATATCTATATGCGAGTAGAGTATTTAATTAGTGTTGCCAGTTGAATGTTGTTGTTGTTTTTCTGTTCTAGTGTTACAAAAAAATAATTAGTGAAAAACAATACTATGTAAATATATACTATGAATTAATATTTAATATGTAAAAAATATTTATCTATGTAAGCGATAATATACAAGATATTTCATATAAAAAACCCTATTTCTATTGTTTGTATGAGTAATTATTCTAATATAATATATTTCTTAATATATACTTTTTTATTTTTATGAATTTACTTCATGATATGTTTACAAATAATATAATGTTAATGTTACGAATCATTGTAATATAAATAATGCCTTTATTGATCATTTGGTACATAACATAAATACGGGGATTTAAGCATAACCATATATATTATTGTAACGTTAATATTTATAATATTTTTTTTATTTTCGCACTGTATCCCACACTAAGCAGGTAAGCAGAGGGATCCTGGGAACCAAGTGTTAAAACACTCAGTTCTCATTAAGTTCCCGTTCTTCACTTTCCGCCAAATAACAGGAAGTGGCGAAACTCAACGCTACGCTTTGCCTCGTTACCAGAACGAGAAAATTAAAATATCAAATATTTCATTTCCTCGAGTGGGAAATCGAACCCACAATTTGTTGCGTTTACATTTGCATACTTGTGCCCTTGCACCACGACTGGCCTCAGTTTAGAATACGATGCTATTTTATATAGTGTTTTAAAATACGCGTTGTTAAATTTGTAATAATAATGCCATTTCATATAATTATGCAGGAGATCCTTTTTTTTAGAAATATTGACTGAAGCAGAATACCTCAGCGTTGACCCATACATGCGAGCTTATATGATTGGATATAAATTGCCAACTGAAATGATTGGCGGTCAAGTAGCGAAGTATGTTTTTGTAAAATGATATAATTTTATTTTATGTACTATCAAATATTATGAATGTACAATACATGTATTTAGGAAGGTTTTTTTTACACCAAAACACACTGAAATAAAATTAAAATTAAATAATTATATTCAGTACAGTCTTCGACTTATGTCGTTTGAAGTTACGTTAAACACTGTGTTGACACTATTCCTCAAAACATACGTAGTATTTTCAATTTTCGCTTATAAGTGAATTATTTTATAAAATATAAAATTGGTGTGCGTGGCAAAGAAGTGACACCAAGAACTTTCCAAAACATTGCATATTTGGAGAATGCTATTATTCTTTGCATATCAAAATAATAAGCTAACATCCTATAGGTATACCAAAAACAATTATAAATTCTATTATAAATACGTAATCATTTTAACAATTTACTTTTGATAGTAAAGTTCTGTTATTAAGGCATTTTGCATATATAAACATATAAAAGGAGGCCTTACGTCGTTTTTTATTTACGTCGCGTATTTCAAGAACATATTATCTCGTGAGTACGAGGACTGCCTGTACATAAAATTCTTTAATTTTACGTACTAAAATTATTAAGAACTATATACCTATTTTGGATGACCATATTGTAAGAGAAAACTATTGATTTAAAATCTTAGTTACTATAGCTGTTATTTTTGGAAAAAAAAATAAAACAAAATTCTTATCAAAATATTATTTTACAGGGTAATTGAGAGTCGTAATAAGGATATTCCCGTAGGCAGCTACGTAACCGGTATGCTTGGATGGTGCACTCATAAAATAATTAATCCAAGTATTGTTAACCCTGCTAGCATGCTACCCTTGACCGTCGTACCAGATATCAAGCCACATCCAGTGTCTTTAGCATTAGGTATCCTTGGTATGCCTGGGTAAGTAAATGGACCAGGGTAATACTCTGATTTTTCTTTTTTAAAAGAATTCTTCATCTTTGATTTAAAAATAATAACTGAATCATATTTACTTTTTGCCAGAATTAAAAACACTTGTGTAACTTGCGCTACGGTTATATTATCTGAGTAATACATTTGAATATTGTGTAATACAATCTGAACCCACATATACGCCTCTTCCGTCGTCTTCATTTTTTGACATTATTAAAATATTATGACTTTTGAAGAACGACCAAAATTAGATTTATAATTACATATAGGGTAATGTTACTAGTAATAAGTAATCAAAGCATATTTTCATTATATAAATATATTGTTAATATATTTATATGGGCTTTAAAACGATAATTACAATGTATAAGAAAAACTATTAAATTATTTTGTTTAATAACACAATATAATTTTTTGGTAATCTGAAAACATGTTCAAATTGCTTTAAACTTGTTGTGTGTTACTTTTATTAAAGTAAGTAAAAAGTAGAGAAAATCGTCAGCTATCGATATCGGGGTCCCAGTAATTAACACCAAGTACTTACTTATTCGACAACTAATCATGGTTTTAGACAGAATAAATGAGGACTGAATACAAATTATCTTGTACTGTAATATAAAAGGAAATAATTTTAGTGTAGAGTATTTAATGCTGATTTAAAATAAAAAAAATCTAGTTTATTATCACTGTTATAATATATGACCTTATATTGTTATCACGCTACAATTTTGTTATAACGGCTCTAATAGCCCTTATCATTGGTTTTAGAGCAGTGGTTTCCAATATTAAATTGTGATTATCTAAAAGTGCAAGTTTAAATCAATTTTGTACTCTACCGAACCGTTTTGCGCGTAGACAAACTTATCCAAAATCCGTAGAAATACAGGAGCAGCTTATCAAAATATAACATAAATCAATATTCCAACATTGAGGCCAGTGGTGGCGCAGTGGCACGAGGTGTGACTGTAAAACCGACTGCTTGTGGGTTCGATCCCCACACGAGGACATGAAATATTTACTTAAATTTATATTTCCATTTCTTCGCTCTGGTGTCGAGGTTAAGCGCGGCGTTGAGTTCTGCCACAGAACACGCAATGCCTCCAGAAATCGGCAGAAAGTGGGGAACGGAGTGTCTCAACACTAGGTTCCCTTTGCCTACCCTGTTGTGTGCGGGATACAGCGTGAAGCTGATTTGATTTAATTTAATTTAATTTAAATGTAATATTTCAACAAGGATACCACAAAATTACAAAAACAGATTCCATTTTTTATTCTGCTCTTTCTAATTTGTTATTTATGAGTTAATTATGATTTACATTATTCATTTACATTATATATTAAATACATAATGTAATATTTTGATATTTGCATTCCAGTAATACAGCATACTTTGGCCTGAAGGAAATTTGTACACCAAAACCTGGAGAAACAATAGTCATTACAGGAGCCGCAGGAGCTGTTGGCTCACATGTTGGGCAAATTGGCAAAATATTAGGTATAAACTTATAGCAGTCAAAATTTTTTTATATATTTAGCGTGCTCAAAAAAAAATATTTATGTACTTTTGTAGGTTGTCGAGTTATAGGTTTTGCAGGAACAGATGAGAAATGTCACTATTTGGAGAAGGAATTAGGTTTTGACCATGCTTATAATTACAAAACTTGTAAAATTAGAGATGCTTTAAAACAAGGTGCACCAAATCGTGTTGACTGTTATTTTGATAACGTATGTATTTATGCTTACTAAGGTTGGCTGGCATCTCTTGTTAGAGATTTATTTTATTTAAAAAATTATACAATATTTTTGGAAAAGTATTAAAAAATCTGACTATTGTAATGCAATAAGGATATACTTCATTTTGTCATAAATTATCACTGTTTTATAATTGCTTTATTTATTTTCTAAATTTTGCTGTAGGTTGGAGGTGAAATAAGCACTACTATTATGAATCATATGAATAAATTTGGTAGAGTGGCGGTCTGTGGTTCTATTTCGTCGTATAATGACATAACATTGCCTAAAGTATCAATTGTGCAACCAGCGATTGTTTTCAAAGAGCTCAAAGTTGAAGGGTTTTTGGTGCACAGATGGCTCGACCGGTGGCAAGAAGGAATAAATGAAAATCTGAAGTGGTTGAATGAAGGAAAATTAAAATATGAAGAAAAAGTATATTATGGCTTTGAAAATATGGTAGACGCGTTAGTGGGAATATTAAGGGGTGAAAATACAGGCAAAGCTGTCGTCAAAGTTAAATAAATCTTAAATTTAATAATAAATTAATATTTTGTATCAAATAAATTAATATGTAAATACCAGAGAGTGTTTTTTTTAATATCATCATAATGTCGCACTTTAATAACTGTATTTACTTATTAAAATTAAATCAATATTTAACTGCTGCGCACAAAAGAAAAACAACACGTGGGTATGACTGTGTCATTGACACGGCCGTTTGTTGTACATGAATACGTTTATGTAGCTGGGTATATTTTTTAAATAACATATTTTTATTTATGTATTTAGGAAAAAACCAAGGAAAAATATAATTAAAAATTAAAATTAAATCAGCTTCACGCTGTATCCCGCACACACACGGTAGGCAGAGGGAACCTAGTGTTAAGACACTCCGTTCCCCAGTTTCCGTCGAGTTCTGGAGGCATTCCGTGTTGCGTGGTGGAACTCAACGCCGCGCTTTACACCAGAGGGAAGAAATGAAAATATAAATGTAAATAAATATTTCACCTCCTCGAGTGGAGATCGAGCCCACAGTCACACTTTGTTCCCCAGAGCCACGACTGGCCTCACACAAATCCTGGCAAAAAAATAATGATTGGAACAATATAACTTTATAGGTCTGTGATTTGAAAAGTATAAAAAAAAACAAATGGTATATAATACACATTTAAATTTCTAGTAAAAGTTAAAGCAATACAGAATTACAGATACCTGTATTGTACACATAAGTTGTTGGACATGTTTTAATATAAAACAAAATGAACTCGCTGAGTATGAAGCCGAGGAATGAGCGGCCTTGTGACATATCAATATTAAGCACAACATAGTTTAAAGTTCGCTACTAGCTCTTCAGGTAAACTATTTTTAAGCAGCGGTAAGTGTTTATCTGTTGTTGGCTCAGAATCCATCGACGATCACATTCATTACACTTATGTCGTGAATTCGTATGAACACTAGCTGCTGCCCACAGCTATATATTTCGATTTCACCACCTATTTGCATATTTTCAACCGCCTTTGGCTACTACTATACGTACTGGAATCATGGAATGTGGTTGATCGGTCGCATTCATTCTTCTACGTCAGATGGTGTTTTGTTGCTACTATTTGATCATCATTTATACCCTTTACATATTCCCTTTGGGTACACAAATAACCTTTGGGTATGTGTTCTGTGCATTTAAATGTTCTTGAGAAGCCCGTTTTGGCATTTTGACGAGTATAGGCCGACGTTATATGTTTTTGGTATCATTTATTTATTAAACACTATTATATTCTCTGTCAGTACTTTAAACTATTTTTTATATACAATTGACATAGATTTTGACGATAGCTGCCGCTAATAAATTAAAATAGCTTCACAGCTTTCCTGAGTTAAAAGTTATACTATTTACTAATTAGTATATTATACGTTGACTAAAGCAGAATTAAATTAAAGTTTGTATTGTATCGTTTATAAAATAAAATATAAAAAATAGACATTATGAGATTTTTACAGATTCGTATACATGGTACATCATAGATTTTTTACATGCTACGCCTTACATTTTTATTTTGTTACAAATTTTTCCCTCTTTTGTTACATCAAATTTGTCATAAACCTAAAAAATAGTATGAACTTATTTGGTACAATCAAAACTTTAATTTTACTTTAGATAAATATAACAAAATAAAAATTGAGTAACTGCTTTGTATTTGTAAATGTATTTATTTTTTTGGTCATGTAACATGTCATAAAATTAACCATATAGTTTATGATAGTATCATTTTGTGCGTAAATTTTACGATTGTTAAAACTAAAAATAAATAAATACGAAGTAAAAAAAGGAATGTTTTTGCTGCCTTCATTTAGATAAAAATCTAAATGAAGGTAGCAAAAACATTCACACATTTTGCAGATAAAGTTGAATTTTAGAAGATTTCTTTGTGAGAAATCTAAGATATTATGAAAATAAGTAATTTTATGATATTTTTATTTAGAACAATTTTTTGAAATTGTGAAACAAAATGAGAAATGAGAAATTTTGATTGTCAATTTGTCTTCTGTCAGTCGTTTGTTGATGACAATTGTTTTTGTGATTTGAATTTTGACTTTAAGTTACAAATTGCGCGGTATTTGAAGTATTTGATATTTAGTTTCAAATAAAATTGCTGAAACAGTAAAATTTAATTGTATACAAAATCAAATCATTGGCATCAATAATACCATGACTATTTTAGACATTTTAAAAAAGTATTCTAAAAATGATACCCATATAACGATATCTGTTGATACATTTGAGTCTCCTTTAGGTGAAATTGTTGCTGCTGCTGACGATGATTTATTATATATTATAGTATTTAGTGATTCCAAAAATATTGAAAAACAATTCCATGCAGTTGCTGATGAGATTTCTTGTAAATTCGTATTGGGGCAAAACGAAATATTAAAATCGTTTAAGTGCGAAATCCATGATTATTTCGACGGAAAACTTAGAAAATTTACGACACCAATAAAATTACTTGGTACTGATTTTCAAAAGGTAGTAATTATCTATTTGTTAGTATTATACACTTGTTAAAAACAATTTTCTGTTACCGCCTGCCCACTTAAGCATTATCATAATTGATTTTTAAATGTAAAAAATTACTTCATATTTGATTACACACACAAGAATTAAAATATTTTACTGTATATTTATATTACTAATACATTTAAATGAATATTACGTTTTAATATCTTCTTAGGAGGTATGGAACAAGTTGCAAGAAATTCCATATGGATCAACACAGACTTATGGGACTCTAGCAAAAGAAATGGGAAGACCGGCCAGTCATTCTCGAGCTGTTGGCGCTGCATGTGGAGCTAATCCTCTATTACTTGTGATACCTTGTCACAGACTGGTTGCAAGCAGCTCAAAAGGAGGTTTTAATTGTGGAATGGATCGTAAAGAATGGTTAATAAATCATGAAAACAAATCTTCAGAAATATAAATTTTCAAATATGTCATTATTATAATCCAAAATACTTGTAGATGCTAAAACTTACAATATGTATGAGGTTAACATTTGAATAGAACACATTTAAGGTTGCATAGGAAATTGTTTTCTTTGCTTGTGTTTTAAGTTTCTATAAGGTAGCAAAAAGAATTTGATGACAAATACGCCACTGGTTGCACTTATTATATAAGGTATTATATCAAATATAATAACAGGTATGAATAATAAAGATAAAAAGAACATGAATAAAATATTTGCTTTAAATATGGTTCAGTAAGAAATGTTTTAATAAAGCTATATGAAACTCAATTTTAATTTTCAACCAACTTCATTCATAGTTGTATGTTCTATGTAGCAATATTTGGGTGAACAAATCTGTTAAAAGATAGCTTGATGAACTGTAACCAAAATATACAATCTCAGTAAATACAATTTAATAAAAAGGCTATTTACAATTTAAAAGGCAATATTCTATATATAAATATGGCTTTATAGTCTATAGCCTATAATCTATAATTTTTATATGACTATAAGAATAAAAAAATATTAAATCGAAATTTAGACACTTCATATAGCAATATAATATGAGGCTAGTTGTGGCGCAGCGGCACGAGGTGTGACTGTAAAACTCCTGGTTGTGGGTTCGATCCCCACTCGAGGAGATGAAATATTTACTTAAATTTGTATTTCCATTTTCTTCGCTCTGGTGTCGAGTTTAAGTGCGGCGTTGAGTTCTGCTACTCAACACGCACTGCCTCCAGAGTTCGGCAGAAAGTGGGGAACTGAGTGTCTGAAACACAAGGTTCCCTCTGCCTACCCTGCTGTGTGCGGGATACAGCGTGAAGCTGAAAAAAAAAAATAGCAATATATGATGATAGATTTTTCATTGCACATGAAATATAATATACTAATATTATTTTTGCATCATTTTGTAGATTAAAAGAATATTTAATTTAAGATAACTTTATGTGAAACCATTAATAATCACTAACAGCCACAAAGCCTTAATGTATGATATGGAGTATTTCTATTATACTGTTAGTAGATTTTACTCTAACGTTTGACTTTATTCCAAAATCAGTAGAATAAAAGCTCTCTTTCTGCTCTTTACATATTTGCTTTGACAGTAAATAAAACTTAAAACGATTTTTCAAATTGTTGTATTATTTACATGTGTATAAATTATATTCTTAATTTGAAAAATATATTTTATTTTCTAGAATTATAAAAAAATACAAAAGCTATATTAAATAGTTTTTAAATTATCCTTGTATCCTAAACTAGCATTTAATACATATACTTAACACATATTAGCCTACAAGTATAGTTTGTATTTATTATATTACATATTAATATTATATTATAATCTCATTTAAGTACATACATATTTAAATTAAGTATAATATTTTGAAAAGAAATCAACGATTTTATTGTGTTTTAATTAAGAAGTACCTACTCACAATACTGAATAGCAATAAATAAGTACAAATCGAATATGGTCAATGTTAGAAAGGATTTTCCATTAAATGGATTTTCTTATTTTACATTTATTTAAATAGTAACTAGTTCAATAGATGCAACCGATTGTTTCAGGAGTACCCTCGCCTGTTCAGGTTGTAGTAGAGTCCCTTGAGCTGCACGAGCTGCGCGTGAGTGCCGCGCTCGGCGACGCGCCCCTCGTGCAGCACGCAGATGACGTCGGCGTCGCGCACCGTGCTGAGGCGGTGCGCGATCATCACGCACGTGCGCCCCGCCTTCGCCGCGTCCAGTGCCTCCTGTACCACCTGTTTCAGAGAGACATGACATGAGAGAGACATGAAATGAGAGACCTGTTTCAGCTTCACGCTGTATCCCGTACACAGCAGGTGTAGGGTAGGCAGAGGGAACCTAGTGTTAAAACACATAAAGCAGGGAACGGTCCCTGCTTTATACCGGATTCTGGAGGCATTGCGTATTGAGTGGCAGAACTCACGCACGTACGCAGAATAAATAAATAAATAAACAAATAAATAAATAAACTCGACGCCGTGCTTTACCTCGACACCAGAGTGAAGAAACGGAAATATAACATTTAAGTAAATAGTTCATCTCCTCGAGTGGGGATCGAACCCATAACCAGTCGGTTTTACAGTCACACTTTGTGCTGCTGCGCCACGACCGGCCTTAAGAGAGACGCAATTCAAATTTCAAGTATTCTTACTTCAAATTGATTTTTACAAGCACTTTAGAATCGCCTAATAAACAAAGCGCGTGGTGCAAATAAAGTACAAGCTCTGAGGGCAGTTCTGTTAAAGAGCCGGCGAAAAACCCAATGCTTTCTGGAAGGCAGAGTTCATTTGAATTTTAGATAAACAATGACAATTTTTACCTTTTCACTTTCCGTGTCCAACGCGCTGGTGGCTTCGTCGAGCAGCAACATTTTAGGCTTTCTTATTAAAGCTCTAGCTATAGCTATCCTCTGCTTCTGACCTCCGGAAAGCTGTGTACCTTTAGAACCAATATTTGTATCGTAGCCCTATATAAAAAAATATTTATTTAGAAAATATAAATTTATTTGGGAAATTGTTTTTATTTTTTTCAAAATTAAGTGTATTTTAGAATAATTATACTAGTTTAGTTCAAAGCTTTCTAAATTAACATGTATATTTATACATATTTATTTACAAACACTGATTTAATGGTGAAATGTAATAACTTAAGAGTAGTAGTACCATGGGTAAAGATGTGACGAAATTATGTATGTTAGCTTGTTTAGCAGCTTCAATGATTTCATCCATTTTGAGCTTTTGTGAGTTGTCCCCATAAGCGATGTTCTCGCCTATAGTGCGGTCAAACAGGATTGGCTCCTGTTGTACGAATCCGATTGTCTTTCTTACGTCTACGAGGCGTATTTTTGGTAGAGGAATTCCGTTTTGAGCCTAAATGTATTTCAAAAAAATATGTGAATAAGTTTATTTATTTTAAAAATAAAAATATATATTTTTTATTTATATAGGCAATATACATAATGTTTTCTTCTTTCTTACCACTATGCCTTCATCAGGATCGTAATATCTCTCAAGCAATTGTATGATGGTGCTTTTCCCACAACCACTTGCACCAACCAATGCTATTGTTTTTCCATTTTCTATTTCTAAATCTAAGCTTTTAAGAACTTGAATAAGTGGCCGTGTTGGGTATTTGAAGGATATATTTTGTAAACTCGCTTCTCCAGTACCATTCTATAATAAAAGTTAAATATTTTATAAATTTAATTATCAATATTTACACAATTTTATTGTATTTAACAATTATTGTACGTTACAGGCAACTAAGAAAAAAAACGGAGAAGCGCGAGTCGGGCTTGCCCACCGAGTGTTCCGTACAATTAGTGCGATATAAAAATGAATAAAACATGCATTGAAATATGCACACCAAGCCCTTTCATCTGATACTTCACTTGTACTAGCGGCTTTAATACCAAATTTTGCCCCCCTTTTTAAGACTTATTATTTTTAAGAATTTAACCACAAATTTATAATTTCCAGATTTATTCCTGAGCTAGTAGGTACTACTTGTAGATGCTAGCTGCCAAATTTCATAATTTTAGATCCACCGGAAGTACCGTATTAATCCCTTCATAGTGTTGATTTGTTGCGTTTTTACCATATAAACGGCCATATTTTTTTAAAATTAAACACAGAAATACGATTTTTTCAGGAAATTAAGGGACCGTAGAGATCTGCGGTCCCTTAATTGTATGTAGTTGAGTATATGGTTTCAACATCTCTAAGCATCACAGACAGACAGACAGACAGATAGACTTACAACAAAGTAATCTTAAAGGTTTCCTTTTTTCCTTAAAAGTTATGGAATCCAAAAAAGATGAGGAGAATTAAAAAGTTCAGGCTTATTTATAACTGTAAACGGCATATTCATAATAAATATACCATTTCCTCGAGTGGGATAATATATTTTAATATTTGCTCGCTCTGGTATCAAGGCAAAGCGCGGTGTCTCCACGCGCGGATTCGGCCTCCAGGAAAGTGGGGAAAGAACGAACGAAATGAAAAGAAGAACGGACGTGTTATAATGGGAACGGAGTATCTTAAACTTTTAACACTAGTTTCCCAGGTTCCCTTTACCTACTCTGATAAGTGCGGGATACAGCGTGAAGCTAAAAAACAAACTTACGAAATTTTCGACAGCTGGTTGTGCTGGATCTGTGATTTTCGATTCCCTGTTCAACAATACGATAACACGACTTGCTGCTTTAATTCCTTTCTGGAAGTTAGGGGCGAAGGCAAAAGCTTGTGCCGCGGAAGATGAACCCATTAGAAGTGTTTGAGCTGATCTAAAAAAAAATATTGTTCCCATTATCAATTTAAATATCGAGTGTCGTGAGGCCCTCGCAACTGCACAGCGTGACTGACTGACTATAAACGCGATCGTTGTTGCTTCGATTCTCACTCGCATGATTTTTTTCTTGTTCTGTTAATAATACAAAATACGGCGTTCGCTCTGCCTCTGTTCTGTTTTTTAAACATTTTTAAAATGTTGTTCCATACTTAGAAAAGAAAAATACTTTTTCTTTTATTTAAAATAATATAAATAGAGATAGTATGGAACGGGACTCGAACCCGCGCCTCCTGGAAACCGACCAGGCGCTCTGACTACTAAGCCATACGTTCTCAGATTTGTACGTGGTCAGAGGGCCTGGTCGGTTTCCAGGAGCCGCGCGTTCGAGTCCCGCTACGTTCAAATTTTTATACGTTTTCTAAATAAGTATTTTTCTATCCTAAGTATGGAATAACGCTTTAAACATGTAAAAAATCTCCAGATACTCTAATGCACTTACTTTAGAATAACATCATAACCGACACCTTGGTACACCATAAGGTTACCTCCATAGAACAAAGTAGCGGAATAAACAAAGTTGAAAAGTCCTCGTGAAAGACCAAAGACAAGTCCACGCCAATGTGCAGATTTTTTAGCGATATAAAGAGCAGGTAAAAGCAGTTTTGCATATTCCTCAACAAATGTTTGTTCCCTTCCTAAAGACGCGACTGTGCGTACGTTCGATACCGCCTCCACTGCAACCTGAAATATGGGTAAATATTTTTGTTACTCAAAAGTTGTTTGGTATATCTAATAATGCATTTACCTTCAGATATTTTTCAAAAAAAACGGTATAGAAGAAATAATACGTATATAGGTTTATATCCTAGTAAAATCTTATAAGTTCTGAGTTATTACAGTTAATTATTATAATTTAGCGTAGTAGGCAAATATATACCTGTAGATAGTAATAAGATTAAAGACACTCCGTTTTCCATCTATTTCTAGGAGATCTTGTGTGGCGGTACTCAACATCGATCTTATCATACCAGCATAAAGAATGCGGACGTTGGAACATAGTGCCCAGAGGTCATGAAAAAACGTAGTAAGTGGTAACCTATAATCCTAAATGTAACCTATGCAACAGTGCCTTTTTTTTTTTTTTTTTTGTGAGGAAATCCTGTTACGGATACCGGCCCGAGTGGGGACTCGAGCGCGGTTATGTGGGACTCGCGGACTGGCAGATGTTAGGCCGTCCGAATACCCACTAAAACCTCACGGTGCTCCTCCTCGACCGCCACTGGCCGTGAGACGCGGGGACAATAGTCGTCCGCGAATATGCAACAGTGCCTGCTGTTTAAACAATTCATGTTTTACCTTCGAACTGGACTCCATGGTTTTTGCAGTACCAAACGATTCGGCTGTAACCATTCTTCCTTGCTTGTAAAGAACAGCTGCCATCAATGGAACAAATGCCAAAGCAACTAATCCTAGACGCCATTCGTAGTACAAAGAAACACCAAGTGCGAAACTAAATGTACCAAACGCTTGTAGTACTGTTCCAATTCTTTGACCTGTAGCCTAAAAAAATAAATACTTTTTTCACACTTTCATTCTATCACATTTTATAAATTAAGTTCATATGTTAAAAAAGATGCTTTGCATTGTTGTCAAAATTATAATGAAAACACATTTTTCAATAAAAATCTTGTACACCTGTTTTCGAAAGATGCCTATATCCATTATATTCCATAAGGTACCTAAGTGACTTTAGTTCTGACTAGTTGATACCTGCAATTTTATTTGCGTGGACTTTATAACCCTTTCCATACTATCTCTATTTGTCATCTGGTATCATTAAAAATTGGACTTAAAATAATAGCACTTTTACCACGTGGATGTACTCGCACTTCCCAGCCTATCACGTCGAACAACTTTTGCTATAGCGTCATTTCTATAAATATTTAGTTTTTTAAATTTGATTTTATTGAATATTTTTACATCTCTCTCTCTCTCTCTCTCTCTCTCTCATCGAGTATTTTCCCATATAGCAGGGTAGGTACATAGTACTTAGTAACTTAATGTTAAGACACTCCGTTCCCTACGTTTCATCTATTTATTGTTAGTAGAACAAGGTCGTTGATGGAACATAAATCTACCATCGTGGTCATATAGTCAGATATATTTAGATCCATATTATACTAAGTTCCATAACAGGAGTTTAAAATTTTCATAGTAAAAGCATATATTCTTATTCTATTATAATTCTTCCATTATCCTATACGTATCCTATACTGCATTATCAATTACCATAGTATAAAGTTAACTTACTCCCTGTACAGAGGCTGCTTCTCCAGATAGACGCGCGCACAAAGCTCCTGTAGAGTTGTTTTTATCATCAAAGAAACCAATTTCTTGCTGAAGTAGTTTCTCGAATAGTAATTTTCTTAACCTAGCCGTTAGATATTCACCAGCAACGCCATACATAGACACCTAGAAAGAGAAGATTTACAATAGATGTATTATGATATAGGTAAAAAGAAAAATAGGTTTATAAAATGTATTTCAAATTATTTTTTTATACATATAATTTAATATATAAGAATCAATATCGTATAAACACCTAAAATTATTTTAATTAAAGTACCCACACATAATTTTTTAATTAGATTATTTATTTTAAAATTAAAAAAGCAGCTTAGTACTAAACTTTGTTTTCCCTTACCATGATAAAGTTTGTAACTCCAGAGAAAACACCGACTCCGACAAATATAAGCGCATATTTTCGTACTTCTGCAAACACTGCGTCCGTGTCCGGATTAGAGAGTACCTATGGAATTTTATATTATATTATTAGGTTATATTTTGTATAATTAATAAAAAAATATGTTTATCAAATATTAAATGTTTAAAATGGATTTTATGAGATAATTTTTGCAATAATAAATTTTCAAGTAGGTACTTTTCTTACTAAAAAGAAAAAAGATAAATAAGTGAAGTGAATATTTAATATAAGTTTTATAATAAACAATTTATCAATTTGGTCTTTTCTGTAGGACGAAATAGACAGTTGGAGATTTATGATCGAAACGCTCCATATTAAATCCCCATACTATTTTCATCTTAAAAGTTATATAGAAATTAATAAACAACAAATCAGAACATTTTTGTTTTAATATTTTGCTATCCAAATGTTATATAAAACACAGACTCACTCCTAGGAAATCTCCAAGTATGACAGCAAGTAAAGGCATAGAGAAGCCACTGATAAGTGAAGAAAAACTTGCAGCCGTGATTGACTTCCATTCTGGTGCATTCAACTTCACGACTCGGGCAAAAGATATATCCTCGGCTTCCACTAATGAATCATCCTCCTAAAGAATAATTATAATATTATAGAAATAAAACCGACTTTTTGATTATCAACTGGATCATAATCAGAACCTAACCAAACTTTCATCAAACCCTTTCAAACTTTCACCCTTCAAGTGTAGTATCCTTTCCAATAAAAAAAACATCGTTATCGGTTGGCATTGAGTTATTCGTCCATTTGTCGCGCACACAATGTTAATTTAAGACATATAATTCTCTCACATATAGATACCATTGTCAGATATATACCAAGTTAAAACGGGCCACACGAGAAGCACCAGCTTTCAAATAAAGAATCGTCAATATAGTTTCACCCAGTCAAAAGTTCTCAGGTTTAACAAACATAAAAAAATACAGTCGAATTAATAACCTCCTTTTCTTACAGTAGTCGGTTAAAAAAACAGCTTTCCTTTTTTCCGCATTACCCGCAGTTCTCGCACAGATAATCTAGTCCTAAGACATTCACTTTCCCAATTTTAGAGAAATTGCGTGTTGCGTATCGCAACTCAACGACGCGTTTTGTCTACCAAGGGAAATTTAAACAATAAGTAATTCAAATATTCTTTATTCTGCCAATTGAGCAAGGAACAGACATCCATGGTGTTTTCAGTCAGTTCCACGATGACCTCAAAAGGTATAATATTATATATTTTGTCATGCGGGACTTAATGTGATAATATAGTAATATATTTTTTAATTTATTACCCACTTTAATTAAGAGAGAAAGATAGAGAGATAAAAACACTTGATACACTTACTTGAATTCTGGTTTCCAAATGTTCTTCTTCTTCTTTTTCGCTTAATACAGATACAGTACGGCCCAGTTTATTGTCTTGTTCTATAAAATTATATATTTTTTAAATAAACTTACTTTGTCATATTTATAGCATAAAATAAGAATATTTTATATTGGTACAGCTGGGGTGTAAATGACCATAAGTATTATTTGTAAATTCAAATTAACACAAAATATTTTAAAAATATATTTTTTAAAAAGTTTAAATATAATTTCTCTAAATTAAAAAGAAACTTAAAGCTTCACGCTGTATCCCGCATACAGCAGGGTAGGCAGAGGGATGCTAGTGTTAAGACACTCTGTTCATCATTTTCCGTTGAATTTTCGAGACATTGCGTGTGGCGGAACTCAAAGTCGGGCTTATAACCTTTGTGCCAGAGCGAAGAAATGAAAATATTAAGAAATAATAATTCATTACCTCGTGTCCTCGAGGTCCTCAAGAGATCAAACCCTATAATTTATATAAATGTTTAAAAATTGTAAAACTATATTTGATACGTTAATACGATAGAACAAAATGCTTAGATATCTAGACAACCACACATCTCTTAATGAACATAGTTTATCTGAATTGATTTAAATCTCGGACTTAAAGATAGGCCGTCACAGTGAATTATCGCGTACCTTAAGTCAAAATACTCAAAAAAAAAATGTATTATTATCAAATTACCCGATTCATTCATGTCAGGGGATGACTGTAGCATCACCATATCGTAATAATGTCCTTTTTTGCTCATCAGTTCCTGATGATTACCAAATTCAACTACATTTCCGTTTTTGAATACATAAATCTTATCAACATTTCTGATAGTGGTTAATCTGTGCGCCACAACTATTGTCGTTCGACCTTCTGAAGCCTAAAAAAAATATAAATTATTTTAATGAACGCTGAATTCAGTATGAATTATGTAAAAAATTATATACTGAAATATTAATTTTGAGTTTTAAAAGTTAAGGACTTGGAAACTTTTACCTTATCGAGAGCTTTTTGAACTTTGGCTTCAGACGACGTATCCAAAGCGCTAGTTGCTTCGTCCAGCAGTAAAATGCGAGGGTTCCGAACTAGAGCTCGTGCTATGGCTATTCTCTGTTTTTGTCCGCCGGATAGAGATGCACCGCGTTCTCCCACTAATGTATCGTATCCCTGTAATCAAATTGACTCTATTAACATTATTTTAATATTGTTAGATTTAGATGCGCCTACATTAATTTATATATGTAGGCGTATTGTATACTATATGTATGTACCTACATACGTACGGTACATTCATATGGTTAATAGAGTATTTGTATAGTTTTTAACAAACAACCTAACACACCACTATTTTTTTATTTATTTATTCCATAAGTGCTAAAGAAGCTATTTAAATTTTATATATTTAAATTTCGCATGATATTGAAGGTATCGCTGAATGTCATGTTCCCCTATTGTAATGTCAGTTGGCCGAGTAAACAAATTTATAAATATTGCTAAATAAATCAAACTGTGAACAAAAAGTGCGTCGATCAATTGATAATTTATTTAAAAGATTGATTAAAATATAAAAAATAAATAAATAAATTTTAAAATATCCAATCAAGTGATGCTTAATAACTTACTGAAGGCAGTTTCATAATAAATTCGTGTGCATTTGCTTGTTTAGCGGCCGTTTCGATTTCCTCGTCTGTGGCATCTTCTCGACCGTAGCGTATGTTTTGTTTGACCGTAGTATTGAACAACACTGGCTCCTGGCCGACGAGACCTATCTGCGCTCGCAGCCATCTTACTGATACTTCTCTAACGTCATTGCCATCTATTAAAACCTAGTCATTAAGAAATAATATTGTTTTTACGTTTTTTCTATATATAATTATTCGGTTCCAAAACGATAAATTTATCATAACTCCAGAGTGTACTGTCATTTATCCTCCGACTAGCTTGTCTTTGCTGGATTGTACAGAATATTCACTTGAGTCTTTTATGGACGTCGTAAATATGATTCATATATTGAAGATATTATAAAACATAAATAAAATTTCTTTTAAAAATGTCGGCAGCATAAAGATTGCAATTTGCATTTTTAACGCCGTTTACCTGTAACCTGTGTTTTAGCAGTAAAGAATAATGACTTAAAAAAAATGTTTTTCATTAACATTAGTGTAAGTACACGTAGGCAATATCGTGAATATAAAAACACACATCACCGTAATGTCTGAATAAACATAAAGTGTTGATTATCTAGAGTGCTGCTAGTGCTGGTGTGAGTATATATCGGTATACAATATTTTTAGTCCGTTTACTTTTTAAATTCATTGACTGAAACTTGATAACACAATAAAAATATGTTTATTATCATTTTCACGTTCACATCACGAAAGCTGGTATCAATATAATCGATTTATATAGATCTTACATTCCCATCAACAACGTCGTAGTATCTAGATAACAGTTGAATGATAGTAGACTTGCCGCATCCTGAATGCCCAACCAGCGCGACAGATTGACCTCTTTGTACACTTATATTGACACCCTTAAGGACCTAAAATTTATTTTAAATATTATTAAATTATTCGAGGCCGGTCGTGGCGCAGCGGCACGAGGTGTGACTGCAAAACCGACTGGTTGTGGGTTCGATCCCCACACACAGGAGATGAAATATTTACTTAAATTTATATTTCCATTTCTTCGCTCTGGTGTCGAGGTTAAGCGCGGCGTTGAGTTCTGCCACTCAACACGCAATGCCTCCAGAATTCGGCAGAAAGTGGGGAACGGAGTGTCTTAACACTAGGTTCCCTCTGCCTACCCTGCTGTGTGCGGGATACAGCGTGAAGCTAATTTTTATTAAATTATTTCCTTTTCCATATTTTTTATATCTAAAATATCAATATATAAAATTTTTACAAAATTTACTCACGGGAACATCAGGTCTCGAAGGATAATGAAATATAACATTCTTAAATTCTATGTTTCCTTCAATTGTAGAGGGTGTAAAGCCACGATTCATGAACGGATTGATAAAAGGTACATTGTCAATCAAGTTAAAAATTTGTGCGCCCGCCCCACGCGCCACTCCAAATACCTCCATAAGCGTGGAAGATATACCAAAGTTGGCGGAACCCATCATGACACCGAAAAACACCTGAATCATTTATAAAGTGATATGAAAGAAGTAAAAAACGTAATTTTCATAATATATATATTCTTTATGGTATAAATAAAAAATATGAAGTGGAAAAAGTAAACTTGGAGACGTGAGCGAAGTAACCAGTTTTCCAGGTAATTTTCTTTTTCTCTGTATCATTTGAAAATTGCATTAAAATGTCAAGATGATACAATATGAATGTAAAGAAATAAAGTGTTTTAACTTAAATAAATCTTTTTATATTTAAAAAGGTAAATGAAACAGAAAAATTCTAAACTCACAGCAATCATCGTGTCAACGTCGTATGTTTCGGGTTCTTCTACCATAAGTTTGTATCCGAACCAGAAAGACATAGCGTAGGCGCAGAATATGCAGAAAAACAATGTACCCATCGCCATGCCATTAAAAAATCCTAGAAATATAAAATAATGTTGCTTGGTATTAATAATATTTAGTTTTCTTTTTACTTTATTTTAAGTATAATTATTTTGTTTTATGATAATATGTATAGATATTTTGCGTCTACCTTTTTTTATATTAATTTTTCTTGCTTCTGAAAGATGTTCTTCATATCTTTCTATTTCTTTTCTTTGACCGCTAAAAGCATAAACAGTCCTAACTGCTGCTAATACCTCCTCCGCTATAGCGCCAGCTTTTCCTGATGCCAAAGCCTCTTTTTTAGATAACCTTGATGCGATCTATATAGATAATATAATATTTATAATATTCGTGTAGTTTTAAATCCTAAGACTGTAAGCTCGACGACTATAGGTTCCATCCCGATTCGGGGGAATGAACTGTTTAATATTTTCTTTTCCTCGCTCTAGTAACGAGGAAAAGCACGGCGTTGAGTTCAACGAGAGTTGGGACCATTAGACGCAAATCGCAATGCCTTGAGAATTTCGATGGTAAGTGGGAAACGGAAGTGTCCTGATGGGAACGGAGTGTCTTAATACTAAGTTCCCAGGTTCCTTTTGCCTACGTTGCTACGGAGAGATACAGCGTGAAGTTATATTACGAAATGGCTATTATGACGAATTAAAGAAGACTTTTTTTTGAAGAAGATAGTTGGAGGTTCAAATTGAAAATAAAAAATATATGGTACTCACCAATCCAGCCAGACCAACCAAAAAGAGTGTTACAGGGAAAGAAATTAAACATAATAAAGCAAGTTTCCAACCCTTAATAAGTGCCATGACTATAGAACTAACGAACGACGCCTGGTAAAAAATAAACGTTGCTAGTTTTTCTCCAATTCCGTCTTCTAATTTAACAACGTCACTAAAACATTAAAAAATATTATTTTTTATAAATAGTTTTCACTATAGATGTAAATTAGGAGACTGAAACACAAAAATAACCAAAAAATCTAAATAGGTGAAATTTGTTAACTTACTCCGTCATTTTAACAGCAAAATCGCCGGTTTTATGAGTGTCAAAATATTCGAAATCTTGGTTAAGCGCTGCTTTCAGATATTCTTGTCGAATTTTGTATACCTTTTGGTAAGCAGTAATAAAATAAATATGTATTAACGTTTAATTTATTCAAATATCTTTACACTTTTGTGCTATACCACACTTACGAAAGAAAAAAGACATGAGATATTAAAAAAATAGGTTATTAATTAATAATTTCAATATAAATGCAAATAAATAATATCTTTTATAAATTAATATATTATAGATATTTAAAAAAATATATTAAACCTTATTGTTGGTATAATTACCTGGTTATATGCTGCTATATTCATTAGTACAGTTGCAGCATATGATAGAATTACTAGAACAGCCCCTACTATACTATTATAGATTGCAAAGTCTCGGATTGCATCAAGAAATACTTGGACTTTTGGTTCTCCCGCTTGTACTGATATACCAAATTCTACCATACTTTGTAACAAGGATGAGAAAAGAAGCGTGTTTATAGGAGTCATGCATCCACATACTATAGAAAATATGATTGCTAAGAAAATGTACAGTTTATCCATTCCGGAAGCGAAACGATACTGAAAATTAATTATTAAATTATTATTTGAATTATTAACTATTTTAAAAAATAAATTAATTATAATAAAAATAATTAATTATTTAGAAAAATAATTAAAAAGAAAGAAAAACTCACTAGTGTGATGAATGATACGCTCGGTACTTCATTTGGACTTTCTGTATCGGCATTACTAAAATAAAATAAAATGTATGGGTAAAAATGTCCTCAAATTTGTTATGCTGAAATGTATTATTTATAATCTGATAAAACAAAACCTATAAATGTGTACCCAAAAAAAAAATCTAAATATGTACCCAACACAAAAAAAAACTTTTGGGAAATTATATATTATCCATATACGGATAAAGAGTATATGTAAAGCCGTTTAATTAAAATATAATTTATGTTATAATAAAAATAAAATAAGCTTGAAATAGTGACCGCAAAGTGGCAATGTAATTAAGTTGTATTTATTACCAAGGCATGCGCCAGCGTATCCAGTGAATGTAACATGAACCATTTCAAACTACAATTGAGCATGAAATTTTGCATATTTGTTAAAAACGAATTTAACTGAAACGATTATTGATATTATGCGTTATTGATATTATTTTATTATACGTATAAAAACTGTTAAACACAAAAGCGTTTTTTAATTAAAGAAAAACGCGCTCATAGGATAAGAAACAAAAAGGTCCTTTGATTTGCGCGTTACTCCAATTTTTTAGCTTATTTTTTTGCATAATATTAGTTTACAAGTGTAAACTAATATTTTTAACGAGCCGAGTGTTGACACACTGTTCCCCATTTTCCACCGAATTTTAAAGGCTTTGGATGTTGAGTGGCGGAACTCAACGCCGGGATTTGCCTCGACACCACAGCGAAGTAATGAAAATATAAATTTAAACAAATATTTTATTTCTTCGAGTGGGAATCGAACCCACAGCCAGTCGAGGCTGATCTCAAGTACAGAAGTAAAGATATTGTAATTTCTATTGATTGAGAAAAAGTGTAAGAGAGGAGCATAAAAATGGAGTTTTTTTAACTATACATCTGGTACCTATCGTATTATTATTTTTCAGTAAGCACTTCTATATAATTTTAAAAGCGTCACTGTATGAATCATACTTTTCAAAACTTTTATTTCACAACATAATAAAATAAATAATATAATTATGATCGTCGATTTCATTGTATTAAATATTGTCATAATAAATAATTACTTTTATTTGATTGCACTGTATTTACTATTTGTCTAATTCTATTTTGGTCCTATATTATTTTAGGTTTTTGTAAGCTACAAGTAATATCTTGTAAGTGTGTTTAAAATATTTTTCTCATAATAAGCTTATTAAACTTTGGGACATACGTCCCAAAGTTTAATGCTAAGTTCTGTTAGGTTTTTTTGCCGTTTCCTTTAAGCGGAAATTATGATATTTTTTAGCGTCATGCTGTATCCTATAACGCGGTAACCTGTGTTTACTTCCGTTCCCTACTTATCGCCGAGTTTTAGAGGCATTGCGTGTTGTGTGCCGGAAATCAGAAGTCAAGTTGCCAGAGACAAAAATTAAAACAATACATATTTCCATTATTCCTCTAGTGGGAATCGAACCACAACCTGTGGCGCATACAGTCCCACGCTTGCACTCCTGCGCCATGATAGACCTCAAATGATGGTGAAATTTTTAATAAAATAATGTAAACATCGCTCTGCGGTTAGAGCGAATGGTAGATCCCACATATATTAAAATGATAATTAAAAATAAAACACCTTAAAAATGTTTAAAAATGATAATACTTCATCACTAACATGAATAGAAACTGTAAATATATTTTAATCCAAGTCTATGTATCTTCGTATCCCGCACATAAATATGGCAACTAATATTCTAGAAAATAATTATAATCGATTTCGCGAATCATGAACGATAAAAGCAAGCAAAGGGTTGTGCAAAATTCATTGAATTATGCGATATACGTAAATTAACACTAATAAGTTCTTTGATTTTCAAGATTATTACACATTTTAAATGAAACTATTCTAACCGGATTAATCGTGTATATTTGGTATTATACATTTTTGGAACCCGACGTTTCGAACACTTTGGAGTAGTCCGTGGTCACGGATAGACTACTAGAGTCTTCGGTTAAAATAGTTTCATTTGAAATTAACACTAGTATAATATATTTTATTTCGATTATTTTTTAGTAGCTTCACGCAAGATTGTAGCAGGATAGGTAGAGAGAACCTGGAACCTAATTTTACGAGTTTAAAACACTCCGATCCCCACTTTCCGCCAAATCCTGGAGCCAGGATGAGAGATGATGAGAGGCGAAATTCAACGCCGCGCTTCGATTAACGTTAGACAAATGTAAAAATATTATACTCATTTACATTATATTAAATTTGTTAATATGTGCGAAATTGTGATAGTCATTCGTAAATATCCTATACACATAAATTTCACAATATTTTTTCTTACATACCTCTCTTTGTCATTCGCTGATCCATTTTTAGTAAATTCCACATTCGATAAATCGTTTACCGTGTAAGTTTTCTTCCCTTTCTCTTCCAAATCCTTCATTTTTGCACCGCTTTTCTAATATAATTTGCCAATATCACTGTTCTTTAGAAATATATGTTTCTTTTACAATTTCATAAGCATTTTACGTATTCAGCGCCGCGGTCATTTCAGACTCTGCTTTGACAATCGACTGGTTATCAGTAGATATTGATACGTGTATTATCAGTCCCATATATATATTATATATATACATTTTTGTATTTAACACATCTGTATCTATAGTCCTATCATCCTACACCTACGAATATAGGATGCTCATCAAGCATTTCGTTTGAGTTTGGTAGGTAATTGATACTGTAATAATAAATATTAATAAAAAAAAAAATAATTTAACAATTATTTAGATCTTCTAACATTTTAATAAGTATATTATCAGAACATTGAATAGTCGAATAGATTTGGTTATCGTTAATTATGTTTTATGCATTCCGGATAACATACAGTGGTATTGTGTCCTCTAATTTATATAAGATAATAATAAGATAATGTAAATTTAATCTTTATTACGCACTGTTTGCTTACAGCGTGTACTAGTTGTTATCATCACAAAAGTACCATACAGTACTGTGCCAGATTGATTAAATCGTTAAAGGCCCGAATTCAAATCCTTTTATGTTAAGAGTTTTATATCGAAATTCAATACACCTCCATATGGTTTTGCTCCTTTGTACAAAAACTGTAATATAGATATAATTTTTCTATAAAATTAAATTAAAAGTTAGCCCTGAAATTTACCTAGATTACCTTGATATACTATTACATATTTGTTTAATCTATGAGTTTCAATAATTAATATTGCTAGCTGAAATAAATATTTAACAAGATAAGAAAAGAAAAAATGATATTGACATGTAAAAGTGTTCAAACAATACCAGCATAAACTAACAACAAAGTAAGAAGTATAAAGCAGAATATATTAATTTATCGTGTACAATTTTTATTATTTTTTCACTTACCGTGTTGAGTGCTTAGTGGCGGAACACGACGCCGCGCTTTTGCCTCCACACCAGAGCGAAGAAGCGAAAATATAAATTTTATTCTTTAGAAATTTAACTAAATCACTTAAAACGCTTAAAGCTTATGCTAAAAACTCAAATCTTACGTTTTTTTAATCTTCTGAAGCATACATTTTATGAACACAACATTATTTCCATTATAAACACAACATTGCCCAATTTAAATATTATAAAAATATGAAAATTCTTTAGCGCTATATTAGAATTATTCTAATTAAATAACTTTTTAAGCATTTATTATGTAAAACTTCTATGCTATAGATATAAAACTTCCATGTTTTTGGACTTACATTATACAACTCCGCTTACGTGCTAATAATAGATCGTCCATGAGATGCTTTTGCGTGTAATACCAATAGTTAAATAGGTCAAAATGTTTGACTTCATACTAAGCACGCCCATCGAATTCAATTATTCTGAACAAATACAAATAAAAATAAACTAGATATGGTGTACATTGAGAATATTTAATGATTCTTATAACAAAAATAGAAAGTAAATAGAAAAATAATAATTGAAATAATGGTATATTGTAAGAACTAATAATCTGTCACAAATGACATGACAAAAAGTATTTAGCAAGCAAGAAATATTTAATAGCTTAATTTTAAAAACGAATTTAATGATAAATTATTATAATTTACCGACCGGCGTTAAGTTTATTTGTGGACACATTCAAAATAAAAGACAATTTTATTTTTAATGATTTATTGAGAAAAGGATAAGAAAATATATTTTGTTTCAAATAATTTGAAAGATAGACATTACATTTTAGACTATTGTACCATTGTGCATGTGGCGCTATACAATGGTCTAACTTTGTAGAATTATGATGGTATAAGTGACCACCACTGATGCTATTGAAACTAGCAGTGGGTAGTCGAGGCGCATGAAGTAGTACATGTGGAAGTCAATAGATTGGGACTGCACAAGACTCTTAAAATTGTTAAACGCTGATAACACTTCATTATCTGTAAAATGTAAAATATAAAAGTTAAAAATAAATTAAATTGTATATTAATTGAGGCGGTTGTGGTGATGAATTTTGGGGGTTATGGGATTTTAATAATTCTTCAGCCTGGAAGATAAAGAGCGGTGCGAAGTTCCACCATTTAGCGTGCATTGTCTCGAAGTGAAAAACGAATTGCCTTGACATCAAGTTCTCTCTGTCTGCACTACTCTGTGGAAAAAAGCTTTGAAAAAAGTATAAATTATTGTGATAAAAATGATTTGGTGTCAAATTCACATTACCGAGATTTTTATCAGTGATTAGATGATCCAAAAGGAGAAGTAACCTTTCCCGCTGTCTGTACACACGTTCACAATGATCAACAAGGCATAATAGCACTACGATGCAAAGTAAAGATCTCGAAAAAGTCGCTATAGCTGGATAATATCCAGAAGCGTAACCGGAATCCTAGTAAAAAATATATTATTATAACAACATTTTATTAATACTAAATAATTATGAGTTATCAAATGAATGTCCTTTCATGTTTATTTCGGAATGCCTTAAATTATTTCTTGATAGATTAATGTTATCGTTCTAGTTAGTTGAAAGATTTTCTAAGATGATCCATAGGCCTCGAGGTAAGATGATACCTTGCTATTGCACTAAAATTACAAGCGATATCTTGGCTTTTATCTCGGCTCTATTAGCTTGGCTCTATTTAGCGATTTTAAAGTAAGGTTAATTTTAAGTCGATGATACTTTTATTCCAGGTGGTCAAATGCAATAATTGCCAAATTAGTGGTTGATCAAAAAATACGTGTTGGGGGTAATTTGATTACATTGTATGTTAACGGGAAAATCTGTCTAGCTACGGTAATCTCTTACAACATATAATCCAGATGTCCTTAAAGAACGGGAAAAAGATTACTTCTAATTCAATATAACAATAAGTTTTTGCTGCATTTAGTATAAAATTGGAAGTGTAATCAAAAGCTGGTTACTTCCGGTAACATAGAATTATAAAATTTGGTAAAAAAATTAGGAAAAATTCAAAAATTGGAAATTTATATACATATACATAGACAAAAATCATTACAAACTTATAACCTCCAATCATGAAAACGGTACGGAACCCTTAGGTGGCCGACACTGACTCGGACTTGGCCGATTTTTAAAACATATATAGATAGAAAGATGCACAGATCATCTCGTACGTACAGTGACACCGAGGTGTTCATGATGATCCTTTAGTAGAATTTAAGGAAACGTAAGATATTATACCGTTAGATCTAAAATACTAAATCTTTCGATTACGCCAACAATACAATATTTTTAAACAATATTTTTTTTCCTATACATTTAAGGTGGTCTGTTAAATTTGCTATAATAATAAATAAATAAGCGTTTCAAATAATTTCAATACCGTGTAAACTACGAGCATTCTCCCATGAGCGTAAGGGTATTATCTCGTACACCTTTCCCCTACTTTTGGAAAAATATCACTGATTATTAGTTATTTATATCGGATGTAAAACGATTATTCCTAATTTCAATTCCAAAAACGAAAACAATTCCTCCAAAGTGTGGTAGAAGGAATCTTGAATTTGTTGAACTTAACTGTAGGTAAATTTTTACCTGAGTTCCTAATAAAACTAAAACTGCCAAGTTGGTAAATCTGATAATGTCTATCAATAAGCTTGTGTTATTTAGTAACATCTGAAACAAACATGGGAAAGTAATTGATAAAATTGTGATGTTGCTGATATTCATTTAAAAATATACTTTTTTTGCTGCTCTAGCCCTTACACAAGAGAGGGAAGGAGATTTAGATGTATAATTGGCCATTTCTTAAAATAAGTTTTTTATATATCACAAAGCATTATTTAGGCAAGCACATAACAGTGCGCCAAATGATACGGCTAAAGGCTAATGATAAACCAACTCCCATTATTCACTACGAATATACAAAGAGGGGATTCAAAGTACTAAAATAAAACTGCAAACATGCATAGGCAGGGGTGTCGATACATTAAAGTTTCTTCCATAAATTAAAAGGTAATTAGCCCTCAGACAAGATAAGGGAGCCTATCTACTTTTTTATTACAAATACAATTATTCAGAAATTAATTATTATTAACTTACGTTTTTTTTTTAAATAATATAATACCTTCTTTTAAAAAAAATAACAGATTAATCAAACTACGACTAGTAATTATTTTGTCTTACCCTCATGCCATACATTTTGTTAATAAATTTCACTTGCTCTATTAATAATAAATAGCATCTGCTTAGCGACTTCACTTCTTGTCGGTTGGTATCCGAATTTACGATATCCGAATTGACTGGTCGTAACAAGCCATTGTTGACAAAATGTGTGTCTCCACCATCATAGTAGAACCAATTTTTGTTAGCAACAATATCACTAAATCTCCCGGGGGAATTTTGGGCACTCATACAGTAATCTTGGATTATATCACCCAAAATAAGCAGCCTAATTTCGACATGTATCACATTCACAGTGAGGTCTACATTAGACAATATTTTAATAAACATATATACATATGATATTGAATAAACAGTAGTTTGTACGAAACCAAATCCATACACCCAAATTGCGTAATCAAATATGGTGCTCAAGAACCATACAACGAAAAGGAGTGCCATTACTTTCATCAATCTTAATCGAATTTTGGAATATAGACCATTGCCGATCAATCGATCAATACAAGCATATTGCTTAGTATACTCGTAACAATACTCTGCTCCGTATTTATATACAAAAAATACATCCACCACATATTGAAAAATATCGTATACCATTTGAACTATATCGGTGTACATTACTGACACTAATATTGTTTTATATAAATATTCCATTTTGTAATACAATGTGAATACGTTTATACTTCCAGTTATCAAAACTGGTATGGATCTCTTCATTACTTCCCGACAAGGATGTGTATATTTTTGTCTGTGACTATTTAATGAAAATAATTTAAGAATTAAATTTAAAGGAGCAAACGTGTATATAATATCTTTAATGTATTTATTATATTTAGAATCGTTTTCCATTATGTTTTTTTTTCTGTGTGTTAAAATAAGACTACAATACTTACAACAAGTTTTATCAAAGAGTGGAACGTTAATATGTAGATATAATAGCCACTACTAGCGAAAGACTTTCAATAGAATTACTTTGTCAAAGTAATATAATTTTAATTCTACGAATATAGCGTGTATGTACTAACAGAGCGTACATTTTTATGTACTATACAGCGTGTTTTTTATTTTCTTTTTTCTTCAATTAATATATATTTGGTTTAAGTGTAGCATACTTTTAAATTTATAATCTTAATAACAACTAAAACAAGCCTTTGCTAGCTTTATACATGTAGTTTTTTTTAGATTCCCGCTGTATCTTTCACATATGTGAAATGAAGTGAAGGACACCCCCCTCGCGGCTATTGAAATAAAATGTTAGAAAAAGAAGCCGCCCATAGGGCGCTCTCGTCTGCCTGCTACCGCCACCGCGCTGGCTGGTCGCTTATGTCATATCATTGTTGTACGACGGTGGTCCAAGACGATCCTCTTAGCTGTCTCAGGTGGCGCCCGTGTGTCTTGCACACCCTGCACTATATAGACTAAGAGGCCGCGGGATTTTTCGTAACGATCACGGATACGGCCAGATTGAATTCTATGGGTTGTAGAGCAGTCCCCTCATGTGAATGGTCTCGGTCTGCCTGCTCTCAGTGGTAATAGGTTAAGCCGCCCCTGCGTAGGTGACCTAAGAATCTAATTTTAAGTCTTTTCGTATCCATTGCGATACTTCCGTTCCCCACTGTCCGCCAAGTTCTGGAGGCACAGCGTGTCGAGTGGCGGAACTCAACGCAGTTTTTCGCATAGTTACGAGAGCTAGGAAATGAAAATATTATATATTTCAATACTTCAAGTGGGAATCGGACCCACACTGTCGCGTTTACGCACGCTTGTGGCACTTCGGCCACTACTGGCCACTGTAGCTGTATCATAATATCTTAGTAGTATCCGAGTAAGTAATAGACAATGCAAGATCGAAATAATTTGCTTTTGCTTGGAAGCAAAAACTTGGCACCTAGGTTTTTTGCTATTATATATTTTTCAGTAAAATATAATAAAATTTAAACCTTAAATATTTTTTTTATTTTTTACTCTTTTGAGCACATAATTAATTACCTATATAGTTATTAATACAGTATTTAAATTGTAAATAAAATTTAAAAAGAAATATTTTTTTCTGAGCAGCCTTTACAACTTTTTACAGCACGCGAAATATCGCGTGTCGTATAAAGTTTTATTCATAAAAGGTAATTTGATTGATTAGTTGCTTTAATTTTTAATAACATCAAGTGTATTACGTGCCTTCTATGAAAAGCTTTTTACTTAATTAAATAATTTTATAATTGTCGTGGCAAGGTCTTCACTTCCTATTAGTATTATTATTACAGAAATTTATTAAAAATTATATTTATAGAGAGGGTTAAAAAAATGAAAATTTAAATGTTTTAGAGGCCAGTCGTATAGCAGGGGCACAAAGTGTGACTGTAGATGCGACTGGTTGTGGGTTCGATCTCACTCGAGGAAATGGAATCTTTATTTAATAATATAATAATAATAATCTCTATTTCAGACTTTAGATCCATATAATTTTTGTTAATATATATTTGCTTAACCTATGTTAGTACATAATTATTAAAATGTATTATTTATCATATATTGAATTCATATGTATATCATTCAAGTGCCTCCATAGGGGGCTTTCCATTTTACATGCCAATGTGGTGAGGAGAGTGTTAGTGCTGCTCGTGAATCTATCTATCACAGACGCGACCCGCTTACGAATAATTGCGTAAAAATCATCAACTCCTGCCTCCGCGAACATTGTTGACGCACTGCAATAGCAAGGCTTCCCTAGCACCGCTCTCAGCACATTGTTGTACTGGACACGCAGGGCATTGTAGCTGCGCCGCGTAAAGTTAAACCACAGGCTGCAAGTTTAAAATGATTGCCAGTAGGCCCGAATTGTCAGCAGCACTTTAAACGAAACCACAGTTTTAACTACTCTATAAAAGCCTAATGCAATTTCTTTCCCAAAAATGAAAATGTATTTTTTTCTAACAAAATAAATAATTAAATTATCGTCGTTAAATAAAACGATGTTTGTCAAGAACCACGCATGCAGGGCATACACCTATCAAAGGGAAACCGCCGCATACGCGTCATTCCGAATTCGAGTCTTATGTATTTTCAGCAAAGCTCAAAATTGTTTAACCTTTAATACTAAAACTTAAACAATTATAATTTTGTTTAGTAGAATGTGTTTAGCTATATGCTGTTCCTTACAGTGGCGTGCGAGCGGTGCAGTCGCACCGGGCATCAAAAGGAAAGGGGCATCAAAGTCTACGACCAATTCTTTTAATTTTTTTTAATCAAGAATCAAGAAATGTACAAGAAAAATGAGAGAATGAAAATAAAAAATACAATCTCGCTATCATGTCAATCAAACATGAACTATGTTCTATTGACACAATAGCGAGATTGAATCGAACATGAACTTGGGGTCTTCTGACCACTGCCTGCTACGGAGTGTCGTGCCCATTAAGCGCGGCAGCTGCAGATCACCCGCAACTCGCGTCTGGCACTACAAGTCAGCAGATTGGGATGGGATGCGTACATTTTATTCATCTTATCCCTGGGGGCCGGTTTAGCTTCTCTTCTGATGATCCTAGTACCTGTACCGCTGCTGTTGCTGACGTGGTTCTACAGGGCATGGAATTTTATATTCCTAGCACTGAAGTGCCAATCGGTGGCAAGTCATACCCTTGGTTTGATACGTCTTGCAAGTTTGCTGCCTCTAGCAAACGCGAAGCATATCAAATCTGTAAGTTTTTTTAAAAAAGAAACAAAAATAATTTAGTTTGATAAAATAAAGTTTTAATGTTGATATCTGACAAATATTATTATTGTGAATTATATAGTAGGTACAAATTATATATAGATTTTACGATATCACAAGACAACAAGATATGTAAAATTTCCATAATTTTATAATATTCTTTAGTAAAATTATATTACTCCACTGAAAATTATATAAAAAAAAATATAGTTATGTTACTAAAGCCGTCATGACAGTGTCTGTAAACTGTGACGAATGTACGTCCCGGTGGCATGTTTTGCGACACCGGGACACATAAGCGAAAAATGGGACGTCTGGTCACGTTAGTTATTCTTGTTAAATTCATAATATTTTAAAATATTCAAGTATTACTGTACTATTTGTATGACGCCAGAGCAGCAATCTGTAGTTTGACATGGTTAACAGCATTTTCACTCATTTAAATATTAAAAATACTTTTTGGTATTTTTAACACTTTGATGAGCGTAACATTAGTTAAAAATATAGTAAAATTTTTTGTTTAACCAATCACGAATAATTTTAAAAATGCTTCAATGATTTATTTTAATTTCATAAATACTCTGTATAACATCTCTCTCTCTGTATAACATTTAAGTGATTTTTTGTTTATTTAATAAATCAATGTGACTTATTTTGCTTAATAATATTTTTTTTAAATAATTTTTTAAATTATGATAAATAGTTGAATAATAAATTGTATTTCGTGGAGATAGAATGCTGAGAAAGAGAAAGATTGATTAATATTTATTATCTACAAAAAGAAAAAAAATATTACATGTATCTGCACGTTCATTCTCTAATTGTATCTATGGATGTGTGGGAAATTTTATGTAGATCTGTATGAGGTGTGAAATAAAAGGTATTTTGACAGGTCACTGGGAATAGTTATTTATTTATTACTTACTTTGTTCAAAAGGTCATAATTAAAGAACTATTTATCGTTTATTACTTATAGTTCTAGATTCCATTTCATGAAAAGAGTAAAATAGAATCCTATAAAAATTAAAAGATATTATATTCATTAGAATGTAAAGTCATCTTGTGTCTCAATGGAGTAATTTTTTTTAAATTTGGATTACATGTAAGTAAATGTTTACTTATGAAACATAACATTGACATCCACAATAAAGTTAAAACTTCACATACATAAACTTTATATAAATATAAGCAGAAGAAGCTTAGTGTTAAAATACTCCTTTTCCCACTTCCACCGAATTCTGAAGGCATTTTGCCGTAAGTTTTATACTTGATTTTTTGAATTGTGTATTTCAGACTTACAGCACTCAAAATGGGTGGTTGTCGTTGCTCCTATCGAAATTGTACTGTAAGAACCGATGGCAAAACACACATGTTTCATTATCCTGTTTTCGAGAAAGTGAGATGCCACCAATGGCTTATTAATGCACAAAGACTAGATTTTTTAAACCTTAAGGTTTCCCAATTGAAAAATCGAGTTATTTGTCAGCATCATTTTAGAGAGGAGTGCTTTATGAACTACAAGGTACATATAATATTGGTTATATATACAATCTTTAGTATCTTAATGTCGCGTTGTAGCCCACATACAGCAGGATAAGCAGCCTATTGTTAAGACCAGAGACTCCATTCTGGAAGTGTAGTCTTAAAATTAGTTTTTTTGCATAAAATCAAAAATATAATATACTTATTCATATATAAAATAAACAGTTTTAATCATTTCAGAAAGACAAGCTCACATTTGAAGCAATACCAACAGAAAATGGACCTTTTTGTGATGCTAGCAAATTTAAAAATCAATCTAAAGAAATTATGAAAGCATATTCAAATGTTATACTTTTAGAAGATATAGAAAATGAGATTTTTAATGATAAAAAAGCAAACTATTCCATAAAATATGGAGATTTCTTAACTAATGGAGAACTTACAGACTCGTCATCAAAATACAATTATGATACAACTCTCTCAAACTCTTTATCTAGTTTTAAACTTGATCAAAATAATAAAACAGATATATTTAAACCCCGCTTAACAAGATTATCACTGCCTTCTAAATCCATAAATAAAAGTCCACCTCAACCTATGCTCGTAGTTCCTCCATATACAGACTTAAGTAATCATTTGAATGCAGGTAATGAAGTCAATCAAGATTTAGGGGTAACTAATACTGTCCAATCAAACGAGATAAATGTAAAACAAAATAACCAAGGCAATGATTTCCAAAACAGTGTTGTTAAGAAAGAACCTAAAGTCAAAATTCTATCAGCAAAAAAGATTCAATTACAATGTCCGTTACCAGTTTCGGGAGAATTAAAGAAAGTCTCTCCATCAACAACTTTAAATTTACCTAATAAATCTAATATAAATATTGAAGATTCTAAAAATATAATAAACTTTGTAGAGTCCATTAATTCAAGAGATGAACCATTTCAACCAACTACTGTAATATCACAGGAATTAGAAATTAAACCATCAAACAACTTCGAAATCTTAGAGGTATTAGATGTACAATTTGATACTACTAGTAGTAGTAAAACAAATCAAACTAATACTGATGCTGTTAATAGAGTAAATGAATCTATTGAAATTCCTCAAATTCAATCCCCTCCAAAAATTCAGAAATTAAAACCAAAAGTCACTCCTGAGAGAAGTGCAGTCATAGAAAGAAAAAGGAAATTTAATATGAGAATGAAAGATGTATTAGAGTCTTGCCTTAATAAATTGGATGATCCTGTTAAACTTAAAGAAAAATCACTTCTTAAACCAGTAGTAAAAGAAAAGAATAGTATAATTAGTTCTAATTTAGCTAAAGACCAAAATCTACCTAATATTCAAGAATACACTCTGGCGTATTTAGATGCTAGCATGAAAAAAATGGAAAGAACATTATTAAATAAAATAGAACAAAACTCACAAAGAATATTGGAATTAAAAGATACAGTAGGTGATACGAAAAAAAAGAAAGAAGCCAATAGAAGGAAATATGTGAACGCTCAAACAAATACAAATGAAGAATGTTACAAAAAGTATCTTTATAAAGAGATTTCGCATTTTTTAAGTGAAGGTTCATGCAGCCTTATATATGAAGAGCTTTTTGTTAATAAATTTACACTGGATCAACAGGCGAGTCCTCAAAAAAGAAAACGCAGAAAATGTGTATGACTAATATAAACAATCACATATAAATAAAAAGAATCACTTCTTTCTAATGTAATAAATTTAATGATCAACTTAATTTTAAATTATAAATGAATGCTTTCAAATACATATTTGTACAGAAAATATACAATATTAAATTTAATATAGATATTGTCTATCATTCTTTTAGTATAAATGTGCTTATTAGTAGATTCCATCTGCCTACCCTGCCAATCGTGTAATATAGCGTGAAGCCATAAGTTCTCGTATTTGGTAATTTTTCTATTATTGATGTAAAATAAGATTTGTATCATAGACTTATTTATTCGTTTGGAACGTAGGTATAGAACATTTACTTACCTTCTGATTTAACAAATACATCTAGTAAAGATAATTATGTATAAAATTATAATGAATGAAGATGTGACAATAAACTGATTTAAATAGGTAGGTAACAGCTTAGGCACTAAAAAAAATTTGTTAATTCCTGTTAATATTTCTGGTTTCCATGTACTTTCCATTTTGCCAATTTAACTATGGTAGATACCCCATGTACTACTAAAAATAGAAATCAATTTTCCTTAATCTAGGAATGAATTACAGCTCAAGATCAATCTCGGACTTGACAGTGGTTCATAAATACAGGAGTCTTAATTTAAAATGAAGCAACTGCTCTTAATTTTACTTTTGTAGATCTCAAAATATGGTTAAGACTACTGACATATTGTAATTTATAGCAGAGATTAAGTGGGCATAAAATAATCATTAAATGTTTTAAAATTCAGATTTTATGTAGTTGATCCTTGATATTGATCACCCAAGTATTTATTTATTATATCTTAAAGCTAAACATTGATTTATTTAAAAATAGGAAATAAAACATCATAAATTGTGAGAAATTTTATTCTCCTTACATGAAGGCCAAGCTTCAGAAGCTACGCTTCGATAATTGTTATACCTGAAAAGAGAAAAAAAAATTATATGTTAGCACATGCTAATGTTAATCCATTGACAGGGGTGCGAAAATGATATTAAGCATTCAATTCAACCAATATTAGTTCAATATGCATCTGTTTAAAAAAATTAAGCTTTGATAAAATCCTTGAGGCCGGTCGTGGCGCAGCGGCACGAGGTGTGACTGCAAAACCGACTGGTTGTGGGTTCGATCCCCACTCGAGGAGATGAAATATTTACTTAAATTTATATTTCCATTTCTTCGCTCTGGTATCGAGGTTAAGCGCGGCGTTGAGTTCTGCCACTCAAGATGCCATGCCTCCAGAATTCGGCAGAAAGTGGGGAACAGAGTGTCTTAAAACTAGGTTCCCTCTGCCTACCCTGCTGTGTGCATGATACAGCGTGAAGCTAATTTAATTTAAAATCCTTCATACTATCATAATCTATCTATTCTCATTAGTTGAAGGACTGATTCTGATTAATATGATAAAACTTTCACGAGATTGGCATGGAGCGTGGTTGAAGGTTCGATTTCCGTTTGGGGCAATTGAATATTTTCATTTTCTTTCATTTTCTTTCATCACGAAGTCTTGAAAATCGTACGGAAAGTGGAGGGGGGAATATCTAACATTCAGTTCTCCCTGCTTACCCTGCTGTATATGTGGGATATAGGGTGAAGCAAAGAATTTATTCTCCAAGTGAAACTCACCTAAGGTGTCGGTGCGGCCATAGCTACGGCTGTCAACTGAGAGACAATGCTTCCAGCTGCAAGATTGCCGTAGTACGACTGAGCAGCTGCGGCAACGCTCCCAGCAGCAATACCCGAACTACCGAAGCCCATCATAGGTGCCACCCACGCGGCTCCAAGCCCCCCGGTGCCATAAATTACAGCGCCGCCCAAAACATTCACAGCTAACGCCGCAAGTAAACCCATTTTCTGAAATTGATGATGCAAATAATTAATGAATATTGTTTTTGTCGATGTAATTTTTCATTATGTTATGTAAAAACTAACACGCAATTACAATTCACAAAATGGCGAATAAGAAATTAAGAAAATTTAAGAAATACATTATTTTCTTTATGCATTATAAATTGATGATTAAATTCATAGCAAAAACATGTTCAATTACTGTAAAAACATTCAGATTAAAAAGAACTGTGATTGATACCTGATGCACTTATTGAAGTCACAAATGTCGGAAGAAAAATATGGCGTTGCAGCTTTTGCTCTTGTATTTATAGACTAGTAAGTGTAATACGCCTGAGTAATCAATAAGCAAGAGTCGTCAATAAAATACGGGGATTTTGTAGAAAAGTTGCCAGACTTATTTGAATTTAGATGTGATAAAAGCAAATTTAAATTTGAAAAATCTGTTTTTGACGATTGTGAACTACAATTAAATTGTTTAAAAAAAATATCTGAAGTTCAATAAACTGAATTAATAATATATACGCTTCATTAGATATGCTTCAATAGATATTTTCCATAGCTCTGGATAAGTTTTCCGTTTAAGTTTTAATAAACTCTATTAAATATTGATTAAATTAAATAGTAATATCAACATTAGTTTCCCTATTTACAATGGACGACAAAAATCGTCCATTTTGAATATAAATTAATTAAATAAAAAATTTCAAGCAACGAACTAAAAAGTAAAAATAATTTTGCATAAACTAAAACGTACTTTGATTTTGTTAAGCAATGACAATTAAAAAAAGATTATATAATTTAAAGTCCACACAGCCTGTTAGTTTTACTTAGCACCGACTTCAAAATTATAAAATCTTATTTTACATTGTTTTTGGTTAACAAAATCGCAGTACGTTTTACTTTATGTAAAAATATTTTTACTTTTTAATTTGTTGCTTGAAATCGTTTTTTTTTGTTAAAAATTATTTATTTTACGATTTTAAGTAATGGATAGACCGTTAAAGGATGCTTCCCAAACGAGTAGGTAGTGCTGAGTAGGCAGTGATTGTCCTGTGTAAAACTTCAAACTTAATTAGGTATTATTTTGCATACTAGCATTTTGGCATATCGACAAGAACATACATAAAAAATATTCTGGCAAATTGGAAACCTCTCCCTTTTTTGAAGTCGGTAGAAAATGGAACATCTTTTTTTTGAAGTTGGTTGAAAAGAAATGCAACGATGAGGAATCTCACTTCTGACACCCATTTTAACAACGTTTCTATTACAGTATAATTATATTTTTTACCAAAAAAAACCTTGTTCAATTTCTACCGGATCCCTAATCAGAAATTATCCAAATTTTCACCAAACTATCCTTGAAGTGTATTCTTCCAGATAAAAAGAATCATCGGAATCGGTTGGCGTGATATTAAATTATTCGTCTATTTGTCGCGTCGCGTAATGCAAATTTAAGATTTATGTAATTTTCTTATAGATACCATCGGCAGAAGTAGACGAAAAAAGTTGGTTTACACGGGAAGGAAAAATAAAAAAGTTCTGAGGTAACAGACATTTAAAAAAATACAGTCGAATTGATAATCTCCTTTTCTCACAGAAGTAAATTCGCCCGCACACGACAATATTATTGACAATAACCCTGCCTCCCCCCGATATTGGCGTGGCAAAAACATAATTTCTACAATAATATTGAGAAACCGGCCGAACTCACTGAATATTATTAGCATTGACAATATTATTTTACGTGTGCGGCGAAGCTTAGGGATTTTTTTAACAATTTATAATGTTACCATATTAAATAAAGCTTGTATTAATTTCAGAACTTATTGAATTGATGAAATAATATTCTTTTGGCTTAATTCACTTTCTTAGATACATTTATTTTTAACTTATTTATATTATAATGTTATTATTTGATTTTATATTTATAGATTTGATATTGCCAATAATTTATTATAAAAAATGTAAATCGACCTCTTCATTTAATTAAAAGTTATTTTTGAATATTACTTTACAGAACTACCACCAGAGGACACTGCTAAAATGACGCTTTATGTGGTCGGAAAATTCGAGATACACTTTTAGAGTTAGACTTGGACACTTGACCTTGGACCCCTTGGATTCTTTGGGTATATGTGTTCTGTGGGGAGCGGGGAGCGGAAGAAAGAGGTTCTCTAGAATAACATATTGTATTAGAATTTAAGATTTTACTCTGGAAGAAATATAAGTTCTGAAAAAGCTTCGAGGTGTTTGATTTCTTTACCATAGGTACAAATTTATTTTCAAATAATTTTCCTAAAAATTTTACTCCAACTAAATTAAAGATGGCGCTACTAGTGCTGTATTGTTTAAGTAACATTAATATTTCTAGCAGCACAATTTATAAATAATTTCGTAATTTATCCAACTAAGTAATTGTTTGAATGTTATATTTTTCATTATATTAGGCTTAGTAAGTGTAATAAATGGTCGGTCTTGGCTCATTGGCGAATCGCTTAACTGTAAATGCGAGGTTGTAGATTCGATTGATTATTTTCATTGTTCACGATTTGGTAATATGACAAAGCGCGGCGTTGATTTTTGCTACACACCACACAATGTCTCAAAATTCAGACGGAAAATGAAAAACGGAGTGTCTTCACATTGGGTTCTCTCTTTCTACGCTGTTAAACGCGGGATACAGAGTGAACACAATAAAACTGTAACTCTCCGTTAAACTTAAACGGAGATTGCCCGCTATGTAAAGTACAAGAATGCGATTATTTTACAAGATTCACCGAATCGATAATAGTTGTACGTTTTCCATCGCCCAGCCTCGCTGTCGCTCCGGCGCTACAATGATTTTTGGACTCGTCGAGTCAAAGGACGCAATTTGGTGAATCTAGGACCATACTCCTGTAGACAACGGGCAAATTAATAAATCGAAGGTATGGATGACAAGCACTCCTGTAGCTTCCACATGCCATGACTTGCGCCGAGCGTATATAGAAGGCGCGAGTATGAAACGCGAGCACGAGAGTGTCAGTTGTGGATTTGATTCCCACTTGAGGAAATTAAATATTTTAATACTTTAATTTCTTCGCTCTGGTAAAGAGGCAAAGCACGGCGAGCACAACGATAACATATGTGCAGTCTTGAGAAAAAACATGTTGATTTGTATAGGCTTAATTTTTTTAAATAACGTATACACTTACATGAAAAATACGCGGTAAAAAGTAAATACTAATAATAATAGTCTATTTTTTTTATTTATTAAATGAGCCAACGTTATAATTTTATAATATCATTCATAAGTGAAATCCAGTTATTTTAGAATATTTATTAAAATAAAAAAATCAAAACCTATATGTTACAGTCCAAAATAAAATTTCAAATTAAGAAAATTGAGTATATAATAATGTCCCAAAAATGCTGAAAAAAAAAATTAAGCTATTTGATATGGCACCAAGCCAAAAGCGCGTCGTTGAGTTCCCCTAGTCAACACGCAATACCTCACAAAATTCAGCGAAAAGAGGCATTAATATGTAAAAAAAAAATTAAAGGAATATGTGATGAATTGTGTGCATGAAATCTGTGCGTTATTTTATTTACATGGTTATAAAATTGAAATATTTGTAATTTCAAAATAACCACGTTTTTTCAAGCGCACGATACCAAAACACAAACAAACTGCAGGGGGAGTCCGGGAGAGTTGAACCCTCTTTTACTGTAACTGGCATAAAATGAAACTATTACATTAAAATTAGACAGCTCATTAAAGTATACAAGGTAAAGGTAAATAGGGATATATTTATATAATCAAAGTAACTTTTATCCCATTAATTTGGGCTGTAGATAACTTTTCTTTTTTTTTTGTAAATGGGTCAAATGTCCCCAACCCATGGGAGATTTGAACATAGTGGTAGGGAGACTTGACCATATGTATTTGTAAAGGGAAAACAATGACAAATATGTTGTAAATGTTGTAAATAAAAATTAAAATAGACTTGTATAATTCTATATGATGATAACAAACTAAAGATATGAATAATCAGTTTCTAATGTTTGTAATGAATTATTAAAAATGACCAGTTCTCAGTTTTAATCACGGACGTATCTTAAATTTTTAAAAACATCACCAATTTTTTTTGTTGTAATAAAATTGGTAACTTTTGAATAATGAAGGTTTTAGTAGTTTTCTACGAATAAACTCTCGGAATTATTCTTTTCCAGCTGCATTATTTTGTGCTCAACTATCAAACTTTTTTATTGTTTGCCAAAGCATATTCGAAAGCTAATTTCATTGCTTAATAATTCATCTGTGTCAATAAATATTCTACTAAATCTTTTCTTCTGCTATGGTAAACATATGAGAAGCTTTGTATCTACTCTTATCGTCAAACGCTTATCTACTTATCACCGTATTTTTAATGTATCGGCGTAAAAAAGTTCTGTCGATGTCATATTTTACCCTAGATTTTCTTAAAGATTTTACCAGATTTCACTTCTCGAATAGCATCTTCTAATTTTGTTTGGTGACTTTTCTGCGGTTAGCACCCATCTTTGTATAGAAACGGCAAAGTAGCTGAAAGTACTTTACCTTCCCTTCTTCACTTTATTACGAGCTTATCGAAAAATGTGAAATTCTAATATTAAATCTCAATACAATCCAAAAACTATATTAATTCAGTAACTTGAATGATTAGAAAATGATTGCATACCTTTAGGTTTCTCGAAGGAATGATAAAACACAAAAAATCATCTTTTTTTACTTGAAACCATCAAAAACGTGTTTGTTTCGCTCACTGACAAACCGGCGTAATAGCAGCCAATATGGCGTCGCGTATGTGTCGAGCATTAAATGAACTTATAGTTACTTATAGACGAACTAGATGCCACTAAATTTTAAATGATTTAATCGAAGTGGAGCAAGTCTTCTCCCTGGGCAAGTGTCCCGGACTCCCCCCATATTTTAATTTATTTATCTGTGTCTGCCACTTTGTTAGTCCAGGCTGTTCTCCGGAACAGCTTGATCGATTCTTACGGGATTTTCACTGAAAAGAAAGGGAATTGTAGAACAATATACTGACGACACCTTTTTCTCTCCAGTATTTATACGGGAATAATGTATGTTTGCCGACCGCGCGTATCTATCACCTACCTATAGATAGATAACTAAACATTTTTCTATTAAATAAGAAAATATTTACGTGCAAAATCAAATAAGCTCTCTAAAGTTTTGAATTACTATTTATTAAGTTCATAACAGCAGAGTTAACCATAGTAAAATGATCAACAAATTTTCAGTAAATGTACTTTAATAATATTAAACAAATATTCTTATAGAGCCGGTAAAGCTACACGGGGCCTGCCATGTTGATCTTAAATCATAAATTCATAATGACATGACGACAGCTGGGAGACTTCTCGATAGCACGAAGAGGAGGAGAAGGACGAGGTGGTAAATATATACTACTATTAGAGACCCTAAGAATGAGCATGGATGAAAAATATTCGATCGACAGTCAGATTACCTATATAGTATTTCTTAGAGAGATAGAAATATTTTGTTATTGGATTTCTTATGCTTTTTTTTAAAATATTGAAACCAAAAATGCACTGTGCTTTCTTTTGCAACATGACCGCCATACACACCATCCCTTCGAGCCGTTTCCGAAGCACTGGTGCCGCTGTGGAACTCGCACTCGTAAATATACGCGATATTTCAAGTTTTCCATTTTGTAAACTGAGTAACGCGAAGAGAAAAAAACAAATAAATTACGATTAACGAATTCTTAACCAAAGAGAAGACATTTGTGACAAAACGCTAAATTTTACTACTAGAAAGTTATATAAATTTAACCAATTAATTGTCACAGAATAGATCTATTAAAATAATGCAAAATGAAAAATAATGCTAAATCGGAAGCCATAGCTTACTAGCCTCTATAGCAGGGGTTCCCAACCTTTTCTTGATCAAGGACCACTTTTATATCATTCTTGGTAGCAGGGACCATTTTGCATGTAGGTGTAATAAAAATTTACTGTGATAAATAAAAAGAAACTTTGCCTCACCATCCCCAGTTATAAAATTAAAATCGTACCATATCGGACCATATTTAGGCTTCTGCGGAACACTGGTGGTCCGCGGACCACTGGTTGGGAACCCCTGCTCTATAGCGTCACCCGTCAAAACCACTGTCCTTGGCTAAGTTATTTTAGGAAAACATCACAAATGAATTGTTTTGCTGAAATTGGTAGATATCATATTTTTAAACAAAATAAAATTAAAATTTATAATTACAATATTTGTATTTTACAATTCTACCCGCGTAGGTTTATATAATATAGAGTTAGCAAAGAAAATAGGAACATACGGCATCGTGGTAATTTACACTTGCAGCTCAGCTCAGTCGAAAAAGGAGTAGAATCCGAGCATGACGTATCAGAGCACGGCTGTCACACCCTGACCGCGATTCATCTTATCTCTTATCACTGTAAAAATACATTGCAGCACTTCATGAACACAACGATAAAGACACTTTATACGCGATAAACTCGTTAAGGAATAATTTCGTTAAAATTGTTACAATCGTTACTCATAATAAAATGTATGACGAACTTTTTTTTTCAAATAAATATGTAGCGACTATAGCGGCATTTAGTCTTCAATTGTGACTGAAGTGATTTGTGACTGTTTGTTTGAATATTTTAATAAAATGATAGTGTTGCTGTTATTTTCTATTGGCCTATCTTTATGTAGTTGCAATCCTTGTTTAAAGGAGCAAAGTCTTAATATCACTGATGGGGTGCGGTACGATAATGGTTCAATAATTTTCGATGGCTTGGAATACACCAGTAGTTCTTGGTTCGAAGAAGAGATAAATGGAATGTATTCACAGTTCGGGTGCCCCTGTATAGGTCGCGTGTGCTTGTGGAAGTGTTGCAATACAGGAATGATGTACCTTAACAAGACATGTTCACCTGCAGATAGAACAGAAGTTAACCCATTTAACCCACCTGTATTTAAGGGCCAGGAAAAATCGAATGTCATTGCTAATCAGCATTTCTTTTACATGTCTGGACTGGCATGTGATAAATATTTAGTAGATTCCAATACACCCGGCGAGGAGATATACCTTCAAGAAGTAAGTTCAATGTTGTTTTTATATAATAAGATATCGAAATGGCGTATCTACTTATCTAATTTTTATATTTTTTAAATGTTGTTGTACCGATGTATTTTATTCTATTGTACTTATATGTATTAGGTATTCATTACTCTTCTACAGTTCTTTTTAACTTCAAATTTTGTTATTTAACTTGTGGTATCGATTTCAAAGTATACATTCTAGATAATAATTCTTCAAAATCATTTGAAATCTTGTTATCTCACCTTGTAAAGAACAACGATTCCTAATACAAGCATACTTAAACGGAATAAGTAAATATTTAGGAAACTATAGTAAATTCATGCGAAGTGGTACAAAAAATAATAAAATATTTTTGGCTAAAAAATACTTAAATTATATATAACATCTAATAATAATTTTAAGTTATTGGTTATATACTTATAATAAAATTGTAACGACTCGGTATCTGTACAAAGAAGATATTTAAGACAAAATGCTATTCCCCAATAACATTTAATAATGTAGTGGAACCTAAAATGGTGATTTTTATTTTTTTTGTCTATTTGTCTCTGCGTATGTTATCGCTAATCTCAGAATTAGCTTAACCGATTTTAATGCAGTTTTCAATATCGGATTTTGGCAAGCTTCTGTTAACATATAGGGTTTGTTTTATTACAATCGGTTCATAAATAAAAAAGTTATGTGAATTTAGCGTACTTAGTTGTAACGTACAAATTTGTTAATTGCTGCTATAACAGTTATTTTATACATCTGTTTTACTGAATTGGCTGAATCTTTAGCTTTCAATTTATGTGATGCTAAAAACATCGAGATTGCAAGATTTAAGATCGGGATCGAAGTTTACGTGGGAATAAAAAAATATTTGTAAAAACAAAATCCCCGACTGCATCAAACTAAAAAGAAAATAAACAAGCCCAATCGTTTATTAGGATTAACAGTCGGGACCTCTTTAAATTATGCGGGGCTCCTGGTAAAGATTTTATTGATTGAAGAATTACTTATAGGTCGAAATCAAATCAATTCCCAAAACACTTAAATTACTATTTATTTAGTGCATCCATTTCAAGATTTTTTTAGGGTTTTGTACCTTAAAAGGAAGAAAACGGAACCCTTATAAGATCACTTTGTTGTCCGTCTGTCAAGATCATTTTACTTGAGAATGCGGTGAGGTATACAATGCAATTGGAAATTTATATTAGATATTCAGGTTTACATTTCCAATGAGCACAGAAATTAAGATTGAATAATAAAAAAAAATATGATGATGCAAGTATATTTTTAAGTTATATTCCTACATAACTTAAAAATATTCCTACAGTTTAACTATTCTTAGATTTTTGAATAACTTTATAATTTGACTCACAACGTTCGAAGAAAAACAATGACGCTCGTTTGTGATAACACAGAAAACTTGACGTCATATTAGTTCATTTCGGTTTTATGTTATTAGTAAATTATTATTTTGTAAAAAAAATCACTCCCATTACCCTACACATTACTTTATTTAAATATATATTCATTAAGACTTTCATAGCTTGTTAATTTTTAAAAACTTATGAAGTTCCTACCTTTTTATTATCTTCACAGATCTCCCATATATACAGGGTGGAAGCGTCAGCGCTCCTTTTACGGGAACAGCATATAGGGTAAAATATTTTAAACCCGTATTGGCTAAAGAAATTAATCAAGATACCTCAATAGTTTAGACGTAGGATTTTTTTTTATTTCACGATGTTTATTCATACATGTATTTCGTGTGACGATAGCGTAAGATACCAATAACGTAAACGTTACGTTTTTTTTTTAGTACAAGATATTTTATTTTCGGCGAGCATATATTCTGTCCTAATCGATAAGGTTAACGTTAGTGTTAACTATGCCTCTTTATATATCGAAACTCCTGTTGAATTTAAATCCAAAACCATAATTTTATCAGTTTAAGTTAGGAATAAGCTAACAGCGCTACGATAGCTCCTTCTTACTAGTTATTTAGTGACTGTTACTAAAACTAATCACTGTTTTCAGAACGGGTCTCTATTTGAATTAGCACAAAATCGTCCTCAATGGCATGCACCCGGGATGTACTGCGTAGATATGATGCTAGACGACAGTTCACCGAATTCTAGATTAGTTGCAGGCGTCTGCTACCCCGATACCGTCACTACAGATGACAGTGCGGGGCTCTACATCGCTTATGGTGTTGGTAAGTTCGTCATATTTTGAAACAAGTAAAATTTCACATTTTTAATTGTTACTCTAAGGAATATTTTTATTATATTTATATTATATTTAACATAGTGCGACTTTAGATTTTGTGATCTAGGAGTGTTAAACACATCATATTCATTCAATATGCTCAAACTTGTTAAGTAGAGAAAATAAAGGAAATATTATTTCGCCTTTTGCTTGATTTATAACCAGACATAATTTTTCCCGTAATAATAATACATTCAGTTTAAATTTAATAGTATAGTTATTTTCATCATTGAACGTACTCCTACGGGTACATCACTTAATGATACATGAATGACATCATAGTGGTCAAATCGCTAGTACAAAAATAAATATTGTAAAAATATACGAAATAAATACAATATTTTTTATACTATATTTTGAGGAAACCATTTTCTTCAGAAACTCTAAATCTTTATATTTATTCGTTAGTTTTATTACCACTGAATGATGACCTAAAGGTTACTAATATCATGTTTTTTTAATAAACTAGCGAGGGATATAAAATTTATCTATTAGCTTTAGAAAGGACTATTCTGTTAAGCATCGATAAATCGAATTGGATTATTCGGAATTTCTATTTTATTTTTATTTATATATTTGTTTATTTAATAGGAACCCAAAATAATATGGTACAGTGTATTTTATCTCTCGTACATAACTCAGTATAGAACATTTTACTGTACACTATACACCACACTTAAATGCTAACTTAACAGGTAATACATAGATTTGTTCCAAAACTTACATTATTCTATGAAAAATAAAGTAAAGTAAAAAAAAAGTAAAACAATAAACAAAATTGAGTAAAAATAAAAATATAAAAAAAAAGTTAATACAGAAGCTTCAGAGGGTGAGTCCGACTCGCCTTCCGCTTTTTTTAAGTACACTTAAATAAACATTCGTATATTTAAAGCGGGCGTAACCGCACGGGTGCCGCTAGTTCGACAATAAAAACAAATAAATATCGTAAGTAGTTCGTAGGAACGTCGTCCAGCTATCGAGTTAATAATTTCTCTAATCAGCATAAAGGACAAAGTGTGCATAATGTCATTCACTTAGCTTCTTATTAAAGGAGGTCACCTATGTAATTCATATAATTTATTCTTTTCAGGTCTTATACTATCGGTTCCTTTCCTGCTAGCGACTTTTCTGGTCTACGCTTTCATTCCGGAGCTGAGAAATTTACATGGGATGTGCCTTATGGCATACTGTGGAGGTCTGATAGTGGCATATCCATTTCTTGCTTATTTAAAATTTCATACTGGTAAAATTGGCGTGGCGTTGACTGGATGCTACGTATTCGGTAAGGAATTCAATTTTCATTTAATAGGTTTAAACGGGACCTTATTACCTAGACATCGCTGTCCATCCGTCACCAGGCTGTATCTCATGAACTGTCAGTTAAACAGTTGAAATTGTCACAAATTATGTATTTCTGTTGCTGCTTTGACAAGATGTACTAAAAAAGATAATAAAATTAATATTTAAGAAGGCTCGCATATAATAAACGTGATTTTCTTTGCCGTCTTTATAGATAATGGTATGTAGCCCTTTGTTCGTAAAGTAAGACTTGCACTTGGTCGGTTTTTGAATGTTAAATACTTTTAACTCAGCTTCACCCTGTATGCCGCACACAGCAGGGTAGGCAGAGGGAACATAGAGTTAAGACAATCTGTTCCGTACTTACTTCTTATTACTACTACTAGTACTTCCGTACTTTTATCTTATCAAATTAAAAAAATTATGGTATGAAAAAAATATTTTAAATCTTCAATCATCAGTTTAACCCATCGGCTTAAAAAATAATAGTTTTACCATCTACACCTAGCGTCCCAGTACGTTCCGAAAAAAAAATCTGTTTTCTAAGACCTAAGACCATCCAAGCAGGAAATTTTGCTATAGATTTATTATTAAACTAGAGGGCGCGCGCGGCTTCGCCCGCTTATTAGGAGTAAATTCTAAAAAAACCACGAAACACGTGTTCAATAAAATATTTTTAACAGTCTGAATTTAAATTTTTATAAAAATCGGTGGCAATTTAAAGATTTTTCCATATAAACTTTCAACCCCTTATTAGAACCCTTAGGGGGTGAATTCTTAAAAACCATGAAACACGTGTTCAATGAAATATTTTTAAGAGTCTGAATTTCAAATTTTATAAAAATCGGTACAGATTAAAAAAAAATCCATACAAACTTTCAACACCTATTTCATCCCTTTAGAGTTAAAATTTTTCAAATTCCCTTCTTAGTGGATGTCCAGAATATGAAAATAAAGATCTGCCCAAATTTCACGTTTCTACCATCAGCGGTTACGGCTCTACGTGCGTCTTACCTCAGTCAGTCAGCACAAGTCCTTTTATATATATAGATTATAGATTATAAGCTTGAAATAATAATAAATATTCCTTTTCGTTTATCATAAGGAAATTATTAATATTTCTTTGTACCGTTACCTGTACGTTTTATCTAAGAAGTAAGCAAAAATATCCATTAGAAATTAACATGTGAAATAGAGATTACCCTAATATACGCTATAAATAGAATATTCTACTTTACATGTACACAGAGAACATTGTACTCACTTTACGACCGATAAAATATGTGGACTTGGACACATTAACCGAAATTGCTCCGTCTTAATATCAAGTAGCGACGTGGGTTGTTATCATAATATCGTAACATATTATTACATCCTAAATATTTTAGGCTTATCATAGAAAAATGCGGCTATGGGCGTAGAAATAGGGAAACCGAGTCCCCATGCCTATACCAGAACAGTCTGGGGCCCACTCTAGTAGTTTTACTAACAAAAGATTTCCAGGAAAAATAAAAGTAAAGAAATCCCCAACCCTCAGAAAATATCTCTAGAATCATTTTTTTGCGGTAGAAAATAAAATAAATCTATTATTAAAACTAACAGTTGCTATAATAAATACTAAAACGCGGTCACGGAGAATAAAGAAGACGATGATTGACATTCGTCTACGAAAAATATTGATGCAGTTTTAAGTGTTTGATCAAGCTTTAATAAAGTTTCTATTTTGTGTATTATAAATATATCAAGGATTACCTACGTGCCTAGAATAATATTTTCGATTAATAATTTATTTAAATTTTTTGATTAATAATTAAATATTACCTTTTATATAATTCTTGTCCTAATAACCAAAGTTATAAAGTTTCATTTTCATATAAGAAACTTTTTTGTTTTAGCATTCATCATATACTATGCATTTCAAACTAGCTTCTTTTGGTTGAATGTTATGTGTTTTGATATCTGGAGGACTTTCAGGTAAGCAGTTATATTAATATAGCTTTAGTTTTTTTTATAATATCATTATCTTTTGAATAGTTTATTACTTTTTATGACGATCAAAATACAATCACAGAACGTTAATCATATTGCACTCAATTTATCATTTGATTTATTTTGGTAGATATTCTTAGTAAATACCAAAGTAAAATATTATTAATTTTAATAATTACATTTTATATTATTTTGAATTACTTTATATCGCCCCACGTTTCAAAGCGGTTGCTCAGCTATACATATCTGAAAATCAATACAAATCATAAAATGTAAAAATTCCAGTGGATATAGGAGTAGTTCAAACAAACGTCGCGAACATCGTCGTTTTGCGTTGTACGGCGCGTACGCGTGGGGCGTCCCGCTACTGCTTACTGCTTGTACTGTGGGGATGCAGTTTGGTGATGTTCCTGACAATGTAGTAATACCTGGCTTTGGAAGTAGGCGATGCTGGTTTGTAAGTATGTATCTTTTGTACCTACACTGTTTTTTTATAATTTACTGTAAGTCGTTTAAAATACAATAAGTTATATATTGTAATAAGAGTAAGTCACTCATAACTATATAAGTAGGCACTAATAATGAAGGTAGGTGCTACAAATCTACAAAAAAAAATATTATAAAGCTATACAACTTTATCAATGGGAATTTTTGTGTAAATGTGTGGGAATTATGTAAAATACAATTATTATATTTGTCTAAAATGACATGACGTTTTTCTTATAATATTTCTTGTGAAAATTACGCAATTGTGACATATGCAACACGGCTGATAAATATTTGAAAAGTAAATTATATTATTTTTTTAGATTGGCTCAGTGAACTAGTATATTTCTTTACACCAGTTTTTGTATTGGTAGTATGCAATTCGGTTTTTTTTTCGATAACCGCACATCGTATACGCTCTATAAAACAAGAAACTGCCATATTAAAAGGAGCTGAATCTTCACGAAGTGATAAATTAAAAAAGGATAAGCAGAGGTAAAAATTATAATTATTAAAGAATCTTAAAATAAGTTCCATTCCTCACTTTCCGTGAATTCTGGAGGCACTACGCGTTGAGTGGTGGAACTTATCATCATCTCATCGTAGCCACCAGTCGCGGTTACAGACGCACGCTTCTGCCCCGGTGCCATTACTGGCCTCGTTATCTTTTTTATTTAAAGCTTTTAAAATAAACTTGAGATTCGGCTTAGAATCTCAAAAATTTGTTGTAACATTCTATGTAAGTATGTGAGTAGTGTGATTCAATATGTATGTACTATTTTTATACTGTAACAAAATTTGCGGTTGTTTTTGAACTATTTTATTTATTTTATTATTTTTTTATTAGCTTCACGCTGTATCCCGCACACAGCAGGGTAGGCAGAGGGAACCTAGTGTTAAGACACTCCGTTCCCCACTTTCTGCCGAATTCTGGAGGCATTGCGTGTTGAGGGGCAGAACTCAACGCCGCGCTTAACCTCGACACCAGAGCGAAGAAATGGAAATATAAATTTAAGTAAATATTTCATCTCCTCGAGTGGGAATCGAACCCAGAACCAGTCGGTTTTGCAGTCACACCTCGTGCCGCTGCGCCACGACCGGCCTCAACTCAACTGAACTATTTTACTATATAAATAAATGTAGTGCATGCATTTATATTTTTATTTGGTATACATATCTCATCATTTTTGGGGCTGGAAAAAACTAACTCCATTCCCAATTTTAATTTTTACGAATTTATCGATATAGCAAGCTGAGTCAATTACCCAGCCCTGTACTATATATAGCGCACTGGCACATTTTATACCAATCAAGTCACGGTTCGTTCTTGGTCCGATATTAATTTGTAAATTAATCTGTAAAAATATTATTTTATGAGAAACAATTAAAACACTCATACTATAGTCACGGTCAATTTCCGATCAATTCAAGCATATAAGAATATTTCTCATATAACAATATGTATTTTTAACTGACTTCTGTAAGAAAGTTTTTTTTTATAATGTTTCTTATCTCAGAACTTTTGACTGAATGAACCGTTTTTTATGATTTTTTTTTATTTAGAAGCTAGTTTTTCCTGTGTGGTTCCATTGTTTTTGGTCCATTTCTGACTATGATATCTATGAGAAAATCACATAAGTCTTAAATGTGCATTAGGCATGTAGGCGACAAATGGACAAATAATTCAATATCACACAAACCAATTTCTATGATTTTTTTTATTTCAAAGGATACACTTCAATGACAGTTTGGTTAGTTTCTGATTACGGGATCCAGTTGACAATGGTATCTGTGAGAAAATCACATAAGTGTAAAATTCGCATTAGGTATGTGCGCGACAAATAGACGGATAACTCATTATCACGCTAACCGATATTGATGATTTTTTTTATTTGAAAGTATACACTTCAAGGATAGTTTGGTAAAAGTTTGATTAGGTTCTAATTATGGGATCCGATTTTTGAAGTCGGATTTTGTAATTTTGAAGTCGGTGTCAAGCCAATGCTACAATATTGAATTGCCTGTTTCTTTTACTTACTATTTCTTTTATTAATTATTTATATTTAACAAGATCAAAGTACGTTTTACTTTATGTAAAATTCCAATTTACATGCTATAAGAGACAAAACTTATCTTCATAAAATTTCCTTGATTATAGATATCTTTCGATCGTAAGTCTTTATAATTTTTTTCGTAATATCTTTGTCAAATAAATAACGTTGAAATATAACCTTGCATTTTTTGATTATTTCTTGTCATAAAATTTCTTATTTATAAGAGATAGATATAGGGTGTCGTGAACTTTATTTTGGACCTAATAAAACTGCATGGATTTTGTTTGTACTTACATATATTTAACTATTTCAGCAGCGCACGCGGCTAAAGTCGTACGATGGCGTTCCGAATTCTTGTTATTTCAATATTTAAGGCTAACTGACAATTGTACCGTAATATTATATATAGCACTTCCAAAAAATGTAGCTTTCATACAAAACAAACAAAATGCAAATCCGACCAGCAGTTCCAGAGATCTTAGCGTTTAAACAAACAGATAAAAAAACTCTTCCTCTTTATTATATTAGTATAGACGTGTAGATAATATTTTTAATATATTATATAAAAACTTAAAATTATTTATATTCTCTTTCAGATATGGGCTGTACCTTAAGTTGTTCGTTGTAATGGGAGTAAACTGGACAATAGAAGTAATAAGCTTCGCAGTCGGCGGCTCCAACTGGTACTGGATTGTAGTTGACCTTTCTAATATTGCGCTTGGAGTTTACATCTTCTTTATTTTTGTATGGAAAAATAAAGTCCGCAATTTAATCAGAAAAAGGTGTGTTACTTATTATCTAAAAAGAAAAAATAATTATTATAAACTTTTTTGGTGCAATAATTGCTTGGTCTTCACAATGAAGAAACATATATGAAAAGATCGAAATAAGAATGATCGATATAAAAAAATATCAAAAAGTCGCATTTTATTTTTAGGCTCATAATGAGGATTGTTTGTAATAGCTAATCGAAATGTCGTTTATAAAATGCTGTAAAATATTTCCTTTTGAGTGACGGCACGGATTGCTGACATAATAAAGGGTGGAAGCGTCAGCGCTCCTTTTACGGGGACAGCATATAGAGTAAAATATTTTAAATCCATACCTAAAGAAATTAATCAAGATACCTCAACAGTTTAAACGTAGGATATTTTTTTCATTTCACGATGTTTATTTATACATGCATTTCGTGTGACGCAGTTACGCATAGATACCAATAACGTAAAACACATACTAGTACAAAAATTAAAAATAACTATATAATATTTTTCATTAAAGTATAAAAACATTAACAAGTATGTGTGCACAGGTGGCGTGCTCTGCGCGGTCTCCGGACACAGGAGACGAGCTTTGCGGGACGGTCGAGCTCCGCGCCTACTGAAGATA